>JAVLUZ010000243.1:264237-506737 GCA_036768485.1 Mermis nigrescens | reverse complement strand
GCCAAATTTTGGAAGCAACAGTCAATCTGTGCTTCTGCAAAAAGACAAAACCTAAATTTTACGCTATGCATAGGGTACCTTTGGGACTCCCGAATCTCAGAAACCAATCCGTGAATTTTCCTTAAATTCTACAATAAGGTCAGGTCGTAAGATATCCAATAATTGGTGGAAACTTTGAAAAAATTTATCCGCTGCGATTTAAGATATTTGATAAAATACACTTGTAAATCACGTTTTTCTTACGGCATCACATCAGTTTACACTGTAATGTAAAGTGGTTTACACCAGTCGATAGCGCATAAAAAGTTGATCTAGGATGGCTTTAAAATTTTACCCTGCGGCAATTGCATAAGCGTCTGGAGCTACCAAAACCTTTTACATAAATCCGTAGTTTCCGGGTTTCAGGAGTCCGATCGAGCCATTTTAATCCAAAAAATTGTAATTAGCGCCCGAAAATACCCATTGAGTGAAAATATAAGTATCACAAAAATTATCCTGTAAAAACTTTTTTGCCTCACGCACACACACACACTTACACACAACTCGAAATTAATATTATAGATTACGTTTTTACGTGTAACACAGTTGTTTAAGCCGTTTTTGTCTAAAAAAGCTGTCTGACTGATCACACATATCGATTAAATCTCCCAGACCAGCCATATTGTGCATCTATAGTTAGGAATTTTAGAATTCAACATAGTAGTGAGTACGTCCTCAATTCGGATCATCCCAGAGTAAAACTCTCAACTTTCCTGTCGCAGTATTTACCTGCAACTGGCTCCACCAACAAAATTTGCGCCCAAATAGTTTGGATCCTGATGGAAGCCTCAACAAAGTTTTCAAATTCTACTTTCATTTAATCTGTTATGTCTGATGAACATTTAATGACAATGCACACTGCTCGGTCGAAAACGTCCAAAAATGATGTTTTTTGTTCTTAGCATCAATTTTTTTTCTTTTTTTGACTATTTGAAATGTTCAATAAGTTCTAGATTGGGGTTTACTCAAAAATCCGTGATCCATACAAATTTTTGCGAATAAAGTAGTTTACTGAGTATTTAATTAATTCTGAAGTTTAACTTTATCGCGAAATTCCATAAATTTGAATTTTTTTATAAATTTTTATCAGTATAACCTTTTCGGGTCAAAAATTGCTGATTACGCGGCATTCCGATGCGCTCTTTAATCCTGTCCTTCAAATTTATGACTCTATCCAACAACGTTACGTTCACTTGCAATAAATCGTTGTCTAATAGTCGAATATGAATCGATATTTTATTATTGTCATTGTTGTTAATTCCTGTGAGAGATAAATTATATCAACATTAAGCTAATGGCAAGAATTAAAAAAGTGAAAACATATGAAAATATAGACATGAAAAATTAAAAATAAGAGGAGATATACGTTAGAAAGGAAAATAAAGAATAATATTTATTACTTAAAATATTACAAAACAGTGAGATATTATTAGACTAAGCATTGAATAGTAATAATAACATCGTCGTTTCGGTTGGATAAAAAGTTTTTTTAGCCCCAAAAAAATCAAATACAAAGGATAGAAAAATTTCAAAAAATGAAAAAACCTAAAAATTCAAAATTGAATAGAGCTTAAGCGAAAAAATTCGAGATTGAAATCAAATAAATGAAGTTAATAAATCAAAAAATTAAGCATAGTTTTGTTTTATAAAAAATAGTATTTCTAAGTGTTAGGTGCCAAAGCCTATATAGTCCATAAAAAGGGTTCTGACTCATCAGCGCGTTCGTACTTTTTTGGAACGAAAAGTATTAATCAACTACATATTATAGGTGGGCATTCCTACTTTCGCTCGGGGACAATGACCCAATTGATACAGCACGAAAAAGTCAAAAATAACTTCGTTTTCTAAAAATGTTTTTGTTACAAAATTGAATAGACCCTGCTAATGTTTCCATGCTAGTATCTTTATGAGAATGAAGTTGGTTCTTGTTTTACGATCTTATAAATTTTTGTAAATTAAATCCGACAGAAATAATTAATTTAAAGGTCGATTTTTCATTCGCTCATTGAAAATACATCAAAGAATGGGCAAAATGTCGCTAGAAGACAAGTATTTCAAACGGTACATTTAGTCAAACTAAAATTTGTCGTTCAATCTGAGAAGATAATTGTTCAAAAATTATTGATTGTATCAAATTGCTGATTAAAATAATTACTATTAATTATAAATAAAAGTTATGATAGATCATTATCTTATTATACCGTTTGCGTTTTTACAAGCGAAGAATGATAATAATAGTAAGCCGATCACATTTAAACAGCTAGCCATAATTTGCAATATCGGTGCTAAATCACAAACGCTGATAGGTTAGGCTAGCAAAATAACTTGGGTGTAAAACTTTTGCAAAGCTATTCAAAGTCTTTGAAGTGATAAATCGCTTTACGTGCACGCGCTCTTGTTTGATCATCGGCTTCTTGAAGTCGATTTTCATATCTATATACAATAATGGAATAGATCAGCTCGTTTGACTCGAAATTACTGATATATCGACTAGCTAGTATCATGGAACATACGTTTAATATTGTGCGATGCGAGCAAACGATTAAATAAAATTATATGTAAATCAATTTGTGATTCATTTATTTAACTAAATAAATAATAATTTTTTTAAATTTATTTTCTGCTAAACGATTGAATTCAGTAATGCGCGTAGGTGCTTGATTGACAAGAATCAACACTTTTTTGTAAAATCCAGCGCATTTGGCTACACCAACCGGGAATTGGCCTACATCTGCAAAAATACATGTACAATATACACTGGTTCTGTTAACCAGTCCTCAATTTGAAATTCTATACAAAAAGCCATTATGCTTAAAACCTCTTGACAGCCCGACTATTTAGATGTGGTCTATACCCCAGTTCAGAAGGAGAGAAGATAAGATTTTTTAGCGTTAGAATATTGAAACAGAAAATAGAGAAATGTTCTGTAAAAGTGGATAAAGTCGACTAGAATCTACAAGTAAACATGAATTAGGTGGGCAAATCAGATTCCTGATTCTTTATGCAAAGCTGCTTTTACAACCTCTTTATTTAAATTTCTTAATTTTTTCTGTTACCTTATTTCTATTGTTTTATTTATAATATTACTAGCTGAGCTGCCCGGCGTTCCCCAAACTGATCTTAGGACTGTTAGCTATATGGAATTGAGATAACTCTCGTATTTTTTATTTTTCGGGACTTTTGATGTTTTTGGGATATTTCTAAAAAAATTGTTAGTGAAAACAATATTTTATTCTTTGGATGTTTTAAAATGTTTGTTTTGTCAACCATTTTTCATCAAATCCGTATTTTTGACCTTAAAAATGGTGTTGAAAATTCTTTAGACAAAATCAAACTTTTGATGTTCTAGGATTTTCTATAAGTTTTTTTGATCAAACCCCTATTTTTGATGTTTTGGGATGTTTTGGAACATTTTCTGGTAAAACCACATTTGTAATGTTTTATTAATTTTTTGTTTGTTGTATCGAAGAATGTTATATATCACGTGATATGTTATATCACTCATATGTTATAGCAGAGGATATCTTCTATCTTATATCACTGCATGTTATGGCGCAGACAGGGTATCTTATATCACAGCATTGTACCTTGTAGCATTGCCCAGCTTGTAGCATTATGTAGGCTATATTACTTCCGATCCTATGTTATAACGCACGCCGCGGCAAAAAACCATAAGCCGAAAATAGTGTAAAGTAAATTTATTCCCGATTTACAAAGTTTGGCAAAAAATCGGTTATGTCCCGAAATGGCAATGCTCAAGCAGAGGACGCCTCCTGCTTCACCCCTGTACGTTTTTTTGATAAAATTCATGTTTTTGACGTTACAGAATGAATTTGATAATGCTTTAGCCAAAACCTTTATTTATGTTTTGAGATGTTCTGGAAATTTTTCAGTCAAACCCATATTTTGGATGTTTTTGGATGTTTCGGAAAATTTTTTTGATCAAACCGTATTTTTCATTTGTTGTAGCAAAGGGTGTAATATCACGTGAAACGATATGTTGGCATAATTTCCGCTATTTCTTACTATAGGCTCGATAAACCCGTCTCGCTCACTAAAATTGATTATACTCCTAACTTTTTTCGACTTGCTTTCAAAAATAAAGGGTTTGACATCATCAACCTGCCCTCAATTTTTCATTCAAAATGCATTACTAAGCTCATTCCTCCTACTTTCAAATGTCAAGATCCTCCTATCGTTACATATCGTTTAACTCAACCCATTAGATCTAGGTTTTTAAATTATAAACAGGTTATCCGACGAGTTTTCATCAACTGGTGTTATTCCGCCTTGTCATTGTCACCCGTCCGCTTATGTTTATCAACCAAGTGGTCAAGTCATTACCGGCGATTACGGGTACTCATTAATCATATGTGAATCTGACCCCGGTTCCGTCGGGAGCTTCCGCCCTGGCAGCGATCCAAAGTGGCGCAACCGGGGTCTCAGCAGGCCCATCAGGGTCAACACCCAAAACACCGTTTCCGCCAAAATTTTTTAACTGAAGGGGTAAGTAGGGCTGGAAACGGGTACCCCATTATTCATATTTGAATCTGGCACGGGTTCCGTCGGGGTTTCTCCGCCCTGGAGCGATCCAAATTGGCGGAACCGGGGTTCCCCAAGGAAAGCTCATCAGGGTGAACACCCCAAACCCGGGCCAAATTTTCTACAACTGAAGGGGAGTTTAATGGCTTGGAAACGGGGTACCCCATTAATCGTATGCGAAGGCGACCCCGGTTCCGTCGGGGATTTCTCCGCTCTGAGGGCAGTCCAAAGTGGCGGAAAAGGGTGCGGTTGTTGACCCTGATGGACGCGACTTGGGGAACCCCGTTTCCGCCACTTTGGACTGCCCCCAGGGCGGTGAAACCCCTGACGGAACCGGGGTCAGATTCACAAATGAATATGGGGTACCCAGTTTCCGAGCCCCTAAACCCTCCTTCAGTTGGGAAAATTTTGGCGGAAACGGGGTTAGAGTCGTTGACTACCCTGATGGGCCCTACTTGTGGAACCCTAGTTCCGCCACTTTGGACCGCTCCCAGGGCGGAGAAACCCCGACGGAACACGGGTCAGATTCACATATGAATAATAGGGTATCCCATTTCCGAGCCCCTAAACACCCATTCAATTGTAGAAAATTTGGCGGAAAAAGAAATGGGGACGTTGACTATGATGAGCTCTACTTGAGGAACCCCGGTTCCGCCACTTTGGACCACTCCCAGGGCGGAGAAACCCCTGACGGAACCGGGATCAGATTCACATATGAATAATGGGGTACCCCGTTTCCGAGCCCCTAAACCCCCTTCAGTTTGAGAAATTTTGGCGGAAACGGGGTTGGCGGTGTTGACCCTGATGGGCTCCACTTGGAGAACCCCGGTTACGCGCCTGGCGGAAAAACCCCTGACGAAACCAGGATCAGATTCACATATGATGAATAATGGAGTACCCCGTTTCCGAGCCCCTAAACCCCCTTCAGTTGGAGAAATTCTGGCGGAAACGGGTTGGCGGTGTTGACCTTCAGGGGCCCTACTTGGGGAACCCTGGTTCCGCCACTTTGGACGGCCCTCAGGGCGGAGAAACCCCGACGGATGCGGGGTCAGATTCACATATGAATGATCAGAGTACCCTATTTCCGAGCCCCTAAAACCCCTTCAGTTAGGAAAATTTTGGCGGAAACGAGGTTGGGAGTGTTGATCCTGATAGTTTCTACTTGGGGAACCCCGGTTCCGCCACTTTGACCGCGGTCGGTGAGCTCCATGAACGGATTTCCAATGGCGAGTCTGGCCTCTTTATCAGGGCGGAGAAACCCCTGACGGAACCGGGGTCAGATTCACGTATGAATAATGGGGTACCCCGTTTCCGAGCCCCTAAACCCCCCTTCAGTTGGATAAATTTTGGCGAAAACGGGGTTGGGGATGTTGACCCAGATGGTCCCTACTTTGGGTACCCCGGTTCCGCCACTTTGGACCGCTCCCAGGACAGAGAAACCCCTGACGGAACCGGGGTCAGATTCACATATGAATAATGGGGTACCCCGTTTCCGAGCCCCTAAACCCCCTTCAGTTGGAGAAAATTTGGCAGAAACAGGGCTGGGGTGTTGACCCTGATGAGCCCTACTTGGAAAACCCCGGTTCCGCCACTTTGGTTCGTTTCCGGTTCCGGCTTTTACCCATTGTTTCGCTTTCCGTTTCCGGCTTTTACCCGTTGTTTCCGTTTCCGGCTTTTACCCATTGTTTCCGTTTCCGTTTCCGGATTTTATCCACACCCTCAAAAAGACTGTATTAACCTTTGGTTGGATCTTGAAATCTGCCCAGAATGCCGAGCACCTTGAATATGCTGCGTAACTCGTTGTTTTTGATGTTTTTCATCAGTCTGAATAACGACGTCACAGGCATCACATTTTAGGATAGCGCCATCGGTAATAATCTTTTCTGCAGCGAACTCTTAGGCTAAAGCATTCAATTTACAGTTCCCAACTTTCGGCATGTTTCCAAAAACAGAATTATGCACTCGCGCTCGCTCAACGAAGTAAACATCTATGTACAATCTACAGTAAGTGTGCTAAATTTAAAAAACATGCGTAAAATGTGTAACTTGTGAGCTAAATTATTGAGTTTTAGGTGCAAAATTGACAAAAGTCGAGATTAGGTGCACTAAGGTGCGCAAGTCCTATTTTAGGTGCAATTAAGTGCAACAAACCATTGATTTTGATCTTCAACAACACTGTATTTATGCTGTTCTGGCATATTCCTGTCAAGGCGAGTCAAAAAAACGTGCAGCACCTAAGGGCCGTATGACAGAATGCGGAATAGTGCTATTCCATGATAAAACAGTGGGATAAGAGGGCGGAATTAAATATTTCGGTATTACTGAAAGCGGAATAAACAGTGATATTCCAGGAATAAAGTTGGTATGACAGAACGCGGAATAGCGCCGTTCGGGGCGCTAACCTCGGGATAAAACGGCGGAATAAAAATAAGCGGTATGACAGAAGGCGAAATAAGTTATCTCGGGAATAAAAACAGCCGCTTTTATTCCGTCATTTTATACCTGGTCAGAGCAGGTATAAATCAGCGGAATAGTAGTAAAAATTGTTTCTAACGCGGTTTTAAAGGGTGTAAATGTGTCGAAAAATTTTAATAAGATACTTAATCAATTCCTCTTTATCCAGAAATTCAATATTGTTGTTCTCGCTTGTATTTACGATCAAAAAGATGCAGAAATTTTTCTAGTGCGTTTGCTCCACGAGTGCAGCTCGTCTAGTTGAACTCTTTGGTAAAGAGATTTTAAAATTTTTCGATCATGCATTACTAATCACGCCGAGTGGAGTGATTTAAAAAATTAATGCAGTAAGTAGTAAGTATAATCAACAAGTTGACAGAAATATTCACCATGAGTACACAAAAAAATAGTTTTCCATGCGCAAACTATGATAAATTTTTTGATCTCGATGGTAATGGTTTATTTTTATTTTTGTTTTCCGTAGAAGCAAGCAAGCGCCTTCATTGAACCGAATTATAAAAAATTTATTCGGTAACATTCAGAAGTCTTAAGTCAATTCCATGCATCAATGCATAAGTTACACGCGCGCGCTACACACAACATTGTATTTACGTCCTATGATTTTGAACGAATAACCTGACGTGATTACAGTATGCAGTATGCGTTATATGGGCAATCTATACACAAAACCAATGGGATGCAAAGCTTAACCCTGGGATAGATTCAAATATCCCAGGAATAGCTATTCCTCGCGTATTTCGCGTTCTGTAATACCAAATTTTCTTATTCCTGGGATAGCTTTATTCCGTCCCTTAACCCAGGAATAGCTATCACGAGAATAAGTTTTATTACGAGAATAGTTATTCACAGAATAGGGCTTATCCCAGGAATAACTTATTCCGCTTTCTGTCATACGGCCCTAAACATTCGATCTCTAGTTATAACGTGCAAAGTGCAGCAACCCGAAAACAGTGTAAACCGACTTTTAACGCAGTTTTAGAAATTAGCGAAACATTGGCAGTTTAAAAACCCTATGCTTAAGCATAGGGCGCCCTCCCGCCAAGGATATGTACAGGGTGCCGTAAACAAAAAATATGGGGTTGGAAAAATTTTAATGCCGCTATGGAATATTACCGGGGTGTTATAGGCCCTGTGTCGGCATACTATCTATTACGCAGCCGGAACCAACCTCTAACATACAAACAGACTTTCTAAAATATATAATTCTATAAATCTTTTGATTATTCTTCGTTTTTACTCATAAAACTTTTTTTCGCGTCTTATAATTCGATTCTTATTGGCCGGAAACATTCCATAGATGATTTTGCTGAATCGACGTCTCCTGCGGATATCAGGCCTCACAAAGTTTTTAAAATTCAGGTAAATCATAAATCCTCAAGTAATCAATAAAACATTTATATCAACCACATTTAAAAATGGGCTATAAGCAAGCGAACCTCAATCTTATTAGTATATATCCCATGCAATGATGGACAGTAGCCTAATTCTTGGGTTTCGACAGGGCACAGTCGCCAAAAACAAAACCGGAAATTTAATCCTATTTATGAGGTCTGCCGAGTTATATCAGAGGGTGTCCAGCACACATGGGCGTGGGGGGTTTGGGGCGTATGCACCCCCAGAAGTTGAAACCCCCAGAAAAAATTTTTTTTGCTTTTTTAGCAATTTTTTGATGCCATTGGATAGTGCTCGATGAGACACGTCGAAAAATGGTGTTTTTTTCGCCATACGACCACTTTTAAGACCATTTTTTGACCTTTAAAAATTTTTTCACCCCTCCAGAAATTTTTTCACCCCCCCCCCAGAATTTTGGTGCTGCTGACCTATGGTGTCCAGCCCGCCCCACGCCCATCTGTTTTCTCGTCAATTACATAAGTGTTTGCAAAAGCATTCTGTGCTTATTTTTTAGAGCTTTTAAGCGCTCTGCGCAATGAATATATTGAACAGCGCCATGATAAACTTTTTGATGGATGCATTATCCTTTAATTAATATGTTTTCAATTATCAATTAATATGTTTCCAAGGGATACATCATAGCTACTTCTTAACATTTATTTACCAGATTCGTCTGATCGTATGTAAGAATATATCTGATCATGCGATCATGCAGCTTATAAGAGCATTTAATCAACAGAGTACAGTGACCAAATTAGCGATAATCATCTTAACAGCGCAAAAGCGTAAAATGATGGAACAAAACTTACGGATCGCACAATCCGGGAACAACCCATTCCATTCAGAATATGGCAGCTATCCTAAAAGAGAGGAGTACATTGATCATCAGGAAAAATGGAGACAGGTATTGATATCAGTGAATACGAAAGTTCAATTAAGATTTTGCGTCGATATCGTGTTAAAAAAATTTAAGTCATCTTCAAAAATATCATTAGTACCATTGATAATGAGAACTTGCTGCTTTGCTGAGATGTTGGATGCAACGCTTAATTGCTATTTAACGGGTCGTACATTACCAAACAGGGTTCTGATATTGGTTCGAAAAATTTGGACATTTTTCCGATTTTGAGCCTTCCGGACCCTTTATATATTGGGGGCTATTCTTTAAGTTTTTGAACCCTCTGACGACAAAAGAAATCAACATACGTCCATAAAATTCTAATTTTAAGTGTATATTTGTTCAGTAACATCAATGGTTTAGTCATTTCTGACAATTCAAAATTTCAGGAGTGAACTTCTAAAATATAGCCCTTTAGAATTTTGCCTATCATACATAAAGTTTAGCAGATAGAACAAGTTCCAAACATTCAATCATTTCTGAACGCTTGCTCTTTTACAGGCTAATATGAATTGCATGCGTACATATTCTTAGCGGATGTGGTGAAAATCTTAAAGTTCATAAAAAAGTTGTTATTTAATACCACAGCTCAATTTGTACATTATCTTGTTTTATTTTAAGTGATTTATAAAACGTTATATGAAGTCGCGTGGCTAACGTTTCTGTAGCGCAGTTCGCAGGACCAATGCTCAAGAACGCCTAAAAAAAGAGCACAGTGAATTAAAGTTTTTTCTATAAATTTGCAAAAAGCTGCAGAAATCTTCTTTTCGCTAAAATGCCTGGTCAAATATTATCGTTTTTCGTTCGTTGTCAATAATGCTGCTAGTTTTCTTTTCAATGCGATTAAATTCTGATTACTTTAGATCAACAGATCGTGCGGGCTGTTCGAGCATTCTGTCATAAATTCTTCTTGTTTTTCGACAAATTTATAAAAAAGCGCAGAAATCTAATAAATGCTTTTTAGTTGAATGCAGTTAGAGATCGTTTTTTCTCTGAGACAGATAAAGTTGATAAGGCTTATGTGATGTAAAATTCATGACTAGCTGAATCACCTGCCTTGAAAGGCGTAATAAGCGCATGCGTTAACGTTTGGTAATCCGACTTCAGACTAAAAACATAGATCAGAGAATTCGCTCGTTCAATTATACAGGGTGAGTTTCCTCACAATCCTCAATATTTTCCAACCATTAAATCCTTAATAATGGTCAAGATTTAATAAAAATTTGTCAAAGGACAGATTATTATCACCAAAGTTACAAGGTTTTAAAAATCAACCAGGATGGTCAAATGATTCGATACAGGATCACTATCCAACTACTCAGTAAATTGACATCTTCAGTACTGTATTCACTGAAAGCCAATCTGATGCGATCTTAAGGGTCAGGAATACTATTATAGCAGGGAATATGGTGCACACTGGGTATCAAAATAAATTTTTTTGTCGAAATTTAACCAATTTGCGAGGACACTAAAAAAATGTGAGCGCGCATGATTTCGTTAAGCGCATTAACAAGGGTATTGAGAGAGCGGAAATTGTCCATTTCTACTTTTTTCTAAAACATAAGTTCAATACGTTGTTCTGAAAATGATTCAGAGCATGAAGATTCTGTGGGCTTCAACTGAAAAACTTTCTGCAGTGTGTTTTGGGCTCAAAAACCTGGGACACGCATCAAAAACATCTTTTTCGGCGTTTCTGACGATGCCCTACCATTCTGAAACGTAGAGCAAAAAATTTCGAAAAAAATCGCAGAGTATATGTACAGAGTGTCGCATGTATTCATTACATATTTTGTTGTTCTATGTCAATTACAACAATTTCGATTCAAACAACGTAGAGCTTTATCAGACAATAAATCGGACGTATAAAAAAGTTTTATTCAGCCAAATTTCACTGTGTGATCACCATCGTTTTATGAAATCGTAAATATCGTTCGCGAAATTTGAGCCGGACGTGAGTAAATACATTTTTCGGTCCATTTAGACTGTATTGAAAACGTGAATTATGTGAATACCTGTATGATCAAAAGAGCCATTTTCTTTGATATTTGAAAAACGTGTGACCCCAGACGTATACCTAATTTTAACACTGCCACCTGCCCGACTATCGGTGAACAGTTTCCTAAATCTTAGTGCTTTCAGTCTGCCTTCAATCACTGCTAAGCTTGCTACCCAGGCGACACATTTAAATTTATATTGTTAGAGACACAACTAGGTGAACAGGCGACCAGATTCTGCTGGACCAGAGGTCCAAAAATCTTCGAAGGTAATAAAGTGCCGGAAAAGTCTATAATTAGGGCCATTTCGAGCTAATATGGAAATTGAAGATGTGGGCGGCTAAACGCGCGAGTCAAATTGGGTATTCTTTAGAAACAAGAAAGCAGTAGAGCACGGAAACGGATCCGATGACCAAAACTTTGTAATGCGAATAGAAATACCTATTTCGTAAATTTTTCCTCTCATATCTTAGTTGCATTTGTGTAAAACATACCACAAACAGTGATTATAGTGTCTAAAGTTTTGTCATTAAAAGTTATGCGATTAGCCGAATGAACAAGCATTGTTGGGAATGTCAAAAAATAATATTTTGACGTGTATCTATCGTTGTTATCCCATAAAATGCGTTTTGTGAAAAACTTTCAAGGGCTGATCCCCTTCCACCAGAATTCTATGCTGTGGTACACTATTGAAGCGAGTAGTGATTAAGAAAAGCGGTCGTAACATTGACGGTAGTACCTATATATACCTCTTTATATCAGGATTACATTCAGCGCCTAATATATAGAAAAATTGAGAAAGATTCGACTGCATTAAAAAAAATTATAAATTTATCGAAATTTCAGTGTTAGTCACTGCAGTTATTAGCGAAAAACTTGATCAAAATGCAATCATTCAGGTCGGAAATATTTAACAAAGGACGATATCAAAAATCGTCTATCTCGTGATTTCATTAGCCTTACAAGTGAGTAAAAGTTGGTTTGCAGCAGTAGATAGAACGTTGAAGGATAATATTGCATAATGCAGCATTATTATTCAAATTACGGCGATCATGTGTGTACGTTTGCCCTCTTAAGCAAAAAGCTTTCTCGAAAATCTAGCTTATTTACATTCAAGCTTGACTGATCTGGGAAAGAGTAGGCGTTTCGAGGGATAGGGGGCAGTGGTAAGCGGCACCAAAGTTCTCGGGGGATGCAAACTTTTTTCAAAGGTCGAAAAATATAATTTTATAACATAATTTTTCGACATTTATTATCGAGCTCTATCCATTGGCATCAAATAATTATGAAAAAAAACATTTTCAAGAATTGAATTCTATGGGGGGCATTCTGGCTTTTGGGGAGGGGTATTTTGAATTCTGTGGAGATACATACCCCTAACCCCCTACGCCCAGATATGGATAGGGGTCGAAATAAGCTTTCTCGGCGAAACTCAATTAAAAACTAATACAAATTATTAAATAGCCCTAAAACTGTATTATCCCATAGCTTCTAGTCAATTTCAAGCATTTTTGTCGAAAAATTTTAAATTATCAATCCTTTTTGGCTTTTATTTTGCTTGATTTTCCACATGGGAATCCCTATTTTTTCTAATATGGGTGATCTTGACCCGTGTTTGCCGTGTTCATGTATCAATGTGATTCTAAGCTCTAACTCCCACGAAACGCTAAGTTTTGCGGATAATTCAGAATTGCTTGTGCATCCAGAGAATTATAAGTACGCGATTCATCCTAATAAACAGTGTTCTCTAATAACGGCGCGTCGTTTATTGGAGTTACCACATGCTTAATCTAAAGTGTGTGAGATTAGTTAATTACCATAAGAATCGTATCAGTTTCATGGTTATCAATCATAAAAATTTGACTGGAATATGCCTGATTCGACTTTATTTCAGAACTTCAATAAACGGCGCACTAAAGAAGGTATTCAAAAAACGGTGCGATGCAAATAGCGTAAATTTGTATGATAAGACAAGTCAAGGAAACGCGGAATTTAGTTAGCTGAGCGTAGTTAATATATCACTTCAATCAATGCATTGCTATCAATTCTGTGCTCTTGAAGTGTCTTACCATCTTCAAGTGTCACTCCTATAACGAAAATACACAAGCATGAGTTAATACAATGGGATACACAAACATACACACAAACAGACACATACACACACATATGCGGGAACACAAGCTATTTTTTCACATTTTCACAGAATTTGCTATAATACATTCATCAGAATAGTTCTCTTCTCCAAATTTTCTGCCCGTTGATAAGTAATTCTGCATATCTTGATTCACTAACCGTCAAAATTTAGTCCTCTTTTTATTCATATTTTTTCACAAAAATTTGAAATTTTTTCATATAAAGTCTAGTCGTAAAAAAGAAATGTGAGCCTAATACTGTTCATGTTATTTTACCATTGTGGACCAGTCGTTGTACAGCTGATACGTTTAAACGCTCTTCAATGCTTAACTTTAAATCTAGCGCAGTAATCATTGGCGTAGTGTCGAGTGAAACTCTTTTTCCAATTTCAGGGACATTTAAAAACAGTACGGTGATAATTGGTAAATCTTGACACTGCAACACTCTCATGATATCGTTATTGCATACTCGGTGATGCCAAAATGATCCGTCAAACAATATTCGTCCTGACATTGCAATAATGAACAATTAGCTAAGCTGTCTGATTTGGGGGAGACTAAAACTTTAAATTCATTGAATAAATTGAAAATTAAAAGAACCTGAATTAAAAATGACTAAAAATAAATTAAAAACAATTATTTATGCCTTGAGCAATTTTAAAAGAAGTTCAGATTCGAACAGCAACTATAATTTTGAAGGTTTCCCGGTGAACTCTACAGATTTAAAAACGAGAATTTGTTTGGCAATTTAAGAAATTTAGCACGATTTCAATCACTTTGGAAAACATATGTTGTGTAACATGGCCACACATATGATTTATAAGTATTATATTTATGTCGACCCGACTCAAAATCGATTAAAGTCTTGTTACACTCAATTCTTGTACATTGCAAAAAATTAAAACGGTAAATACAAAGCTCTGGTGCGGTGCGCCAGAACATTTCAACATATTATTAATATTACTGACCATGTTTCGCTAAATTCTGAGCTGTTCTATAGATGAAACTCATACAAACACAAATAATCCGGCGCAAAGCGCCCAAAAAGTTTGTGTCAATCAGCTCAAAAGCGTGCGAAAATATATTCTTGTGCCTTTTAAATCCGCTTCGAAATTTACTTTGAAGAATCATTGTAAAAAGTGCTCGTACTTCCAAAACTTTAGGAGTGGGCAATTTCATCCAGACATTCATTTAGGGGTTTAAGCGTCTAGTACCCCAGAATCAAAACATGGAAAATTTTCTGGTGAAAACGAGGCAAAGTGAAGGTCGAAAATGGATGAAAATTCAAAATTCATTGACCCGTAATGTGTTATAACGTACCTATGTTGTGTGCTTTATATGGCTACATTAACTCCATCTTACCTATATCTGCAGGTCTTTTGAGATTTCTGTGGCTACAATGTACATAACAAGAAAGGGTTTTTTCAATAAAAAGTTTCCTGGTTTCGATATCATCTGCTAGATTTTTATTCAGTGCACTTACTGTAGCATGCATGCCCGAGCACTGTTCACATACATGAATTGAATTTGTACAACGGTATATCGCATTAAAATGTAAGAATGACAGTTGCTCGCCCCAATGAATTTTCCTATTAAGTTACAGTAAATCATTTACTTACGCTTACTTTACCCTTGAAAAACTTACTGAAAAAAGCACTCGAATAAATGAAGCAGGCTATAGTTTTATTGCTATTTTGGCGCTTATACCGGTCATTGAGGTCGCTTTGGTTTAAAAAAGCTCAATTTTCGACCCCTCCCCTCCAAAGCGACTGACTCCCCAGATTGGCCCTACCGTGCATCTGTAGTCCCCTCTCTAATCTGGGTGCATGAATCGGACAGTCAACTAAACTAAATAGGTATATGTACTTGAAATATACTGTTACACTTCATTTGACGCTTTTTCGTGATTTGAGCGATAATTTTTGATTTAAAAGGGCCTAAGCGGTGGTATGCTTTTTAAAAGTCCTCATATGGGGGATACCCAATATCCCCCAGTGTGCTTTTCTGGGAGAGCCTATATTATTGTGTACAACAGCTTAAAATTTGGAATAAACGGGGCAGTCGGTTATTTTCAGGGAGGGTTTGGAGATGGGTAAACAACTTTAAAGTTTTGGCCTAAAATGTCAAAAAAGCAAGAAAAAATGCTTTAAAAACGTAAATGTTTATCAAAAATGAGAGAAGAGGGTGAAAAACCTCAGTTTTGTTGGAATAAGAGTTATATGAAAGTCTTTGGATCTAAAAATCTCTAGAAAGCCTGCTCAGATCAATTTTCGTAATTTTCATACCCTTATGTAGTAAGCACCAATGCCCCGAGTGATTCATGCTCTGCATAATTTCAGCGACGAACAATCTAAAGCCACTGAGGCTAGCCCGTGGATCAACATAGAAACCCATTATCGTCCGAATTGGTAGTAGGACGTTAATAAGCATTCTGGTCAGAATTAAGATGGAATCCTTAGTGACGTTGTAATCCATTATTGGGTAACTGTCGTTATCCATTTCGATGCCTGCATTATGAGAAAGCCATAAATGAACCTCTATCTGAAAAATCTTCAAGACGAAAAAAAGATGACGAAACATTGTAGCTCCCCTGCTCGCTGGCGTACTCGCACAGTAATAAAATTGAAATAGGAGGTTAGCCCGAAAATTTTTCTTAATTTTTCCTTTTTGGGCTAAAAAACGATAACAAAATGCGTCTAAATTACTATTTTTGGCGACTAATTTTTTCTAGACTAGAAAAATAGAAAAAGCTGAAAAGTTATAAATTAAAGCATCAAAACCCGGCTCTGTGCGCCCGTTCAAAGTAAAGTCGCAACACTTATTGATTTTTTCAAACTTTTCTATTTTTCCTAGGCTTAGACTTATCGTCTTTATCACATAACATCGTGCATAAATTCTAAGAATTTTCATCGGCAGTAAGCCGAGGGTTACGATAATTATATATGTATTAGATCAATTCTATAATCGCTATCTGTTACTCGTAGCTTATTGTCGGAGATGGTTTTAAAATTTATGACCGAAGCTGTGTGAAATAGACTAGTAATGTGGGTGCTAGTAGTAGTACTCCTGCTTACTTAGGTCGATATACAAACCTTAGTTCGGGCCGAACGTAGTAGGGTTTTACAATCGTTTTCTTTTCTTTTCTTGGATCACATAAAAACTTGAATGCGTCTAAATGTATTTCACATCAACCTGCATTTTGGATTACGTGCTTAATTATGTACATACTTTATCTTTTTTAGTAAGAAAAATTCATATCAGAAAGATAAGGATAAAGATAGCCTGTGATTTTTCAAAAGATAAAGATAAAGATAAAGATAAAATAAAGAAATCGTTAAGATAAAGATAAAGATATCTTTATTCATATCTTTATCTTACTAAAAAGATACAGATAAAGATGTCTTTTAGAAGACTAGTAGCTCCACAGCAGAGTCAGTTTTGAAGGGTCAGCCAGAGGGCGGTTTTAAGCGTAAATGACCTCAAGAACTGGCGTAATGCTAATAGAGCATAAGAAGTTTGTTAACCCACTGCTTTTATCCATTTTAGGCACTTGTGCAAAAAATTTCATTTTCATTCGTTTTTGGCCTTTATTTTCTATTGTTTTGCCTAAAATTTTTTCCATATTCCCCTTCCATGGGTTTAGACCCCCAACCTACTAAGTGCATGCCCGGTTCAGGCCTAATTGGCAATATTGTCAGGAGAGTTCAGAGTTGAAGTGCAATTCTTGTGCTTAGGATTATTAACAGATTAATCATTGAAAAGTAAACGCTATTGTTCGGGTACAATTCCCGTCCTTCGATATATTTTCCTTTTAACGCTTTGCAAGGCATCAGTGGGCTGTATGTCGTCTAAAATGAATGCTTTATTGTCGAAGATCCGTATCTGAATTTGCATATAACCGCGGACGCCTGGAATCAAGCGCAACTGATCATTTTCAGAGACGTTGTACTCTTGCAGGCTTATTTCATCTTTCAATATTTTTCCTGCAAATAGATTGCTTATGAAGGTAGAAGTCTATCTGGTTTTTAAAATTTTTTCAGAGATGGGCGAACAAACGTGCTCTTGGGCGAAAAAAGCCGACCCTCTTAGAATGGCATCTCTTTCCCCGTAAACAAAAAAAGAGCTGCTGACCGTCTTTCCCGAGAATTTACAATTATTCAGAAAAGCTGAGAAAGTATAGTGTTTAAGCGTTTTCGGCTATTTTTTGCCTCAAAAATACAATGTTCTTAAACATTCTGGTCAGTTTTGCTTACGCAAGAGAGTTCTTATCATTAAAACCGTTTTTAATTGATTTATCAATTCGAGTAAAATATCTCAGACGTTCGTGAACAGGTAATTCAATAGTAATAATTCTAAAAAAGCGCAAGAAACGGAAGAAATTTCCGAATATTGCATCTGAGGGTTCTGTTGCATTCTGGTTGGTCTTTTGGATTCTATGACTCAGCCAGTCCCCGCGTTTTTTGCAAAACATACTGCAGGCTAATAAACTTACTTTGGAAAGTCAAAAAAAGCTCTTTGCGCTCTATTCCAGTTATCTGCTGAATTTTAAACTTCACGTCCGCAATGCTTTCCAACGGCGACATCTCTATTTTGAGCCATTTGTCTTTTATTGTCCGGACTTCAATCGAAAAGTTTTTGAATGAGCCTCAGCTCATTGCCTTCAGTTTTGTGGTCTAAAAAAACAATTATCTAATTAAAGAACTTTTTGTATTAAAATGTAATAAAATTCGAAATACATTTTATTACTCGCATCTTTTTTATTGTTATTTGATTGTAACGTTCATTCCTTCCTGTATTTTTTGCGGTTCAGAATTTTGCGATTCTTCAATGTCAATGATAACACCTCGATAAAAAGCGTCGGACAATGGTATTTTTTGCTTCTAACATCAATCTTCCGGCACTTCTCATACTTTTATAAGTTCTGCAGACTCAGATTTCTTCAATTGCTGCCAATTTATGATTTCATTGTTCTTACCATAACTTCTTCATAAGTATTTTTTATTTTTAGTTTTGTTTTTTTTATTCAATTCGTTTATTTTTCCGTTGTTCATTTTTACCTGCACTGCAGTTATTAAAATAATGTTGGTATAATTTTTTATTAAAAATCCTTGAATTGACGCGAAAACACTTGTTCCTAGCTGGTAATCGAATGGCAAAGTAAAAGAAATGTATTCGAAATATTTTTCTGCTGATTAACGCTCTGCAAAATAACTAATAATTACGTGAAGTCGTGTAGTGCATAAGATTTTAAATAAAATTGTTGGCTTAGATTCAAAAAAATAATAGAAAAACGAGGAATTACCTTGAAATTTAATTCTACTGAATCGGCCAAAGCGTCCTTCATATTGCACTACAGAGCCCGAAACCATGCTCTGTGAAAGACTGTAAATACATTTCTGCTTTGACAGCGCCGCTTATTATTTGCGAAACTGAACGAAAAAAGCGAAAAATTGCACAGAAAGTACATAATTCGAACTAAGTCGTTAAACTAAATAAGAAAAACATTGTCTTTACCATTCGCTATAATTTCGCCGAAAAATGAATATACTATAAAACACACAACGATTGAGCTTATCATCATTTCGCATTTGCAACTGTCCTGCACAATAATTTGAACAATACGATTGTCTATACCCAGTAGTGATAAAACTTTTCCGTTTCATATATAATTATAGCGTTTTATCGAAAGCCTCTTGTTATTAGGACTCTCATTCACACAGGGTTATTGTTTGAGCACCTGTACACACAAACGCCCTTATTATTCGCTCTCGTTCGAACATAATCATAATAATAAAAAATAAGCAAGGACATACACTTCTAATGATGGTCTGAAATAAGATGGATATCAGAGAGGCTGCATAGAGGCGTAACACGATTGATGACGTGATAATAATAAGTACACGTATAAGGCATAATAATGGGGGAAGGCCCAATTTTGTCTTCAAAAATACTTTTTTTGGGCAAAAAGTGATTGGTACTTACGCGCTTAAAGAAAAAATATGATAATTTGAATAAGAATAGCTTTTTGGGTCGAAAAATGGTGGGTAAAGTCAACAATACTGTTTTCTAGCGTTTTGAATAACATGCAATGTTAAAAAATCTATTTCGAATGCCTTAATCCATACCCAAAGATAATGTATGTCTGATAATTAAAGTAATAAGTTTTGGCTCTGCTTCTCAAGAACAACTTCTGGCCAATCTAAAAATAGTCTCACCAAAATGACTGCTATCGTAATCTGGATGAAATTACCTTGACTGTAATACTGACTGAGACTCTCGTGTGAAGTGAGATTTTTTGCATCTTTTTGATTGTTTCGAGTCGTTTTTGGAAACAGCCATTTTTTCGACAAATAGCACAATATGTATATAATCCTACATAATGTTAGCTCATTTATCTGCTCGATATTGAGTTGTTTTTGTAAACTTTTGCAATACGGCAAATTTTTTTGAATTGGTACATAGACAAGAAATTCATTCCAGCATGTAAAGGAAGTTTTTAAATTGTTTAGTTTTCTGTTATGGAGAAAAATCAGCCTTAAGTCATCCACATCTTTGCATTCACCATATTCTTGACATTTTATAAAATTTTGGTCTTGGAACAAATTCAAGAGAAAGTTAGAAGACACTCGAAATTTTATTCGCAAATGAGAAAGTACTTAGAGAAATTAATATTTTACCTATATTTCAATTGATATATTTATTCTGCAAAGAATATATCTGCGGAACAGCGATTCTCGTGAAACAGTGTATATAAAACAAATTTAGCAGATATTTGTGTTTAAAATTGAGAGTGTGATAGATCTTAATGTTATCACTGCATTTCGCTTATTTTTAGGGTTGACGTATAATTTCTGGAAAAATTGGGACTTAGTTTGTGCTTTGTGGAAATATGCCAAAGTGGGAGAGGCATGATAGTATTCTAACAAGCTTATTTTTGTTCCAGTTCCTAAATTTGCTATCATTCTTTTCTTTGATTTATCAATTTCTCTTTTCTAAAGCGTTTTAATTACTGTTACATTTTTTTATTTCGATTTCTACTAATCAGAGTTAATCATTGAGCTTACCAAATCGACCGCTCCTCTTAATATCGGGATGTTTTAAATTCTAAATGGGTACAATCAGTCTTTCTGAAACCACACATGGGTGCAGGGAATCGGAGAAATTTTGACCTCACCCCAGAATATAAAGGACGATACATGGGCAGCAAGAAAATTTTGAGGGATGAAATCTTAAAAAAACCGCCTAAAATTGTCACAAATGTTATAAAAATAGTAATCTGGGAGTCTACAGTAATCTACGGAGGTTTCTAAACTTATGCGGGGGTATACCCGTCATACCCCTCAGGGCCATTGTGTGCAAAAGACTACTTCTCAAAATCTGGCATTTGAAATTCCGAGGATTTTGTCCCCCTATAAGATCCACTGAATTTTATTGCTGCCCTTGTATGTCCATAATTGTTATAAAGCCAAGAATTGGTCGAGCTCTCATGGAGTTTCCTAGCAGCATAGTGCAACAAATTATTATATTTAATAGCGCAATAGTAATTTTAAAAAAATTCATAGTGGACATTATTTTAAACTTTTAGCTCAAAAGTATTTTGCAAGTTGAATCTCCGTTTACCGTGCCATATGCCAGAGGCATAATGAATCACTTTATTGACATTTTTTCTGTTTTTCCTTATCCGTTTGTCCAAAACTTTGTCTGGCTTTACTTACATCGTTTTTAATAGTTTAGCTTGATTAGAAGTTATAGAGTGGTAAAAAATAAGCATTTCTTGGCCGATTTACAGTGACATAACAAAAACTCAAAATGGGAAAATAAGGTTCTAATTGAAAATTCAGTGTTTTAATTCCCTCCAGCTTTTCAATTGCAACTGTTACGGGTTTGTGCTCAAAGCGGGATCTTGTGCTTCTGAGAATCGCCTTGAGGAATGCTTTTCGAGTACAGGTAAAACAACGACGGTTAGAGTATTAAGATATCTCTAGGCACTGCTGTAATGACCGTTTTATTAGTGAAACCATCTTTTTTCATTCAAAATTGACCCTGCACCTAGTATATAAAGAAGGACAGCGCCAAATGAACAAACAGATAAGACAAAAAGGGCTCGGGGCTCATGCTTCATAGTTTAGTCTTACATATTGTCTTGCTTGAAATCTTGTTAGTCGCTGAATGTCGGCACATAAGCTTGTTTGCTTGATAGCATAGAATCGCTGCTAGGCAGGCGTTTAACTATTCACTTTGTAAGCTCATGAGCGTCGCTTTTGCTTTTGTATAGGGCTTCGAGTCAGGTCGACATCCTAAGTTTAGCTGTTATTCTTTAGGAAAGTTAAACTTCATGTGATGATAGGAACTCAATAATATACCATTAAATAACATTACTAGATCCAACCTGTTTTGCTTACTAAATGAAAACATGTATTAAGATGTGCATTACATAATGTGTTTTCTATTGCACAACCTTGTGTTTAACGCAAGAGAAATCTATTTTTTGTTTTTGCATGGATATTCACCAGGCACCTATTCTTATGCACTCTAATAGTTTTTATTTGTACCCACGGTGTTTTTTGTATTCGGCTAAGATTTTTCCCGGTGTACAAAGGCTAAGATTTTTCCCGATGTACAAAGACTTTTCGGGACCGTCCTTGTACATGTACAAAGATTTTGAGAAGATAAAAATTGCAAAAAAGGTCTGGAATTCACAAAAATTTTCGGCGCTTCGTGCCGAAATGAATAATTATGCATTCTATATATCTTTATAATGGCAGAAATTGCAATTCGAAAGTGAAAATGTCAAATTTTTCAGCGCTTCGCGCCTTTTTAGGACGATTAGTGATTTTTGCCCACAGAGACCCAGAAATTAGCTAAAAACTACCAAAAGTCGAACAGTTCTGTTTTCACCACACCGAAATCGCTACTGGACCATATTATAGTACCAAAAATTTGTGTGTACAAAATGTACGAAGACTTTTGAGGACCATCTTTTGTACGTGTACGAACGGGCCTTGTACAAAAAAAACACTGATTGTACATCTTTCAAAAATAATTTTCACAAAAAACAACATACATATTTAGAAAGAGCATAACAAATTGCACTAAATGAAAGTGATAATTGCTACAGCATGTAAAGAAGGTTTAGCATAATATGGACTAGGAGGTTTTGCTATGCTGGTGCACTTCGACTGCAAAAACAGAATAATAAAATTGATTATATTTTTTATGTGAATAAAACCCAGCCACTTCTTATTATTTACTCTCTAGATTCGTCTGTTCCTGATCATCTGATCACGTTACTTTATTTGAGCATTTTATTAGCAGAATAGAACGACCAATAAGGCAATACTTATTTGAAAAACGCAAAAGCGCCAAATTATTGAACGAAAATCATTAAAAGGCTGCATCATACAGAATTAATCCAATCCATTCGAATCTATGCGGTTATCCTACAAAAGCAGCACATTAATCACATCGGGGAAACGTTAATTACAAAGTATTGTTATCGATTTAGTAATTTTTTTAAAAATCTAAATTAGTTATATCTTACATATCAGGTTACTGATATCGAATTTCAAACCGTTAATGCCGTTTTCAATGGTCTATCGATGATATGAACGACGGGTTTAGCAGAAAAATCCGTTCTAATAAAATTTTATATCAGAATCCCGAATCGGCGTTTTCAAAAATAAATCGAAATAGAATCTTCGACACAAATAAGAGGGATCAGACGCTACATTATGACTCATGGAGACATTGACAAAATTTATAAATATTTAGATAAAACACAATAATTCGTTCAACCGTTTCGGAATATTTCAATAAAACTGAAGGACCGTCACAATTTTGACTGTTTCTTATCAAGTTCTCAATTAAATTGGCATTTGAGCCGTACTAATTTAATCTGTCAGAATACTTTTCTAATTATTCTTTTTAATAGTTTATTATGCCATTTTTGACAACGACTTTAATGCCTTTTGTGTTTCCCACAGTTGCTCGATCAAAAATCCTTTTATCTTTAATATTTCAGCTAAAATTTGAAATTTATAATTTGAATTTCATTTTCAATTTAAATTTAAAAGCAAAAAAAGTTTAACTAAGAAATAAACTCGGAATCCAACCTGCTGAGCTATTGTGGTCCAA
Organism: Mermis nigrescens; assembly: GCA_036768485.1. Taxonomy (NCBI): domain Eukaryota; kingdom Metazoa; phylum Nematoda; class Enoplea; order Mermithida; family Mermithidae; genus Mermis; species Mermis nigrescens. Next base: position 483,131 of record JAVLUZ010000243.1, on the reverse strand, counting down.
ATGGTCAATATATGTACTACTCGTGTTCAGTTTTCGTTTTAAAATGACTTCATCTTACCGTAAACGTAAGTAATTAGCTGTTCTCGAAATAATAAAACTGAAAAATGTGCGCGGCCCGAAAAACTGTGGTTTCCAATTATTGACTAAACTTCCGCTTAGTAACAAATTTATCACGAATTTTACCAAGGAAATTAATGGTTTCCATGCATCAGAACCAATGTGAATTGAAGGACAGCCTTGTCGTAGATATCATAGAATTCGAGCGTTTTATCATTATCGAGTAGTTGTTCTATAATGATAAAAAATACAAATTGTGTTTTTTACTAGGATATTGATTGCTTAAGTATTGCATTAGTAAATTGAATCGTCGTCGTACAACGATAAAATCAGCTTAATAATATTTTAAAAATCATTCAATAATTGCTAGCAAAAGAAAAAAATTGTCTTAGAAACAACTAGAATTTTTAAAAATGAAAAGAAATGATAACTTACGTATTGCAGAATAAATCGACAAGATAATGCAAGTGTTTAGCGATTCATGCAATAAAATTTGAGAATTATTCTATCCTCATTTAGATGCATTATTTTCCGCTACATTTAGCGAGAGATGAAGGATGGGTAAAGAAACGAATCGCATGTTAGTCGCTACATTGATCTCTGAAATAGTTGATCAGATTGAACGTAATTTTTTGTGTCTAATAATCAATCAATTAATAAATTAATAGCAAAATAAACTAATTAGTTAAGGTTATTAATTAATTAATTTCGATCTACTCTATAGGCTGGAATGTAACGTAATTTTGATTACGGTGGTTAAGCCCATGTTAGTTTGCACCCGATGAATAAAAAGACATTTTTTCGGCCCTTTGTAGAGTCAATGTATAGGCTGAAAGACATAAAGAGGAAACGATAATCGGACGCGCTTTGCTTATATGAATTCAGAAGTATCTGTCTAACTTGCTCTTTTATATTCATTACAGGCAGATGACAGATGCTCAAACGGGCACCTTTCGGTTAAAGCTTAATTATTTTGCAACAATCAAAGGTACTGCAAATTTAATTGGGCCTATGATATCAAATTAGGGGTATCAGAATAAAATGAATAGCGTTCGTCTGTCGACTGGGCGGCAGAAGCAACTTCCTAACCTTACAGATGCGCGACTAAAAATCACTTTTTTACTTTAATATCTTGTACCTTTGGTACAAGGTAATGATACGATTGTTAGTTTCACATTTTAATGCAGTGCAGGGGGAATAACACTTCGGAAAAAGCAAACTAAATTCCAGAAAATTGTAAGATCAGATATGCATTTTTTTACCCACCTCATAAACATCTATTCATGTGCATAAAACCACATATGTTTGTATGCAGGTTAAAACAAAACGGGTCCTAAAATCTCAGACAAAATCTGGGATAAATTCACAAAATTGATGACGCCGGCAACGTACACAATTTCTGGACATTGTTCTTCTATCTCTACTTTTAAGTAACAATAATAGCAAAAAGTCAAATTTCTAAAATCGGAAATTCTTTTAGCCTGCCGGAGCGGAACTCTAGATTCCAGGGGTGCAAATTTTATAGTTCAGGCCCACAACGCTGCTATTAGCAATGTATGCTTCAGTATATTACACCGTGCGCGAAAATTTATTAATTTTAAGAAATGTTAAGGTGAAAACTTAGACACTAAATATTTCATTATTCAAAACTTGAACTTTATACCTCGAAAATATAAGTACAGCCAGTTCTTGTCGATCAAACTTATTTGTTGAACTTCTAGCTTCACGTCATTAATGGTGTTGTTCAATGCAATAGTTATCGGCATTTTTGCAGCATCTAACACCGAATCGAATAAAAATAGTCATATTGTTCGGGTCGAACAGAAGCAATTTCAAGTTGGCTCCATTGAAGATTCCGTAGTCTGAAAGCGACCCATTCTTCAAAAAGCGTCCTTAAAATGCAAAAAAGAGGAGAAATTTGTATGTCGCTGAAAGAAGGGATTTTTCGCAAATGGTGCAGTTCACATGCCGGCGGAGGAGGGACGATAATTATACATACACTCGGTGTTTAGGGGGTTTAGAAAAGTAGAATGAAAAAATGAGAAAGATCATCGGAAAAATAGGCAGAATCGTGGCCGAAAATCAGTGGCGTATTTAGGATTTTCGTGAGGGAGCGGTACACCAAATTTTCACGAAACCTCCGAAATTCGTCCGCCATTCGATGTTGTCTACTTTTGTACGAAATCGTTTTGCTGCAACGCTTTTTGAAAAATTTTAAAATTTTTGGACAATTTTGTGCGAAAAAATAACACTTCCAATTTTGCGAAAATCCGGCGCGAAGAACCGGAATTTTCGCGAAATTCAGGCAGAAGGATGTTTCGAGACGTTGAAATGGAAAGAAAGTAACGCTAAGAACAGCCTCTTTTAATACTACAGAAATGGTTTTAAGAGTCATGAAAATATCTGTCACTGCAAAAACCTACTTTTGGGGCAAATAAATGGTTTCGAGGCCGCAAGAAATTGCCTTCGCGAAGTGTTGGAAGGAAAAACTTAAGAAATTACGATCGACAATGGCCAAAAATCATTAAAGATTGCATATTCAATCTAAATTTCGCTGACTATGCTAGACAAAAATGATATATAAAAATGATATAAAAAATATATTAAAACAATATATATATGACTATATAAAAACTGACTAACTTTTCTGCCAAAGTGATTGAAAATGAGAAAAAACTGTAGAACTTAATTTCTACGATATTTTAGTCTTTATGACAGTTTTTGAGGCATTGTAACTCAAGAAACCTATGTGTCTCATCCGTCCTAGATTAACTGACCCTCCGACCGAAACAAAATTTTTAGGTGAAAAATTTTTCAGAATCAAAACCGAAACGAATAAAATCAAATTTTTTCTGCAATAAATGCTTCAAATTGACTAGAAACAATGAATTATGGTGCATAGCTTTTACTACTAATTTCAATCTCCAAGATAACCCCTCCCCAATGCAGACTGGCTGACCCCCGATCAGACACACAGTGCATCAAGGTAACCCGTGTTAAAATAGTCTTTTCCTTGGATTCCCGGAAATACTGCCTGCTTTCTAAAAGTTTGTCTGCATCTCGTATGATTTGGTGCGCTTATGAGTTATCATTGTCATTCAAGTCGGCGTTCTCGTATGCATAAAAGATAATTTCAAACGAAAATTTCATTCGAAAAAATGCATTTTCAAGCTGGAGCTGAAGATTATTTATGAATGTAGATTGTTCTTTCCCCATTCAGCTCATATGCAAGACATGCAAAACAAAACGTACCATTATACATAAAATGCAGTTCCTGATTCGTTGAATATAAGGATCTGAACTTAGACTCCAAACTGGCCACATGTTCCTCACGGTTCAATGTCATTTCGAACATAGTAGTTAATCATATTATCACTGGAGACGACCATTATGAAAAGACGCATTGGGTACAAAAATAGTGTCGAACCTTTGATGATCGAATGACTGAAGAGCGTACAACTATCCGATAGTTCTGTGCCTTGATTATTCAAGAAGGCAAATCCGAGCAAGCAAAATTCAACAAAAACGCATATGATTGCAGTGCTGGCATATTTATTATTTTATTATCCTTATAGTTAATATTATTCCTATTATTATTATCGTCATTATTATTATTATTATTATTTTTATTATTATTATTGTTATTATTATTATTATTATTATTATTATTATTATTATTAATATTGTGATTACAATAATTATCATTATAAATATTAATTTTATTATTATTATTAATATTATCATTATTGTTATTACAATTATTATCATTATTATTATTAATATTAATATTATTATTATTATCAATATTTTATTATTATTATCATTATTCTTATTATTATTGTTATTATTATTATTATTATTTTTATTTTTATCATTTTTATTTTTAAGACTTATTTCTTTACTATTATTATTACTTTTATTTTTAAATTAAAAAGTTTATTCTATTAAAATTCTCTACCGTTAAATATAATGCGCTGCTGCTCGATTAAAATATTTGACTTAGCGCTCAGTTGTTCCTTCACACTGCGTACTTTATCCATGGGATGTACGTCGATAACGTAATCACTGCCGGAAAATGTAGTTATAGTGATTTGAAAGAAAGGACGAATTCCAGGAACTAAACGCAGCTCGCTATTTGAAGTAATCTTATAATTAAACAACTCTTCGTCGTCTTTCAGTAATGTCCCTTAAAAATGCGTTGAATAACGATATTTTTCAATACTTCTTAAAATTGAGCTGAAATTGTGTATTAACACCATTTTTGCATTAATTTAGCATTTATTTTAGTTCTTGAGATCATTGGGATCCAAAGAGGCTAGTAGTTATGCCTGGCTCCCTGGACCGCAACGTTATAAGATAGACAATAATTAAGCATAGGCAATTCTTAAGAATAGACAACGTTATAACATAGGCTAGTGCTATAACATATACAATGAAAGCATAGGCGAGGGGTGAAACCTTGCGCCCTGGGGTGGGGGCCAGGTGCAATGGTTAAGCATAGGCAATGTTTAAGGATATACAGTGCTTAAGGATATACAATGCTTAAGGATAGGCTAACACTATTAGATATGAAGACATAGTTGAGGAGTGGAAGGGGTAAATTAAGCCTAAGCAAGCTAAGCTAAATTTGTGATTAAACTAAGAGTAAACCAAAACTAAGTGTAAACTAATTGTGAGTGTAAAGTGACCTCAAGTGAATTGCCTGACATACATACTTATACTAACGCGCCTGTGCCATATGGGAGGGGATGGGGAGCCCCCAACACGTCAAGCATATTCCCCCTAAAATGATGCAGTGGTCTGCTCTTGCTACCACTGCTACTCAGTCTCATATATATCTAAGATATGATAAAGGAAGACAAAACAAAAAGCCTAAGGACTGGATGTGAGTGTAAAGTAAGCTTAGGTAAGCCAATGTGTAAAACAAGCGTAAGCATTATAGAAATTTATCAAGCAGTGTATGGCTTTCTGGCCCTTTATGTTAACCTGGCAGATTATGCAATTAAGTCTGAATATAAAGTAAGTTTGTAAAGTAAGCCTAGCTGCGCTAGGCATTAAAGTAACCTATGCATAAAAGGAGTGTGTATATATAGGTTTGACTTCCCGGTCCTTCGTCACTTCCCGGTCCTTCGACTTCCCGGTCCTTCGACTTCCCGGTCCTCCGACTTCCCGGTCCTTCAACTTCCTGGTACTTCGTCTTTTCCCGGTCCTTGCTTAAAAACCTTCTACTAGTGATTGGCTAACCGCACTTGGGAGTCCCCAACACGGCTAAACATGCTTGATGTGTTATGCGTGTTGTGTATATCCACCACCTAAATTAGATGTGATGCAACAATGCATTCGAACATTTACACCCAGTTAGGCGTTTGGGTGATTTAGCGACGATTGGCTGCATACAGATTGACGACTTTATGAGCAGCTGGCCCTTCATAGAACAACATTTTGCCCGAATAAACCTTTATTTGGTAATTAGGCGTTAGGCATTTTGAATTTGTTTACAGCGTCTTAGCCATAGCTCTTATTTGCCTCTACACTAAGATAAGCTCTGCTCATCAACTCTAATGCTAGCTGCTTTCGATGAAAGTGGCGACGCTTACCGCCTTTCCGAATAGTTTCCCACTGTGGGGTCTAGTCTAGCCTTGCTATTCCTAATACAATAGCTCGAGGTAGTGATAAATAATCTCTAGATGCAGTTTTAATAAATTTTTCCTTATTTTTGCATAATTCCTTTACAGTTGTAAAATCAATAGATAGGCCCATCCCCCATTGTGGTTTGTGGTCTACAATAATGAGCTTAAAAGCCATATTCTGACTGAAGTTGAATTCTTCCTTTGATTGAGACACTCTCTCAATTATACTGAAAACTTTGACGGAATTCACATTTTTATGTATAGTGAATGGTACAATTACAGGCTCAAAGAAGCTTGGATGTGTGATTTCGAAGCCAACCATGTTTTCAGGAGGACATTCGAGTTACATATTCTGAATAGCGCTCTCGAAAATAGGTTCCAATTCTTCAAATAGGTTTGGGCATTCGTGAATGTTTGCAAATTTAAGTAAATATGCTTTTGCTGTTGTTCTGAATCTACGAACAGGAACAGGGGCAAGTTCATCCACTGTGCAATATTGATTAAGATCCATTGTGGTGCCTGTCTCCTTTGTTATTCCACTTCTTATTTATAGACAGTCGTTTACTGGACTGTATATACCCAAACAACCCCCAAACACGTTTGGGCGTGTCCAAACATGTTTGAGCGTGTTTGAAATTTATAAATATGAAAAAAATTCAAGGAAAAGAAAACACTAAAATGGAAGAAGTTAAGGAAGTGAAACAGCGTCCTTTTGTTGAGGTAGAGAAGAAACTTTACGGGAGGTCAATTAAACCACCCGTACAGTTGTGCGGTAGGAATCTGGAGTGGCCCATGTACACGCTCATAGTCCAACTGTGTTATTTTTGTCAAAAAGTGTCGTCGGAACGCGACTTTTTCGTAACTAATGGTGGTAGGTGGTACATGAGCGTTCAAATGTGCCCCAATGCTGTGAATATAACCGCGCCACACAAGAAGCTGGCAATTGAGTGGTTGCGAGGTACATGGAGCAGGACGCAGAAGCGCACAAGCCTGCCTAAATGTCTATAAATAATAATCTATAAGTATGGGTGGCGTATATGCTGTTTTATAGCTTCCTGAAAATGTCTTCCCCTGGCGAATTAGCATACCATCACTTTGTCGACAAACTCATCGAAAAAGCAACGCTCAGGTTCATCAGCGTCCGTCATGTGGAACGTATTGGCAACTGTTTTTGGAGCCAGCTTAGTGATATGTTCAATGAAGAACGAAAGAACGAAGAAAAGAAAGCATTTTGGACTTTCGCCTTGTACTTGAAACAGTGTATAATTAATCGTGAAAATGAAATTTTGTACGACTTGTGGTGTAATTTTGATACGAACGCTAAGAATATGTGGGAAAATTTGTACAAACATACTTTTTTACTTAAAGTTAATATGGTGTTGTAGATGAAAAAATAAAGAAAATCCACATTGGAACAACGTGTTTTTTAAATGAATAAAACATTGAATAAAATATACTATGATCCAAAAACGGGGTATTCGGGCGCCCACCAATTGGTTGCTAAAGCCTGCAGGCTTCACTCGCGCATTAAATTGTCCCTAGTAAAATCAGGTTTAGCTAAACAGCCCACCTACTCTTTGCATAAAGCGGCTTTTAAAAAGTATAGCCGAAATAAAGTGATTGTGAGCGCGATTGACGACCAGTGGCAGGCCGATCTTGTAGACCTGCAATCTCTATCCGAACATAACGATAATTCTAAGTACTTGCTCTAATGCATAGATTTGTTTTCAAAATACGTATGGGTGGTTCCCCTGAAAACCAAAAACGCAAAAGACGTTTGAGACGCATTTAGGCATATTTTGGGTATGGCCGGAAACCATATAAACTGCAAATGGATGCGGTCAAGAAGTTTGTGAACAAAGACTTGCAGTCGTTTCTAAAATCGGAATATGTGCATCTTTTCACCACTAAAAGCGAAATGAAGGCCAGCATGGTAGAGCGTTTATATCGGACCCTCAAAGAAAAAATGTGGAGATACTTTACGCATAACAACATTTATAGGTACATTGACGTTATTGGTAAGCTAATTGAAAATTATAATAATTCGGTGCATAGAAATATAGGCGTAGCCCTCATACATGTTTGCGAGAAAAACGAGCAAGACAGTTTAAATAGGGCGTTTAGGGTAGAACCGCGTGAGCCCGTAAAGTTTAAATTTAATGTAGGTGACAAAGTTTGTATAAGTAAAGTTAAGCGAGCATTTGAAAAAGGAGTTTGGCCCAATTGGACCGAATAGTATTTTATAGTTGGTGAACGGTTCGCGCGTACCCCACCCGTCTATTCGTTAAAAGACCAGAAGGGCAAAAAACTGGAGGGTATCTTTTACGAGCATGAATTGCAAAAAATTGATGCAGCAGCAAAAGATTTGTTTATTGAAGAAAAATTCTAAAAACTCGAAAACGTGTTGGAAAAACGGACTATTTAGTGCGGTGGCGTGGTTACCCACCCAAATTCGATTTGTGGGTCACTAGCCTAGTGGAGTTATAAATAATAATTCTAGTCCTACTTTGATATGAAAAATGGAGAAAGGTCAGTGTTATTTCAACCATATTCTACATCGTTTATCACAATATATCTATGTGTCTAATGATGCAATTGAGGGTTATCTTTGCCCGAAAATGAGCAATCATTATAGACAAGCATGCTCGCACTTGATGCAAATGCTGCTTTAGGCTTCTTAAAGTACATCAGAAAACGCCTAAAAAAGAGGAGATCTATGTGTGTTATTCAAATTATGGGAATTTTTAAGTCCAGAGCTGGGTTTTACTTTGCAAATGTTTTCACCAAAAAATATTGATGAGCACATGACCTCATCTATGTCAACCATTTTGATCTAGAGAGTGTGCAGAGTTTGGAAAAAGTGTGCAGAGTTCCGAATAGGTGTGCAGAGTTTCGAAAAACGTGTGCAGAGTTTCGAAAAAAGTGTACAGAGATTCGAAAAAGTGTGCAGAGTTTCCAAAAAAGTGTGCAGAGTTTCGAAAAAAGTGTGCAGAGTTTGGAACATTTTTAACACGTTATAACACAGAAAGTGAGCAGAGTTCAGGATGAAGTGTGCAGATTTTTGGAAAAAGTGTGCAGAGTTTACGAAAAAGTGTGCAGACTTTCGGAAAAAGTTTGCAGAGTTTCGGAAATAGTATGCAGAGTTTCGAAAAAAGTGTGCAGAGTTTGATAAAAGTGTGCAGAGTTTCGAAAAAAGTGTGCAGAGTTTCGGATAAAGTGTGCAGAGTTTCCAAAGTTTATAAATACTGATGCTGAAATTGTGTTGAAACCCATTCTAGAAATGGAACACCCCTTTACATGCACTGTTTCTGGTCCAACAAAATCAGGAAAAACGACATTTGTTACGCAACTTATTGAACATGGAGAAAGAATAATTAATACAAAAATTGATAAAATCAACTGGTTTTATAGTGAAGAACAGCCTCTGTACTATAAGATGAAAAATGTAATTTTTAATAAAGGCTTGCCAGATTTTAGCATCCTCAAAAAGAAAGTCATGTAGCCCAGCTGATAGTTATTGATGATTCAATGCATGAAAGTAGAGGAAATCATGAAATTACACAAGTATTCACTCGTGGTTGTCAACGTTGGAACATAAGTATTATACAAATTTGCAAAATCAATTTTATGATAGCCTTCGTACCTCGCGCATCAATTCTGATCATATTGTTTTCTTCAAAAACCCAGCAGACCAGCTGCAATCGCATATTTTATCGCGTAATTTATACCCTAGTAATACAAAATATTTTCTTGAAGCTTATGTTGATGCCACTTCCAGGCCACATGAGTACTTGTTCATTGATCTGACGCGAAATGCAGATGATTTACACAGGTTAAAAACGAGTGTTTTGAGCAAATATCCTTCATTTTATGTGCCAAAAACTATGAATAAGCTTACTGATCTAATAAAATCACAAAAATGGCCCCTTAAAGACTAAAACGAAACATTAGTCGTGTATATTTGTTAAGTATTGCAAGAAAACCAGTACGCGATGCGGTTATAAATAATGCTGGTGAAGACCAAATCCTATGTATTTGCGATAGCGCAAACAGTTTCCTAAACGGCAACATTCCTTTCACTGATAAATATATTCACAGACTGAAGCGATATAAATCACATATAAGATATTCGGCAAAGAATAAGAATGCAAGTACTAAACACAAAAAAGATTTAATTATTCAGAACAGTAATTTGTATCTCTTTTATTGACACCAATTCTATCAGTTGTAGGTGGTTTACTAGCAGAAGCGATTATAGGCAAGAAATGAAGTGCGGAAACGCCCTGGATCGGGAGATGTACAAGATTTTAAGCGACAAGCATTCATCATCAGGCTTGAAAATGATGAAGTATAACCAAATTTTGAGCAAGTTTCGCCGATTGCAGGAACAGCGTAAGAAACCGTATGAGCTAACTATTCTAGGTCCACACAAATCATTTGGAAGCAAAGAAATTATAGCTGGTATTCCAAAAACCTTACAGCCAAATGCAAAACTGTTTTTACAGCATATTAATGACGATCCTAGTATAGACGTTAAACATCGGTGAGGTTGTGATTGATGGTCAGAAAATATATTTGTCAAATATTGTTGATATGGTTAACGACTTCACGCATGATCGTAAAACCTTACCTGCTGCAATTGGTGCAAAAGAGTTGTCTAGGGCCCTTCAACGTTCAAATGCCCCACTTGAGAGTTTAGCTAATAAGAAACGGAAGAGCGCAGTGGCATCTGAAGGCGACCTTTCCTGGGATGAAGAAAATCTATAAATAGTAGAAATGTTTAAGCAAAAAATCATACAATCAAAAACATGCATGTACAATTCAATCCTGAAAACAGTGGCCTTTGGCTACAATATTATGCAGAACAAGCCTCATAAACAGGGTATGGCCTAGAAGGCTATAGAGGCGTACCATACCAACGAGGTGGCGGATTAGGGAGTTACTTCAAATCACTATTTGGAATGGCTGTATGGCCTAGAAGGCTATAGAGGCGTACCATACCAACGAGGTGGCAGATTAGGGAGTTCCTTCAAATCACTATTTGGAATGGCTGTGCCTGTATTGAGGTCTATTGGCAAAAGTGCAGGGAAACACGCATTAGTGGCTGGTGCTAATACTGCATCAGATGTGGCGCAGGAAAAACCCGTATTTCAGTCTGCCAAAGAACATTCCAAGCATGAGGCGGCGCTATTCTTAGATGAGGCATCCAAGACAATGTCTGGTGAGGGGCTTTGCGTGCGCCAAAAGTCTATAAATATGAATAATGATGACTCATTTACAAAACTGAGTCGAAAAAATGGCTTCCAAGTACAAAATCTGAACTCGATCTTTTCACTGTCCCTCCTACCCAAGTTTATGTTAAAAGATGGATGAAGTGCAGCCTATGCACCCAATAACAAATGAAGGCCCCTAAGAATTCAGAATCCCACCCGATCCACACACTATTTGCAAATGAGCAGTAGTTAGGCAAAACATTTTTAAAGCAAGTCAAGTGTTTTTTAGGCGGTCAATTAGTGTTTGACAGCTCCGATTTATACGCATATAGGGCATATTTTGAAACTGAATTAAATTATGGTTTAGATGCAAAATTGTCTCATCTTCAGTCTGCACTGTATTTTCACAAAGGTGGGGCTAATGTGAATGTTGACGATAATAAAGGCTTCAAAGAAAGAGCGGCGCTCTTTAAAGACTCGAGAGTTGTAGAAGTATCTGCGCCTTTACACATTGACTTGTTCTCTTAAGACAGGTATTTGCTGAATTTCACAGATTTCTGCCTAGAATTACACAGAAACAGTAATAATTTTGTCATACAGTGTTTTGAAGATATTTAACTAGAACTCAATGTTAAAGTAATGAAATTGTTTGTTCGGAAAGTAGAGGTGCTAGAGAGTTTGAGTTTAGCGCCTGAGCAAACAATGATGGCATAGACTGCCGAATACCCTATAAGAAGAGTTGCTATGACAAATATGCACATTTCAAATCCGTCCAGGGAAACGCCCAATTTTGCATTGTTTACAGGCCAGCTGCCGAGACGTTTAGTTTTTGTTTGTGTTGAGGGAAAAGCATTTCGAGGCAGTTTGTCAAAATCGCCATTTAATTTCACCCCATTTAGTGTTTACAATGTGAAAGTAACGTGCGGAGGGCAAACTCATCCGCTGAATGTGTCATTCAAGCAAAATAAGTTTATACAGGCATTTAATCAGATGTACGACGCGCTTAATATTGAGCATGATAATAAAGGTAATTTTATCAGCAGAGATGAATTTAAAACGAATCATTGTTCCTTTGTGTTTGACCTGACGCCTGATGCGGACGATAGTGGGCATTGGGATCTAGTGCGCAAAGTAACAACAAGTATAAATGTCAAGTTTGCAGACGTTTTACCTGATTCTGGAGGAGAAATTATTATATACGCCGAATTTGATAATTTAATAATGATTGATAAAAACCGCAGCACTTTTCATGATTTCAATGCTTAGCAAAGAACACACTAGGAATACTACACATTTTAGAAAGAGATCCTGCTGTTAAGAAGGTATTGCAGTAATAGCCAATTCGGATTTCAGCAATGATACAGGTTCACACTGGATGGCCATGTACTTTAATCGTAGATCGCATTGTGATTTTTTTGACAGTTATGGTCAAAAACCCCTTGTTGAGCTGAAAGAATATATTGAGAAAAATGAAACATCTTACACGTACAATGATATGAGGATTCAGGGTCTTTTCTCTACATCATGTGGCCATATGTGCATCTATTTCCTGCATTTTCGAGCAAAACGGGTTTCATTCAAAAGAGTCGTTAAGTTTATACACACGCCTAAAATCTATAAATACTTTGAGAAAATGTGAAAAAAACAAACAAGAATGGATCCCAAACAGTTTCACATCACGCTTCCGAGGGATTCTCAAGAATCAAATACCGCCGCTACCTTCATTACAAAGCTGCCTAGACACATAATTCTCAATGGTGATTGGGAAGTAGGGCTAGCCGAAATAATCTATGCAAACACTTGGAATAATATATCCAAAGATCAGAACATGATTCAATATTATGATTTTAAAAATGATTTCCGAATAAAAATGCTTATTCCTCGCACCAGATACTTGAATAAACACGATCTTGTGAAAACAATCACTGAGGGAATAAAAGTGGTCAGCATGAATGAAAAATTTGACTATACTCAACATATAAGCTTACAATATGATGATAGCAAAAAATGCTGAAATCTAAAACTCAACACTGAATGTATTCAGAGCCTAAAATTAACCAAACATTAAATGTACATGCTAGGGTTTCTAGAAGACTAACTCTGTAGCATAAATTATAAGGTAGCCCAAGAATTGACAATAGCTGCCCACCATTCTCCCGATATGCTAGGCGGAATGCACAATTTTTATGTATATTGTGATATAGTGGAACCTCAGATCGTTGGTAATGTTTTTGCCCCGCTTCTGCAGGTGATAAATATTGAAGGAACCTATATGGATTTAATAAACCACTCGTATATTAGTCCACACTATATACCAGTGCTCAAAAAATCATTTAATACTATTGAAATTAACGTTAAAACCGACCAAGATATTCCAGTTCCTTCCAAGTTTGGAAAAACTATCTTCAAATTGCATTTCGAGCGTACAAACATGCCCTGAAGTTATACATATAAATTTTTATCAAGGACCGCTAAAAATGGAGTTGAGTCAGCCAAATTGTTACCACATATTAGTGCATTTGCATTTCTGGGGCAGTGTGAAAGGTCTGCACGCTTTATGTTATCTGTCTCACCATTCTAACAATTAGGCGAGAAATTACTATAAGAATTTTATGGAAAGAGCCATTGACAGACATATACTTGTCCGTAAAACACATAAAAAACAACGCCAAATAACCAAATAAAGGTTCACTCCGGCACAATGTTGTTCTATGAAGGACCACCACTCATAAAGTCGTCGATCTGCATGCAGCCAATGGTCGCTACGACCTACTCACCCATACACCTAAGTGGGTGTAAATGTTCGAATGCATTGTTGCATCATATCTAATTTCGGTGGTGGATATACACAACACGCATAACACATCAAGCATGTTTAGCCGTGTTGGGGACTCCGAAGTGCGGTTAGCCAATCACTAATAGAACGCGTTTAAGCAAGGACCGGGAAATGATGAAGTACCAGGAAGTTGAAGGACCGGGAAGTCGAAGGACCAGGAAGTCGAAGGACCGGGAAGTGACAAAGGACTGGGAAGTCAAACCTATATATACTCGCTCCTTTTGTGCATAGGTCCACTTTAATCCCTAGCGCAGCTAGAGCTTAGTTTACAAACTTATTTTATATTTAGACTTAATTGCATAATCTGCCAGGTGAACATAAAGGGACAGGAAGCCATACACTGCTTGATAAATTTCTATAATGGTTACGCTTGTTTTACACATTGGCTTACCTAAGCTTACTTTACACTCACATCCAGTCCTTGGGCTTAGTTTTGTCTTACTTAGGCATATTTTAAATATATTTAAGACTGAGTAGCAGTGGTGACAAGAGCGGACCACTGCTACATTTTAGGGGAATATGCTTGACCTGTTGGGGGCTCCCCATCTCCTCCCCGTGGCACAGGCGCATTAGTATGGGTGTGTATGTCAGACAATTTACTTAGGGTCACTTTACACTCACAATTACTTTACACTTAGTTTTGGTTTACTCTTAGGTTAAAATCAGACTTAGCTTAGCTTTCTTAGGCTTAATTTACCCCTTCCACTCCTCAACCATGTCTTCATATGTTATAGTGTTAGCCTATCCTTAAGCATTGTATATCCTTAAGCACTGTATATCCTTAACCATTGCCTATGCTTAAACATTGCGCCCTGCCCCACCCCAGGGCGCAAGGTTCCACCCCTCGCCTGTGCTTAACAATTGTATATGTTATAGCACTAGACTATGTTATAACGTTGTCTATTCTTAAGAATAGCCTATCCTAAACATTGCCTATCTTATAACGTTGCGGTCCAGGGAGCCAGGCATAACTACTGAGGCTTACTAACTGACCCCAACTAACTGACTCTGATTCCGGCAATGCTGCTCATGTTCGATCTAACAGCCTCTAGAATAGAAAATGGATATATTTTAAAAGGAAAACATTGCAAAATAAAGCCGAAAATGTTTGAAAATCAAAAGTTTTTTGCAGAATTACTTAAAATTGAAGAATAACTGCGAAATAAGATCAACGTTATGCTTTATGCGTATAGCATTTTTATCAGTTAATAAAGCCGTTTTTGTCTCAAAAAGCTGCCTATCTGATCACTCACACTTATTACATCTCCCCAGACCGGCTATGCTGTGCATCTATAGTTGGAGACCCCATAATTCAACGTAGTGAGTACGTCCTTGTTTCAGATCATCCCAGAGTAAACCTCAACTTTCCTCTCGCAGTGTTCACCTGCCACTGGCTTCATCAACAAAATTTGCGCCTAAATACTTTGGATCCCGATAAAAGCTTCCGCAACGTTTAAAACTTCTGCTTTCAATTAATCGGTTATTTTTAATGATTTTTTAATGCCAATGCACACTACTTGATCGAAAACGTCCAAAAATAGTGTCTTTTGCCCGTTGCATTATGGTTTTGTCCTTTTTTTACTATTGAAATTGTTTAAGAAGTTCGTAATCGAGGTTTGCTCAAAATCAATGATACAAATTTTTGATTTTGAAATTTGGCTTTTTCGCGAATTATCACTTTATTCTAATATTGTCTTCTTCCTGCATATATCAGTATGTCCATATTATCTACTAAATATTTGTGAAAGTGTGTTTGTATATCCGGGGTTGGCTCCGGCCCCATCACACTTGGTGGGTTGACGTTTTGGCCCGAGCTCGGATTATCGGCTGGGGGTGTAGTAGCGACATTTTAATTTCATTGAGCCCACCCATGCACCCTGTACAGGGGTAAAGCTAGAAGCGTCCCTATACATGGCCGATTTCAAGACATAATTTTCTTGATAAATTTCGAAAATCGAAATAAATTCAGTTTACACTATTTTTGGGCCGCTAGACACAGACAGGTATTTTATATACAATGATGTGATATAAAATACCCTGTCTGTGAACATGCAGTGATATATGCAGTGATATAAGATAGGAGATACCCTCTCCTCTGCTATAATACATGAGTGATATAAGATATCATGTGCTATATGACACTCTTTGCTACAACAAACAAAAAATTTTTAAAACATCAAAAATATGGTTTGACCAAAAAAATTTTTCCAAAACATCCCAAAACATCGAAAATATAAGTTCGACCAAAAAAATTTCCAGAACATCCCAGAGAATCAAAACTATGATTTTGGCTTAAGAATTTTCAAAACCATTCTCTAATGTCAAAAATATGGATTTGATCAAAAAAATGTACAGGGTTGAAGCGGGAGTTATCCCTACGCGTAATCATGGCCGATTTCGGGACATGGTTGATTTTTCTGCCAAATTCTGAAAATCGGAATAAATTCAGTTTACACTATTTTCGGATTATGGTAATTTTGCCGCTGCGTGCCTTATAACATAGGGTCGGACGTAATGTAGCGTACATAATGCAACAAGATGGGCAATGCTATACAGTACAATGATGTGATATAAGATCACCTGTCTCTGCCATAACATCCGATGATATAAGATAGGAGATGCCCTCTGCTATAACATATGAGTGATATAAGATATCACGTGATATATGACACCCCTTGCTACAACAAATAAAAAATTTTTAAAACATCAAAAATATGGGCTTGACCAAAAAATTTTCAGAACATCCCGAAACATCAAAAATGTGATTTTGGCTGAAGAATTTTCAAAACCATTGAGTGACGTCAAAAATATGGATTAGATCAAAAAATGGTTTACAAAAAACATTTTAAAAAAATCCAAAAAATAAAATATGGTTTTAACCAATAATTTTTTAGAAATATCCTGAAAGCATCAAAAAAACCGAAAAATAAAAAATACAAGAGGCATCTCCATTCCATATAGCTATCAGACCTAAGTTCGGCCGGGCAAGGCCTGGTAGCTCAGCTAGTATGTACATAATCGTGGGCTTTAAGTCTGAATTTTTATAAATTTTTATCAATATAACCTTTTAGGGTCAAAAATTGCTGATCACATGGGATTCCGGTACGCTCTTTAATCCTGTCCTTCAAATTTATTACTTGATCCGAGTTCGTCACATTCATTTGTAACAAATCGTTGTTTAATAGTCGAATATGAATCGATATTTTATCGTCATTATTTGCAACTCCTGTGAGAGAAAAATTATATTAACGTTATGGCAAAAATTTAAAAAATAAAAACATTTGAAAATAATAAAATGACAAATGAAAAATAAGACGAAATTTATGTTACTTAGGAAAATAAGAACAATATCCATTACAAAAATATTACAAAATAGTAAGATAACATTAGACTAGACATTGAATAATAATAATAACATTGTCGGTGCTATTCTATGAAAGAAAAGTTTTTAGCCCAGAAAAAATCACGTACAGTAGGTATTGATATTTCGAAAAATGAAAAACCCAGATATCCAAAATTGAATAAAGCTTAAACGAAAAAAATTCGAAATTGAAATGAAATAAATTAAATTAATAAAATACAAAAATCAAGCAAGATATTTTTTTATTAAAATTGTATTTTCAAGTGTTTTTCTAATTAATATGGGTGCAAAACCCTATAAAGTCTTTAAAAAGGTTTCTGACTCGTCAAGGCGATGATGGCGGTCTCGTATTGTATTGAAGTGAAAGTATTAATTACCTACATGCTATAGGAAACATTCATACTTTCACTCGCGGGGAATGTCCCAATAGAAACTGCATGAAAGAGTCAAAAAGAACTTCATTTTTTAAATGTTTTTGTTACAAAATTGAAGAGACACTATTAATGTTTCCATGCTAATATCTCTGATGAGAATGAAGTCTGGTTCTAGTTTTACGATCTTATACATTTTTTAAAATAAAATCCGACAGAAATAATTATCGTAACGGTCGATTTTTTTATTCGCTTATTGGAAATAATTCAAAGAATGGGCAAAAAGTCGTAAGAAGACAAGTATTTCAAACGATCCATTTAATCAAACTGAAATAAGTCGCTCAATCTGTGCAGATAATTGTTCAGAAAATTATTGATTATATCAAATTGCTGATTAAAATGATTACTATTGATATATAAAACTTCTCATAGATCAAATTCTTAATATACCGTTTGCGATTTCACCACGTAAGAATGATAATAATAGTAAGCCGATTACACTTAAACAGCTAGCCATAATTTGCAATATAGGTGCTAGATCACAAACGCAGATAAGTTAGGCTAGCAAAACAGATTGTATGTGAAATTTTTGCCGAGCTATTCAAAGTCTTTGAACTGATTAATGGCCGTATGTGCATGCGCTCTTGTTTGATTATCGGCTTTTTGAAGTCGGTATTTATATCTTTATACAAAATAGCATAGATCGGCTTGTTTGACTCGAAATCATATGATTTATCGACTAAGTAGCATCATGGAACATACATATAATACTGTGCGACGCTAGCAAACGATTAAATAAAATTTCATTTATCAATTTGTGATCTATTTAATGAACTAAATAAATAATCATTTGTTTTTCGTGAATTTGTTTTGTGCTACACGAATACAGCCAGTTATGCGCGTGGGTGCTTGGGTGGCAAGAATCAAAACTTTTTTTGCAAAATCCAGCACAATTCGCAACACAAACCAGGAATTGTCCTATATCTGCTTGAATACATATACAATATACACTGTTTCTGTTAACCAGTCCTCAATTTTAAATTTTATACAAAGAGCCATTATGCTTAAAAAGCTCATGACTGCCCGTCTATGTAGCTATGGTCTACACCCCAGCTCAGAAAGAGATAAGATAAGATTTTTTGCGTAAGAATGGTGTAACAGGAAATACAGAAATATTCTGTAAAGTGGATTAAGTCGACTGGAATCTATGAATAGACATGAATCTCGTGGGCAAATCAGATTCTTAATTCTTTATACAAGGCTGCTTTACAATCTTTTTGTTTAATTCCATTTTCATCAGTGGAAAATTAATGACAGTGTTGTAGTGATTATTATTATTATTATTACTATTATTGCTATTATTATTATTATTATTATTATTATTAATTTAATTATTATTATTATCATTATTATTATTATTATCATTATTATTATTATTATTATAATTATTATTATAAATATTTTTAATATAATAATAATAATGATAATAATGATAATAATAATAATAATAATAATAATAATAATAATAATAATAATAATAATAATAATAATATTATTATTATTATTATTATTATTATTATTATTATTATTATTATTATTATTATTAATATTATTAATATTATTATTATTATTATTATTATTATTATTATTATTATTATTATTAATATTATTATTAATATTATTATTATTATTATTATTATTATTATTATTAATATTATTATTATTATTATTATTATTATTATTATTATTATTGTTATTATTATTAATATTTCCATTTTCATTATTATTCTTATTATTTTGTATGATTAAGATTATTTTGATTATTATTAATATTTTTATTGTTGATATTTTCAATATTAATATTATTATATATTAATTATATTAATAATAATATTATTATTATTCTTTAGTAATATTATTATTATTATTTTTTATTATCATTATTATTATTTTTAATATTATTATTATTATTATTATTATTATTATTATTATTAATATAATAATTATTATTATTATCATTATGATTACTGTAAGAATTAATACGATTAGAAATGAGAACTTGCTGCTAAAATGAGATGTTGGATACAACACTTAGTTGCCCCTTAACAGTTTGTACATTATGGTATGGATGTACGTTTATAATGTATTCATTGCCATAAAGGGTTCTGATAATGATTTGAACGGAAGGGCGACTTCTAGTGACAAACGGTAATTCGTTATGCATTGCGTTAAAGGTGCTGCTTAATAAATAGGCGCATAGGAGGTTAGGGCTCTGAGCCACACATGTATATGATGGTTTGCACCCATGAAATTCGAAACATCCTGCGTATCATCCTAAAACAAAATTTAAACAGTTTTCCGATTTTGTACCTTCCAGACCCTCTATATTTTAGGTGCTTCTCTTTTAAGCTTTTCAATCTTCTGAGGACAAAAAAGTTAAATTAGATACATAAAAATCTGACTCAAAATGCATCTTTGATCCGTAAAATCAATGGTTCGGTCATTTCTGACGACTTAAATTCTTCAAGAGTGAATTTCCAAAATTTAGCACCTTCAGAATGTTGCCTCTTAAACATAAACTTTTGCAGATAGAAGAAGTTCCAATGATTCAATCGATTCTAAACGCATGCTCTTTCACAGGGTTATGATTTGCATGCGTGCATGCATATTTTTAATGGAAGTAGTGCAAAACCTTATAGTTCATAATGAAAATCTTATGTAATACCACAGCTGAACTTAACCGTTATTTTGTATTATTTTAAGTGGTTTATAGACGTTTAAATTTAATCGTGTGGCTAATGCTTCTGTAGTGCCGAACGCAGGATCAATGTTCGAGAACGCTTGAAAAATGAGCACAGAAACTTAAAGTTTTTCCTGCAAATTTGCGAAAAGGCTGAAGAAATGTTTTTTTCGCTTAATCCCTAGTCAAATATATCGTTTTTCGTACTACGATTAAATTCAATAAGTTTCGTTCAACAGATCGTGCGGGATCTTTAAGCATTCTTACATGAATTTTTCTTTTGTTTTCTGAAAAATTTATTAAAAAAATCAGAAGCAAATAAACGCTTTACAGTTGAATGCAATCAGTGATCGTTTTTTCACGGATACAGATAAAGTTGATAGGGCTTATGTGATGTAAAATTCATGACTAGCTGAATTACCTACCTTGAAAGGAGTAATATGCGCGCGCCTTAACGTTTGATAATCTGCAGTTCATACTATACGTTAGCAGCACCAAAATTCTGGGGAGCGGAATGCAAGATTTTTCAAAGGTCACAACATGGTCTTTGAAATAGTGGTATGGTGAAAAAACACGATTTTTTAAGTTATCATACAACACTATCCATTGGCATCAAAAACTTGCGAAAAAAACAAAAAAATTCGAAAATTGAATTCTAGGGGGTATTCCTTGCTCTACGGGGTGAGGGGTATTAGAACTTCTGGTGGTGCGGTGTATACTCTCTCCCCCAGCCCCCGCGCCCACGTACGGTTCAGACTACACTGCTTAGATTGTGGATTTCCTTACTATCCGCAATATTTTTCGACCATTAATTCCTTGACAATGGTCGAGATTTCGAAAAATTATTCAAAAGACAGATTATTTATCACCAAGGTTACAAGGCTTCAAAAATCAACCAAGACGGTCAAATGATTAGCTAGTTTTATAGGATCACTATTCAAATACTCAATAAACTAGCACATTCGGTATTGTATTCTCTGAAAGCCAAGCTGATGCGATCTTACGGATCAGGAATACTAGTTTAGCAGGGCATATGGCGCACAGTGATACGCATAACTCCACAAAGGGCCCTTCTTTTCACAAATGGGTGTGTGGGAGGGGGTTTGGGATGTAGATCCCACACCTTCTCAAGAATTGGGAAGATTCCCTAAATCGATACGTCCCCAAAATTAAATTTTTGACTTTTTTGGGATTTTCGCCAGTTTAACACCACCCAGACGACCCGAAAGTCGGATACTGCCAATGTTTGCCTTCTTATCACAAAACAAATCGGATCTAGTCAAATCAGATGAGCGACGCTCGCATCTGATTCGACTTTAGATCATCGATAATCTAATTAAGTTAAAATTGCATAATTAGATTGGATTCCGGAATGTCACTATCGAGATAAGAATGGAAATATGCCGCATACGGAAAACTCAGGCAACCCGAAAATTAAAAAGTGGGCTCGAGCTTTCTGGCAAGTCAACGTCGATAAATGATTAAAAAATTTTAATTTAACATTTTAAGCTAAACTATTAAGACATCAGATATGCGACCACTGGAGATCGAATAATGTAAGACATGGTCAAAACTTGACACGAATTAAAAGGCGACGGCATGGTGCATCTTAACTTTATATTTTTACTAGCAAAGAAAAAGTCTCCGATGGAACAAAATTTTAAATATACTTGGAATTGCGGTACTAGGAAAAAGCTACCCATGCCTAAAGAAGTCACAAGGAAAATATGCTCACCTTTGGCATCCAAGCATTCAAAAATCGCCAAATATGCCAAAAATCCGACTCTTCCTAAGAAACTCAAAAGTCGACGAATATCATGTGGCCTGCAGAATGAAGTAACAGAAGCATGGATAACTTAAAGCCAGCAAAGTTGGAACTTTACACCTACAAACAGTGTTGAGTGCGGAAGACATGCGACTAAGTACGATGTGTAGCCGCTAACATTTAGCTTCGTTTAAGAATAATTCGCCCCAACCAAAATAAAACCGGAGTGCTTGGAAGACAAGAAGGTAAGGAACATAATTTTTTACCTCAGAGTCTGAACTTTACACCGTTAAAATTAATTATGTATTGAGTTCAAAGAAACGCGTCCAAATGCGACGTGTATGCCTCGAGACGTACTTACCTTATTTCTATGATACTTTGCTTATTCCGATTCATGACAGGAGCTGCTAAGAAGCTACAAGAAGGTAAAAACGTGTTTTTTCGTCGACCACCAAAGTGCAATTTAAAGCGCTAGAACTGACTCTAAATAGTTTCATCTGGAGAATCTCATCCTCTAAAAATCTATGCCATTACATTGCGTAAGTCATTTATAGTCAGTTGCCTACGAGCCTTGAAAAAAAACCGTTCAAACTTGCTACATGTTATAACGTTAGGCCAAAATTTTACACGTTCTTTACACACTTGGTATTAAGTGTTAAGAAAAACAAAAAACACTGACGGCGAATTTTTTATCATCTTTCTTTCGAAGACATCGCATTTCCCATATGTTTCTTGTTAAAGCTGTAGGGCGGAGGCTCATATGTTGTGTTAAGTGTACCCAAGTATATAATAAGTACGCGTTAACGCGTTAAATATGATGCTTATACGCTAATTTAACCCATACCTTGTAAAAATCACCGATTTTAGAAAAATTATGAAGACCTGCTTTGGGCATCGATTAATTGGGGAGGTGGGGCTGGGGAACTTGGGCGTTGTAAAACGGTAGAAATCCCGAAAACCAGTCAAAAATATACAGAGGGGTCTGTCAATTTTTACGGGTTTACTGGATCCTAGGGGAATAAGGGCCTTCTAATTTTTTCAATCATCCTTCATGCCAACGTGTGCTTGCTGTATGTCTATGATCCACATGCGTGCAAGCATGCTATCGCACCTACATATAAATACATTCATTATTTTCCCGTACATCGCTATGGATAGCCGTGCCATTCTTCTCCTTTTATGCATTAACTCATTGTCAAATGTTTGCTGCCACACACAAGAAAGCTGTGGCTTTTAGCTTTCAGATTTGTATGTAAGTTGGGATCTGAATTGCCTAGATTGAACAAATGGGGATTTTTCTGGGAAAATGAGGCGAAATGAAGGCAAAATAGATGAAAATCGAAAATTTCATTTAAAAACCGCTTGAAATTTTACATAATCTGTGGAATAATGTAGTTTTAAAGGCTATTTCAGTATTTTTACCAGTAGATAGTCATTTTGATCCAAAAAAACTCACTAACATACCTTTCATTTACATCGGCAATGCTGTGCAATTTTATGTCGAGCTCGAAAACCCGAAATCAGGTGAATCTCGAAATTTCATTATAAAACTGTTTTTAATTTTTTAGCGATGCTTTTATGCTAATGATGGATTATTTTTCATTTTTTTCCATTATCTCTTTTGTCCATGACCAGTTTGTCAATCGAACAAAACTTTGACATTTTTGCGATATCGCTTTCAATTAGGAAAAATGAAGCAATGCCAAAAATATCAATCTGCCACCAAAAAATAAAAAAATCACCATTACGTGAATTATACGACGCTTACATACTTAAACACGCGGAACACTACTGACTAGAATATCACAGCAATGTAAAATGACATATAGTAAGGAGTAATAAAGTGTGTGGCTTATGAATAAAAAATGTAAATTATAAACCGGGTAATTGAATGACGCTTAAAAATTAGAGAATTAAGTTGAATTTCAATTAAAACTGAATAAAGTGATAATTAAATTAATTATCGGAATAATACGATAATCAGAAATTTTTATTGTTGATTGGTATTTTGGACTTCAGACGACAAGCGAGTATCAGAGCCGAAACCGCTACGATAAACGTGATGGCCAAAAGGACGCAAATGGCAATGAAAGCGGCCAATGAAACTCTTTTATTCATAATTCCGCCATACCAGCTTCCTGATTGGTCGTCAATGGCGTTCGTGGTCGCGTTTGATTGGTCGGTCGAATTACCAGAAACAGGTTTATTGTGGGTCAAGACAGGCACGTCGGTGGCCGTTGCAGCCTTTGCAGCTTTTGAAGAAGACGAATGCGCGTAATTATATAAAAAAATTAAATGTTAAAATTTGTCAATTTTGAAACGAGCTGTACTTAACGTTAAGATTGCAAGTTTTTAGGTTTTATCTAAGCTTGCGGATTCGTCAACTTAATTAAAATGTGCTATATGTATTCTAGCGCTACCTAATAAAAGATCAATTTAGTTGGGAACTTCAGAAATTTCACAGACGACCCCAAAATTGTTTTCTTAATAATGAATACGATCTGAATGTTATGTTTTGACACGTTATCATTTTACTATAGTCTGTCTGCTGTATTATTTAGATATATTAGACAAACAAATTAAAAAATTATAAGACCAAAAAACTTGAAACCGTTCATATCAAATTTGAGGTATTATTATGCCTTTTAACATATTAGTTGTGGTTTGGAAGCAGCCTGAGTTCAATGCAAGCAGCCGAGTGTTCCCGGAATTTCAGGAGACAAGAGAATATCTCTTCGAATTTATCTTAGAAAATGAGGAAAAGTCGGATTTTTTGCAAATTACGAGGTTTAAAATTTGAAATTGCAAAGCTCGAGCTACTAATATTTTGGCTCATTCAGGCATTCTGTTTTTAGACCATTTTGTTCTAAAAACTTTAACTTCTGAGTTTTTCACTTTCGGCTGATCTTTGTCTGAGTAAACTGACCCTTTCGTGGGTGACCATGCTGGCAGCTAGCAAGGAGGTATTGATAAGATACCTATTTTACTCACAGTATGCTGAGACAGAAGCGATTCAAAGTTAGACGTTAAATTAGTCTAATTTGAAAAAATGAAGGTTTAAAATAATTTTCCACATTAATTCAGCTAAATGATTTCGTAAAATTTGCTTTTATTCTTCTGGGCCCGGTTTTCGAACGAAGAAATTAAGCTAGTAAGCCCAGGGTTGACTTTGTTGAAAATCGTCAAGAAGAGGGTTAAATAATTTGACCTAGGTTTTCGTTGAGGAGTCTAAGCTGACCACAAGAGTCAGAACAATTACAGGATTTTGGCGCTCAATATGACCAAAAAATGTTTGAAATTTTTTGCATTCTTGGAAAGCAGGCAAAAAACGTTATTTGGTATTTGATTAATGAATTTCAGATCTATTTTTGACCGTTTAGGACACAGTTGAGATTTACCGCCCCCCATTTGGACTCCACAGAATCTTAATGACCACCTAAATGGACAGATTTGCGATGTTGATTTTTCGGTGCTATTTTTATAGATTTAGTGTTATTGCCCCCTCTCTGCTAGAATTTGGCTGCTGCCTACCTATGCACGGCGATTTCTCCTTTCTTAAAAACGTTATCTAGCACTAAATTGCGCGTCACTAATATTTGTACATATGCAAATGCGATATTGATACAAAATCTCAGGTACGATTTATCAATAAATTGAACAAAATATTTTTGAATAATTTGAAAAAAAACAGAAAAATGTCAACGTAGTATCGCGTAGGTCAAGCTGTTTTCAGCTGCATGCTCTTGAAGCATTTTATCGCGCTCCCAGGCCAGTTTTTCCCGCTCAAAATTCAGTTTTTCTCGATCGAATGCCAATCTTTCGCGTTCAAATAAAAAATTTTCCATTTGAAAGCTTATTTTTGCGTCTTCAAGCTTAATTCGCTCTTTGTCTGTAAACAATTTCAGCATCACTTGCATGACTACGTAAATACAATTCGAGAGTTAATGAAAATTACACATAAGGCGCATAGTACAGATGGGATTTCCAAGAGAATAATTAAAATTGTTAATCGGTTTTATAAAAAAATTACTACAAGAAAAGAGGTTTGATCGATTCTACAAGATCGTCATTTTGAATAGGTGCGAGTATTGGAAAAATCGAATTCTATATTTCTAACTTTCCTTAAAGCTAGTACCTCCTTCATCTCGAGGAATATTTTGTGTCAGAAACATCAATGGCTACTGAGAACCAAATGAGACATAACTGACAACCCAAACCTGCAACTGAATAAATCAGAAATCACACCATAACAGGATAAAAGTCCAGGTATTCTGAACATGGAAAGTCACTAATTAAAGACACGGTGCCCTAATATATTTTTTGGGTCTGGCTATCTAGCATTTCATTATCCATGTTGTATTCCGATGAATTTAATGACATAATTTTTTAAATATTATACTATGTAGATTAGTAGGTTAAATTAAGGGATTACACACCTATTCTATTTCACTACCCGTGATGTCCTTAAATTTTAATTAAGCGATAAGCTCGAGTTATGCTTGTTTGGATTAGGTCACGGACTTTTGAAATATCGATCATTTGTGCCCAAAAATCACAAATATTCACTATTTGCGATGTTCAAACGAATTAATGTGCAGTTACTGCTTGAAAATTTTCTCTCCTGATGTTCAATATAAATAACCCTTTGGGTTGATTGAACATTCGGGGTTTAATTCTATTTTGGAACAAGGACAAAGTTAAGCTCGGGATTAAGTAACTCTGGGGTTAATATAAGTCGGCTTTCAGCCTAATCGCTTCATCTAAGAACTGGGCCCATGGATGGCAAATTCTATATATCGACTATTGAAGAGCTAACTTGTACTAGTGATCTTTCCTGCTGCGGTAGATTTTTCCTCTTCTTCAGCATCGGCTAGTTTCACTGTTAATTGAATTTGTTTTGGAGTTTAACAAGATTGCTAGACTCGGTCAGGGAAATTTAGAAGAAAATCGATGTTTTTCTGAAATGTCTTTAATATTATTACTCCTTCACCGCATCAATGCATTGTTCGTTAAATTTCCTTTGTGTAAATTAACAAATTAAAAGTTAACAATATTCAAAAACAAGACACTAAATTAAATCAAAGTTTGAATATTTTGTTTGACTGAGAAATTAAAACAAGGATAAAACTAAGACATAAATTGCATATAAAATTGAGGCAATTAAAACTTAATTATGGACTAATGAAAAGCTATAAATGAAAAATGAATATTTAATTTGAAATCACAATCTAATCATCAGAATAATAGAATTAATTAATGAAATTCATGAGGGCAATGAATAAAACATCAAGAGAGTTCAAAATCAGTTATGAACTGTTTCATAGAAACTTGAATTTGAAAAGTTAAAAGCTTTAAACTTGCAGACTTAATTTTAAAATTGGAAACTGGACATTAAGATTGAAACATTCGGCAAATAAAATTAACGAGGAACGCCGTTTATAATTCTAAATTGACGCTTGTTTTTTTCCAGTAGCCTGACAGAGTGAAACTTAAAAATTCTGATAGCAGTTCCGAATAAATATTTATAACCGATCACCTTTTATAAAATCAATTTTTATTTTTACGATAACAATTGATTCATTTATTAACTCACATCTGAAAATGAGTATTTCGAAATAATTCGAATAAATGCGGAACAGTCGACACAATAGAATAAGATACATGCAAACGGAAAAATTCTGTACGAATCAATGCAAAGATTTTATACTTTTATATCAAATCCTTTAAAGTCTAATTAGTAAAAATTAATTTTAAATCTATTTACCTGAATGAAAAATATTCATATTGATATAGTTGCATTTATTCAAAACGTCAGCAAGATTAAAAAGCATTGTTATTTTCCGAAAAAAATATAATTTTATACAATTCATCGAAAATTCGAACGATCGCTATTTACAACGCAACACAATTTCGCCCACAATTTCCAAAATTTTACTTTCGGACCAAAATTGATAAACAATAATGAACTCATTGAATAAAAGTGACATTAAAGCATTACGATTGTTTAAATGAGAGTGGAGGTTCAGATTTCGGCTGTAGTTAAAACCTGAAAGAGTCAATCAATGAACAGAATAATAAAAAAATAAACAGATAAATAAAAGTATTAAAAAAATGAAAATGTAAACAATATATGAAATGATAAAACAATTTGAAGAC
This sequence comes from Mermis nigrescens, assembly GCA_036768485.1. Classification (NCBI taxonomy): domain Eukaryota; kingdom Metazoa; phylum Nematoda; class Enoplea; order Mermithida; family Mermithidae; genus Mermis; species Mermis nigrescens. The sequence continues at coordinate 455,002 of JAVLUZ010000243.1, read as the reverse complement.
GAAAAATAGCAAGTTGCGCGATATCAAATATTAGTTCGTACAAAATCCAACAAGCATATAAGAAGCGATATTAAAAAAACATTTAAAAAATATAAAAACGCCTTAAGCAATAAAGCAAAAATGAATGAACGAAAATGTTTCTTTGTATTAAAAATAAACTGAGGCTTACTGCACAAATTTCTAACACATTTTTGGTCCTTTGCGCACTCGGTGCAGGATTTTGTCGATGTACGATAAGGCACGCCTGATGTTAACAGTTTGTCGAATTTGCAAGCTGTCTGATGAATAGGTTTATTCGATTCTCCGGGGCAAACATTCGTGGCGCAGCCGACTTTCGAATTATCGTCTTTAATTAGCTACGAATAAAAAGATATAAAAAATAAAAATAAAAATATAAGCATAAAAAGCTTTGAAATAAATGGTGAACATAAAAATATGAATATTAAAAATAAAAATATATGTAATAAAAATATAAAAATGGAATTATAAATTTAAAATAAATAAAAAATATGGACATAAAAATAAAAATAGTTGGATATTAAAATGAACACATCAATACGCATTTTTTATCAAATTCAGAATTGAATGTAAATATTGGTAATTTTTCAAAATTTTTTTCCAATTTAAAAAAAAACGCAACTTCAAAATATTGCAAGAAAAATAAAGCAAAAAAGTTAAATTGCAAATGAATTGAAAATTTAAAACTTTGGCAGGAAGTGCTTGAAGTAGTGGATCATAAATTTTAAATCATAATTACGATTGATTATAAGGCAATACAGCTCGATGAAGCTTCTTCGTGTGCCCTCCACGATGGGATGACCCCTACAACCCGGCTACGCTTAGCAATTTGAGTATGGCTTTACGTTTTTTGGAAGACAAATATTTTTCCACTTCAATAGAATTCCTTTAAATAACATTTTGACTAATTAATAGAGGTCAAGATCCCACTGTTCATCTATATGTGGAAAAGAGGATTCGGGAGAGTACCCTATCCACAAACTCGAACATCCTTCATTTTCCTTGAGTTTCCTTCACTCCTTTTACCATTTTTACGCAAAAGTAATTTTTTCAATTTCAAAATAATTTGCTTTGATTTTGTATTAAAATCAAGCTGCATTGCCGATATGTAATCCAGGGTAGGCCACTGGTTTCCGAAAATAAAATTCGCGGTTTTTCCATGCGTTTCCCGGGTGATTTATGGACAATTTCCAGCTTTTAAATCATGTTTAAAACGCACACTATATAAGCAGAAGTGTCATGATAAGAACATGAAAGAGGATAAGGCACAGGCAACTTTTGATCAAATAACTGCAAATACTACACGCAACGTTTTGGAACAATCATAATTTATTTTCCAATTCTCGCAGCCTATAATATAGTACAGTAGCGATTTTAGTGTGGTAAAACAGGGTTTTCAATCTTTAGTAGTGTATTTCAGCTAATTTTTGAGTTTCTCACGCCAAAAATTACTAAAAATTGTCTCAAAACGGCGGGAAGCGCCCAAAAATTTTGACATTCTTTCATTTTAAATGCAGATTCTGCAATTTTAAAGATATTTAGGACTAGTGGCGGATCTAGGATTTTCCTAAAGGGGGTATCCTAACTTTTCCAAAAATAGTAAAAAATATGTCCAAAAATTTACCCTTCAGGCGCAGAAAGAGCGTCTTTTCGATGTTTTACATTGTATACTTTTACATAAAATCACTTGACGCAATGTTTCTTCGAGAAATTTCAAAATATCAGACAATTTTGTGCGAAAAAATCATTGAATTTCCTTGACTTTAACAAAAACCTGGCGCGAAGCGCCGAAAAATTCGTGAAATTAAGGTGGATAGACGTCTAGAAGCATGATTTACTGCTTGATATCCTGTATTTATAGCATTCGATGCAAAATATCGAAAGCTTTAATTGAAAATAGAAGAAATCTATGCAAAAATAGCTGTTTCTCCTGTTAAAATTGTTTTGAAACCTACATGAACATAATATGGCTTCGTTCGAGCAGTGTTTTTTTGTACAAGGTCCGTTTGTACATATGTATACAAAGATGGTCCCTAAATGTCTAGGTACATTTTGTACAAACAAATTTTTACGTACTATGATATAGTACGGTAGCGACTTTAGTGTGGTAAAAACAGAGTTGTTCGACCTTTTGTAGTGTATTTTGGCTCATTCCTGGTTTCATGAGGGCAACAATCAATAAGAATCGTCTTAAAACGGTGCGAAACGCCGAAAAATTTGACATTTTTTCTTTCGAAATGCGATTTCTGCTATTATAAAGATATATACTCATTTCGGCGTGATTATAAAGATATACACTCATATACTCATTTTCTGCTATTATAAAGATATTACTCATTTCGGCGCGGAGCGCCGAAAATTTTGCGAATTTCAGACCTTGTTTTGCAGCTTTTGTCGTTCCGAAAATCCTTGTACATCGGGAAAAATCTTTGCCGAATACAAAAAAACGTGCTTCCATGTCTGCATGAAAGTAAATAAATGTCATTAATAGGTATCATCCGGCGCGTTGGGCCGGAAAAATTTCGAAGTTATGGTCACTGACGGCCAAAAATCATTGCAAATTGCTTATCCACTCTTTATCTCGCCAAATATTTTCGGCAAATGTGGGGCGGCCCCCCCGCACCCTACGCACCCTTAAATCCGCCACTGTATAGGACAAACAGTTACTCAGTTCGGCGCAAAGCGCCAAAAATTTCTGCGAATTTTACACCTTTTTAAAGTTTTTGTATTCCCATAAATCTTTGTACATTTTGTACACAGAAATTTTTGGGTAGTATAATATGGTAGAGTAGCGACTTTAGTGTGGTGAAAACAGAGTTGTTCGACTTTTGATAGTGTATTCTAGCTAATTTCTGGGTCTCTAAATGCAAAAATCACTAAGAATCGTCTTAAAACGGCGCGAAGCGCGAAATATTTGACATTTTTTCTTTTGAAATGCAATCTCTGCCATTATAAAGATTATATAGAACACACAATTACTCATTTCGGCGTTAAGCGCCGAAAGTTTTTGCTAATTTTAGACCTTTTTAGCAATTTTTGTCTGCCCGAAAATCTTTGTACATGTACAAAGACGGTCCAGAAAGTCTTCGTACATCGGGAAAAATCTTTGCCAAGTACAAGAAAAACACTGTTGCACGAACAACAATAGTACAAATAGCTACTAGCTAATTCAGAGAAAGAAAATACAAAAACAGCTATCAACGATGTGACAATGGGCGGGAAGAAAAACGGAAATAAATGCTACAAGATAAAGTTTAAAAACACGTAAACTAGCATGATAATAAAAGCGATAAATGTAACATTGTACTATTAATTCAATATTTTTGGCCTCCGAAAACTAAGTTCAAACTAAATTTCTTGACGAAAATCCCGGGTATTTCCCGGATTTCCCGGCTGCACAAAAATTCCCGGGCTTATCCCGGGTTTCTCGGATTCCCGGGTGAGTAGCCACCACACCTGGGCGTGGGGGGAGTTGGGGGTTTGCACCCCACCAGGAACCAAAATACCCCCCCAGAAATCAAAATACCCCCCCAGAATTCAAGTATTGAAAATTTTTTTCGTCTTTTCCGCAATTTTTTGATGCCAATGGATAGTGCTTGATGAGAAACGTCGAAAAATGATGTTTTTATCGCCATACCACAATTTTAAGGCCATTTTTTTGACCTTCAAAAAATCTTGCACCCCCAGAATTTTCTTGCTGCCCACGTATGGTAGCCACCCTGCAAAAAAAATATTCGTTACTATTATAATAATCTTATTTTTGTTCCATAGTTAACAAAAGTAATTAAATTAATTGAATGACAAGTATAAAATAAAATAAAAAGAATAATAATTAGTAATTTATAATTGTTGCACAATCTCATCGTCGACTGGCATATATCGGTTGTCAAATTGTAACTGGCAACCATCCAAGTTTCGACCAAATTTTCTACGGAAAATTCGGGGTTTAATTCGAGGTGAGATACGGCGATTACGCTACTGTGACCAGTGTCAAACTTTTGATCGCATTTGGCAACCAGTTTTTTCGCCTCCTCCGCCAGCTTATTATCCCATTTCTGTATATAAAAAAATTAGATTTTTGTAAGATTCTGTCCAACATTTCTAATCCGTATATATTTTATTTAATTTAATAATAATAATATTATTATTATTATTATTATTATTATTATTATTATTATTATTATTATTATTCATTATTTACTATTATTTAAATTTATTTCATTATTTTATCAAAATTGCTCATTATATTTTTATTTTTTATTTTATGATATATGTATTTTACTTGCACTTAATTTCGTCGTGTCGAATTATTAGAAATATTAACGATAAGAGTATTATTAGTATTATTACTACTAATATTATTAATTAATATTAATATTATCACTACTATTCATAATTATAATTATTACTAATATTATTGATTATAATTATTATTTATAATTATTTTCATAATCATTTCAACAACATTCTTCTAATTTAAATAAGTGCTTACCAGATATGTCATTTTCGCGGCCGGAGGAAGTACGCTCGACCTTACTTCGTTCAACGCCGTCATAAACGATTTGACGTGCTCTGCAGAATAATTCTGAATGCCTGACAATAAAATGCGCGTTGAAATGACAGAAAAGAGGACGTACAAAAAACCATAAAAAGAATTTGAAAACACCGCGGAAATTCTAGGATGACCCTCGGACATGCACTTGCGATTAATTGGAATCCAGACCCCCAGAATGGAGAAATAGGAAATTTATAGGGGAAATAATGACCAAAATAAATAAAAATTTAAAATTTCTTCAAAAATTGATGAAATTAACCAGAAACAGTGAAGGAAGGTAATTTTAACGATATCCTAAAATTATACCACTTTTTGAGGTCATTTTGACCCGAAAAAGTTGAATCCGTGACCCCCAACTAGATCGGATTACCCCAGATCGACCATGCTATGTATCTAAGGTCAGCATAAGGGAATTTTTCTATACTGCCATTTCAATGTCTGAAACAGCTAGGTAATCATACCTAAATAACAGTAGTAGTCTTCGACTTTTCAAAATGTATAATGCAAAATGCCGAAGCGGTTTTTGAAAACTGAAAATTCCACACGGATCAGCACCCAGGAATCGCGAGTTTTCGAAAACGCACATTTATGCAAAAAAGTCCCTGGAGTTTCAGGAAAATGTAAATTACCCTTCGCCAAACGTGTTCTCGAGGGTATATCAGAGATTTAGCATCACGCGGAATGGCTGCTGATCTTCAAAAAAGGCTTCGATTCTCCGCAAATTGTGGATTTCTCGAAAAATCGTGAAAACGTGCTTTGTAAAAGCGTTTTTTGCTACATTTCCGCTCAAAAGCGTCTGATACGCCGTATACTAATTTTTTGACTGTATTTTGTCCAATTTATTAAATTTTTCGGATTTTTTTCACGTTTTTTACGTTTTAGAATGAACGAGCTCCGTCTAAAGCGTCGAAAAACGCGTACCTATGATTTTTATGCCGAAGAAGGGCACTTTTTGAAGAATTTCCGGGATGATCTCCCCTCCCCAGAATTTTCATGCTGAGCACGAGTCCCCTCTCGCACGGATGTGAAAATTTAATAGTTATAATCGCCTCACCGTAGGTCGGCGCCGACGTCGCCACCGTAACTCCGAACATCGACGTCAGCAAAACGTCCCAAATATGCTGGAAAAAACCCATATTCCGGAATTAATTTTATTCAAAAGTGTATCGAGTTTCGTTGGATCGTACAATGAAAAAAGCTCTAACCAACTTTATTGCGCGCAGGCAACGGATAGCGGCAAATGCGTTTTATTATTGAACGGTTGGATGAGAAGCCACAACGATTCGCTCGATCGTTGTTGAAAGAAAATCAGCATAAAGCTGATCAAATAATCGCGTGATTCACAAAAATCGCCCATTCAACAACACGCGTCGATGCATTAAAGGCGCTGTCTTTGAACACTGCGCCTGACGGACCTGGAAAACTGGGGAAATTTTCATCGATTTTCCTTTAGTGATGATGAACGATTGTAGCGGTTTAATTTCATAACTTTGCAGTAGTGCACATGCACTTGGATACTTAATGACAAACGCAATCCCGCGCGCTTGGTTTTGCTAAATCTTTTGAAGTTTTTTACACAAAAACTGGAATAACTTTCGAAAATCTAACCTTTTGTTGCCTAATTTGCATAATATCAATTCTATTTAATTTCGAAAGTGAGGGTACTTTGCAGGATGTCTTTCAATAAGCGAACGGGAATGAAATAAATATGTATTTATTTCTATTTTCTATTAATTAATCGCCGAGGGAAACAAATGGGACCTGGCCAAACCTGGGCGTGGGGGTTTGGCGGGGTATGCACCTCCCATCGGAGAAACCAAAATACCGCCCGAAATTCACTTTTTGAGCCGAAATTTTTTGATGCCAATGGATTGCTAATCTTTGAAATCTAATAAATATATTATAAATCTAGTAAATATATTATATCTAAATAATAAATCTAATAAATCTAAAAATCTAATAAATCTAAAATAAATCTAAATCTAAAAATAATCAAATCTAATCTAATCTAATCTAATCTAATCATTACTAATCTTTTTGACGCCAAAAATGGTGTTTTTTTGCCATACCACCATTTTAAGGCCATTTTTGAACTTTGGAAAATTTGGCACCTCCCCCTCCTGGGAATTTTTGTGCCGCCCACCTATGGACCTAGCCCATATTTATGGAATGGGACTAGCTGTTTTTAAGTGGAAAATAAGTCTTTCGAAAATATTCCCTTAAGGAGAAAATAAAGATTCCCGAGTACAAAAGCCGCCGAAACAGGCTTTTAGCAAATTTTTGAGTCAAAAATAGCCATGAATTTTCGACCCTACGATGATTTTTACATTTTTTACAATTTTTAACTCCTTAAAACAAATGAACGGACGAGCCAAGTTAAATATTACTTCCTGACAAGCAGGTGGGGCATTTGGGGATACACATACTCCTCAGTAATAAAAATTGGAAAGCTTTCGAGGCAAATAGGGCTAAATGAAGGGTCGAAATAGGATGAAAACCAAATCTGTAGAAATGCTGAGAATTTACCAGAAATTGCGCATTAATAGCTTTTACGCAATTTTAGTATTCATATCAGATTTTAACACCATTTTGGACTCTAATCAATCCATAGACCCGGGCACGTATCTCTGGGGGGAATGGGGAGGTTTGGACCCTCCCCTAAAATTCAGAAAAATTAGAAAAAAGACTTTTTAAGCGTTATTTTGTGCTATTTTGGCATTTTTGGGCTTAGTCCCCCCAAAATTGGTCTTGGTCCTTCCCTAAATAGAACGGCCAGCTACGTGCCTGCCCAGACCAGTCATGCTGCGAATCTATGTACACTTCGAATATTGTACGTTATATAGTAAGGAAAAGAAAGGCATTTTAGAGAACATTGAAAAATGTATATCATCACTTCAACTCATTTTAATTCATCGTATCTATTTCGGTCTTCTGAAAGAGGGACTGATGATGAAAAAATCTTTTTGGTGTTTTGTCAGGCACTTTGACCTTTTTGTCCTAATCCTTGATACTTTTGTTTTGCGTGGATTATTGCAATAAAATTTTATTCCGGGATTAAAACTAACCAAGCGAATCATAAACGCTGGTGCAATACGGAATTAACAAAACGCGCACCTGCTTCTTCGTCACTTGATCAAATTATACGCCTCGCCGGCCACTTTGTGGCTAATTAGCCAATTAAACAGACGCACAAAATGGATATCACGCGTCTAGTAGGCGAAATAACGAACCCAGATCTATGTATGTAGGTCGAAAAAGGACACCCGTGGCGCCAAATATGGCGACCTCCATCCGCTATGAGATTTTTTAGAACGCACTTTTCGTTTTCTATTATTTTTTTAATTTTGTAGAAAGCTCTGTTCTTTTTTATTTTTTTTTTTATTTTATATCTCATTCATATTTATTTACTTATTTGGCTTATTTATTTTGCGTTAATTTTTTATTTTATATTTAAATGATATTTTCGAATTTTTTCTCTTTTTCTCTAATTCGGAATGTCGAATAAATATTGAATTACGGCGAGCAAAGCACTCGAAAAAGGCTTTTCTTTGAATGAAACGTGTTCGGAAACGACAGACGGATAATTCATAACAACAGAGAAATTTTCATTTGATTTCAAATCCAATTCAATACAGAATATTATTTTCACTTCGTACGAACGGGGTCAAAAGTACATTTTCAATGTTCCCTCGATTTTGGCTATTTTCGCCCCGCCAGACTCCTACAAATCGTTGCTGCTCATAAGATTTGATCTCAAAAAAATTAATCATGTTTACACTTAAGCAGTTAAGACTTGTGAATAGAAATATACACAACCACGTAATTTACATCTGAATCACGATCTTAAATAACTTCTGAGAAAATATGGGAATTTTTCAAAAATTAATGTTGTGCACGAGTCTTGTTTGGATCATCTCATCAAAAGTCGCTAATTTTTCTAACTGTCAAAAACTTAGTTATCTCAGAAATAATTCATTTTTCAACTGCCTGAAGAATATGTATGTACCTACCTACACATATGCACATGGTTTTTTAAAAAGCCATCTTTTAAGTTAATTTTCTAATTTTTACTTCAACGATTTAAGCCTAAGCAACAAATTAGTATCATTCTAAGAGCATGATCCTTTTATGCAGGGACTTCGAAGTTTAACGAACGAGTTTTTTGCCGGAAGGATAAAAAATTGTAATTTTTCCTCGCGTAAAAATATAAAATATCAAATTATTCAGAGACTCAAAATGAAATTTTCAGAATAATCCGTAAGGAATTATATTGAAAACGTGATTGACAGCTACATTATGTTCTTTAAAATTTCGCATTATCCAATTTGAACTCGTCATTCCGCAACGGCTTATTTTGACTCTTAATCTGCTAGTGTATTGACTACATCTTAAAAATCGATATGATTGATTTTGGACCCGCATCTTGCCTCGCTCGCTTTTACCTTTTAATTTCATTTCAGTGTGCAAAGTTCAATATTAACCAGTTTTGTGAAATGTATGAAAGGGAAAATTTACATTTTTAATCACGAAAAACTGTCTATTAAAAGTCAATAAAAGGTAACCCAAATTACGCCATTTTGTTAATATGAACAAATACGAGGAGCCATCGATAAAGAATAAAATGCATTTTCGACCGTGTTTCTTACGTAATCAACTCGACGTTTACATTAATAAAAAACCGTAAGTCCACTCTCCTTTATATTTCGCGTTTAATATCCCATTTTCCGCGTTTATCCTCGATTTTACGATATATGACGTCTGGTTAGAGTGCACTCGTAAAATAAATGTTTTACGATCCCTATTTTTTGCCCAATAAATAAATGGCTATTATGTTTTGCGCGGACATAGCAAAAACCCGTACTTAATTCGCTTTTCGTACTATTGTTATTATCCGTAAAATGTCCCCCAGTATCGCGCAAATCCCTTCTTCCGCCCATCCTCACACCGGCCACAAAATTTGCATATTTTTTGGTATGCATTCGAGGACAGGAGGACCGAAAACGCCGTTCAATCATCAGCCCCCTATTATAATCGCACCGTTTAGTCCGTCTGTGCCAAATTGTCACTCAATTAACGGCTCATTGATTTTCGGCTACCGTGTACATACGTTACGTACATATATAAAAAATACGATATTGCGGCCCGAGTACTATCCTTCGAATGGGTCGTTTAGGGGTGTCCCGCTGGGCGCCCCGCGGGTCCTCTAACTCGGTTTGGCACGACTCAAAATAACCCATCGGCATACTTTTCGGGTATCGTTGTCTAATTGGCCACGTTGGGCAAAAGATTAAAGGGATATACCGGGATGACAAAATGTACTCTGACCATCGGTCAGCAAAAGGTACGCACTGGCCGTCGGTCAATTAGATCCGTCCGGACTTTTATGGTCATCTGGATGGAAACCTTTTGCTTTTTTGGCAATTCGAGCTGTATACCTAACTACGGTATAGTATTGGCCCTTTATCAAACGGCAATATAAAATTCTCATCTACCCTCGTGTACTACAATCGTATAGAAAATTGTGTAGTGCTGTTCAATGGCCCATTAAACGGTGCCTATTACACCTACGGTTTAGCCTAGCCACGCCTACCGAAATACCGCGAATGCGTGCGCAATAGGAATAGCCAGGCGAGTGGTCGTAAAATATCCATTTTTGGGGAACAATGCGCGAAATGAGCTGCTTTCCTCGGCCTTTGTTTTCCATTGTTTTCCACATTTATGGGCAATATTAATTTTTAATAACCGCCCGGTGCTTCGGGTTTATAATATAAGTGCGTACGTTGACCACTATGACGTTGACGAGAGCTTAAAACCATTTCGACTGGACAATTATTCGAATCGGTCCGTTTTGTCCATTTGAGTTTTATTTCGCAATAATGTAATTTTTGGGAAAAAGTTTCGGAGCAAGCGGCATGAACAGGTTGATGCAACGCATTTTCTGTATTTTGTGTTGGATTTTGGGGTCGACGTCGGTGCGATTGCCGCCGATTTATTGGGATTCTAGAAACGAATTGTGAGAGAGCGTTTAATTGCCAATTGTTAAATATTTCGTCTTATTTCATTGAATTAGCTTAGGCCCTATATATAATTCAGCGGGTCGTTCATCTTAAATTAGGAGGCAAATAAAATGGTCGTTTTTAAATGTTTCTCAGCGTAGCTCCCATAAAATTGAATAATGTCGTGAAATCCGAATTTTTTTAGAAACTCGTCATTCGAAAAAATCTTCCATTCAGTTTTTTGTTCCTTTTTTCTATTACTAGGAAGCCTATTTTAATAACCGAAATGGAGGCTATATTTATTCTCTTAATCCGGATGCTTGTTCTGCTCCTTGATGCTGTGAAATTGTTTGGACAGATATTAACAACTATTGTATAATTCATCATTCAAGACACCAATGTATGACATTCAGCCATGACACCATTAAATTTCGGATGGGTAATTAGTCGTCCGTTTTTACGAATCGGGGTAAATGACCTTCATTCTTGGCTTAAATTGGCTGCAAACACCTAAAAATGAGCAAAAAACGCATGGTTTTGCTAAAAATGGGGGGGGTAAAAATTTCTGATAATGGGGCTGGACGACCGATATAGGGTGATGGATATATCCTAGTTTGCGTTACATGTATAATGCCTTTGCTTATCAATTTCGATTAGTCTTTGAAGTTTTTATTTTTATTTTTTGGCCTCGATCTGATTTGGGTGATTTGGCCATGATTTGATCTCAATCATTCTGGTCTTTTAATAATATTATTTAAGCTTAAGAGACGCCATTACACGATTTTAATCTTTTGTTTCAATCCTCTTACGCTTTATCAAAAAACGGATTTTGTAAATCCTAAATTATGTTATGATTTTTAGTGCATGCCGATAGTGTAATATAAACTCACTCGAGCATCAATAACTAAGCCGTTTCACATTTTTCGGCGTTTGGGAACTTTGACCCCCGCCAGAAGCTACCCCGCTAAATGAATAGATTTTTCCTGACGAAGTTTTGAAAATTACTGTTTTATGCGTATTTAGTCATTTTTGGCTCAAAAGTATCAAAATTTTCGGTACTCGCGCTAAATCGTCTTTTGTACATATGCTATATCTTTTATTCAACTTCATTGAATGTTTTTATAAGGTCGTAAAATTTGTTTGCCACCCGTATTATTTTTATGCTATGCATGCATTGACTGACTATCGTAAGGACGCAAGTTTAGAGTGTTTTAATGGAAGAAATACCTGACATGTTAATGATTCATTTTGAATTACATTGAAGGCTCAATCAAATTAAGACTAAAATTTCAGATGAAGTTGCATTGCGCTCTCCAATTCTTAAAATCCAGTGTCCTACTCAGAAATCGTGTTACAATGCTTCAGATCGTTAAATCGCGATATTTTCATCACGCCTCAGATTTATATTTGGCTTGTTTGATTATTTTTATTTCTTTTCGCTCGACTTTATTTCGCATCATTTTACGTTGTTTTGTTTTATTTTATTGCTTAAATGCACTTGCTCCGAAGTATATCACATGTTCTCAATTTTTCGGCTATTTCAAAATACGTACGTTACGCGCTTCGTCAATCACCTGTTCCGCTGATCTTACGCGATGTAAAGTCGCCCGGGGCCCAAATCGAAAATCGGCGCCCAAATTCGCCCCTAATCGTTGATTGGTTTCTTATGTTCCGTTTGTCATCATAGTCAAAAATCTGTCAACAGTAATTCTCCTCCAAATCCGGGCGTGTGGCCCAACCAACGGTATATTAAATGTAGTTTCTGTGTACACTTAAGCGTACCTACATCCGTGTCGTATCATTGACCGCTAATGTAAACAACTCTTTGCGTTATACGCACTGCACGTATGTATATAGAACCCAAAAAGATTTTTGGCAACTTCAGCCAAAATATGATATACGTATTTTATTCGAGAGTGACGCCGTGTCAACAATATTTCGTCGAATTGTGTCCAAATTGATCAAGTAGGTACGCGAACGTCGCACGCGCTAACTTTTTCTCGGAATTTCCTAGAATTCTCCGATTCTCCGATTCGTCTTACTGTAGAAACGTAAAATACGCAGCGTTTTCCGGTCTCGAGAATTTTTTGACTGTTTATTTAAGCTTATTCTTCATTCCTAGCCCATTCACATTCTAGGACCGGATACGCTTAAGTATAAGAAAACCGAGGTTCTTTGAGGTAATAAAATGTGCCAAAAATTCAGCATACGGTACGCAGCTGTACTACAAACGTAACGTGCCCATACATAAAAAATGACCATTACCGTACTCAATACAAAAGGACCATTTAACCCGAGAGTGACCAAACGGACACGCGTATTATACGAGGCCCGGATTAAACGTACAGCCGGAGGTCAAACGGTATTACAAAACCGAGGTCCGAGGTTATACAGCAGACGGATGACCGAAAAAATTCCCACTTTATTTCGTGGAGAGCGGCCCTCCTCACATCGATGCAATGTATGTGCAGGGTCCGAATCTTGATCGAAGACAAATTTTCTCGCCCATTTTCGCCCAGTTTTCGCAGAATGTGCGTGCTAATCCGAGTCGGGAGCTTAACAATTTTTCGACGACATTAATAAAAGTGTCAAAAAATTTGGTAGATTACGGCGTAATAAATTTTCCACCCGTACGTAAATAAGTACGGTCGAACTTATATTATAACCTTGACTGAATCGCCGTATCGTTCGCGCCTCCCCACGCCCATCAATAATTTTTGGGCCGATAAATCTCAGTGTATAACGTTAATGTGATGTTTGCGCAGCTTAGTGCGAAAATAATGAGGCATGTACTACGCATTTACTGAACGTTTAGTCAATTAGGAAATAATTATGGCAAAGCAATCGATCATAAAAACTTGTTTTATTCATATGCGCAGATTCTTGAGCAAAATATTTGTAATGCATGCGTTAATGCGTTTTTCAATGCAAAAATGGGTAAATTCCAACTAATTTTTTTATAGATTAACGATCACAGATGCTTTTAGCCGGTCTGCGGGAGGTCAGCTGGTGAGCTCATTCATACCGAATATCTTCAAAAACAGTATGAATTAAAATAGCCTAAAAAGTGTCCTAATCGCAACTTTCTGATCAATTTCAAGAAATTTTGCGAAAAACTTTGGCCTTCGTTTTGTCTTATTTTCGCCAAAAAAATTTTATTATCCTTCTCAAGGAGGATGAAAACGGGGAAATTTTTTTTACGAAAATAATGTGAAATGAGGGCAAAAACTGGATGACAATTAAAAATTTTCGCAAAACTGCTTGAAATTACTAGAAACTGTGGCTGGAAATAGTCTTTACCAAATTTTAGCGTTTATACCACTTTTTGAGGCAATTTCGGCTCAAAGAAAGCTGCCTGGCTCATTCCACCCGCTGAACGTCCAGATCGGCCACGCTGTGGATCAGTGGTATAGACCCCAAACCCATTCATGCTTGATAACGCGATAAAATAAAACTTACAAAACAATAATTAAAGAAGGAATAATTCATAAAAAGGTAATTAGTTAAATAATTAAGACGGCGGATAACCATAAAACTAAATAAATAAATATACCTATAGTAACAGATCAAAATAAATAAATAATAATGAATAAATAATAACAAATAATAATAATAATAATGATAATAATAATAATAATAATAAATAAAAATAATAATAATAATAAATAATATCAGATCAAAATAAATAAATAAATATACGTATAGTAACAGATCAAAATAAACTGCCTGTGTCGTACTTTATTTCCCGACAACATTTTTTCAGTTCCGCGTCTTATGTTCACGCTTTTCCGCCATTCTTTTCATCCCTATGATAATTTCGCACGATTAAAAAAACAGACAAAATTTATTCGTATGCGTTCGTACTCGCCGGCATAGTAGAGGGGTTTTAACAAAAGCAGGTATTTTTTGCATTGTATTCATCTTTGGGAAAGAATCGCGACTGTTCTCGTGCGTAAAAAACGTTTTTTGAATAGGAGGAACAGCATCTTCGTACGATTTTTTCAGTAAAAAATTCATTGTCCACGGTTGAGCCAAAAAATACTTTTCCGCATCCAAATTGCGTACAAAGTTGGCGTCTGAGTTTTTTCCGAAAATGGAAATCGAGCCACCGTAATGCCAACTTTTCGGAATATTCGATTTCAAAGCAGTTTGATGATTCATCGATACGAATATGCAAATTAGGCGCATTATCGAACCAATAGGAAAGCTGATACGGCCGCGTATTTTATTAGAGCGTTGGCTTGAAATCGTCGTATAAAATCTGAGTATAAACTAATTACGATCTGGCGAGCTCATCAATTTTTATTTACGTTACTTTGTTTATGCTGTTGCACTTTTGTCTCGGCCTTGCGTATTATTTCATTTACTCTTATGTTCAACTGTGCGATTAGCTTATTGACTCGACCGTCTAATCGTTGGTCGTACTTTTGAACATGAGCGGCTTACAAAACGGTCATTAGCTAAAAATGGCCCTAAAATCAATTACGCTTAAATGCGGCAGATTGAATTTTAGGGCTTCTTCTCGAATAGTAAATTCTCCACGCGATTTCGGCCACCCCGTGGGCCTCATTAGGCAGCCGCAACAAATTTTCGACTGCCGCGTCTTTTGAGTAAAAATAGATTTTTAGTCGTAAAATGCGTTGGAAGGTCGTTTTTTCGCTCGATTTTCTGGTAAATTTTCCTTGTCGCATCGTTAAAGGCGCTAAACTCGTTTGATATTTTTTCGAGCGTTTCCGGGACAAAAATATGCATTTTTTGCTAGATAGGGCTTTTGGAAAAAATTTGATACTCGTTAGTGCTGCTGAAAAGGAAACCATCCAGGGAACAAATTACGTAAACGGCAGATGAAATTACGCGTTTTTTGCATGCTTTCGGTTTGAATTTCAGTTTCAAAGCCCGCAAACGTAACAAAAAATTGTGCACGACGCAAGAATAAAAAATATGTGAAGAAATATTGGTTTTTTTAGGACAAAAATAAGATGCTTGATGCGTGTGACAAGCCAGAAAAGCCTAAAAAACATCTGACAACCGATAAAAATAACGTCCTCTGATTGAGCTAATAATGTCGATGCCGGTCGAAGCCTGTGAGCTACTGACAACCATAGATGCACAGCATGGCCGATCTGAAGGGAGGGTCAGCCAGTATAAACGGGGTCAAAAATCGAGCTTCTTCGGGCTAAATAACCTCAAAAACTGGTATAAGCGCTAAAATAGCGTTAAGACTACGTCAGTTTCTGGTCAATTTAATGTAATTTTGAAGAAAATTTTCAATTTTCTATCAATTTTCGACCGTCATTTTGCCACATTTTCCCCATTATTTTTTGACATTTTTTCCATCTTTGGGGTCCATACACCCCTAAACTTCCCAAATGCATGTCTGATTTGAGGGCCAAATAATGATCAAACACAATTCTTTTTACGCTGATCTTGTAGCTTTTTTCGTTGGTATACAAAAATTGCGAAAAAGGCAATAATTTTAAAAATAAAAATTTTGTATGTGAAACTTAAGGTCTAAGGGGTTCTGATCCCAAGTTCCTTTAGTGCTGTTGCCAGAACAGGAAAATTCAGATGTAACATTGTCTTATGCTCGTATTTTATCACTTCGTGCAACTCATTGCTACAAATAATAATGCTCGAGGCCGAGACTTAAAAATAAACAACGTACGATTACAATAAATTCAAACTTTTTCATATCAGCATATCTACATTTAAATTTGTTTGAAAAGTTTAATTTATTTTACTGATTTGCTCATATTAATTCGAAATTATTTTACTTTTGCCTTGTTGCAGATTTAGTTCGGAAAATCAGTCAAGATATTCGGACAATCGTCGAACAATTTCGGCTAAAATCAAGGATACGATAGACATTCATTGTCCGCTATATGATGACGTAGTGGCGATCGATCGAGCGGAATATAGCATAATTCACATGGTAAAAATTTTATTCAACTTAAAATATATATCGAGGCTTTATGCTGAGTTTTGCCTTCTTTTATTCTCTTTAAACATTAATTTTTGAACAGTTTTCGATATTGTTAGTTCTCATTACTTTTATTCTCAGATTCTTTACGGCCATTTAGTCATAATTTATTAAATTTCTAATTATCAAGCTTATAATCCTAAATTTACAATTTATAATTATTTTGATTTTTACTTGAAATTTATAATTTCCAACTAACTAACCTGTACAATTTCATAATTTATATAATTGCCTAAAAACTGAACCTTTTTAATGCTTTTTAGGTCACGGAATTCGGTTACGATAACTGCGCGTTGGATCAAGCCAAGGCGTTGATTCAGTGCGTGAGTCCTTATACGGAAACTGTGGCCAAATTGACCATTCGAGAATTTACGCCTCTTCCCAATGGCCTCGAATTTAAACCGGGCGAAACGTATTATTTTATATGTAAGTGCTATGAAATAGTTATTTATGTATAAGAGATACAGAGGGAAAGTTGCATGAAAGTCGATTTTCAAAACTTGATGGAATGACTTGAAGGATAAAAATATTAAAAGATACTCAATATTACGAATACCTTATCATCGAAATCGATATATTTTATCAGACGACCACCAGAACCGGGAAAAATGTATACTTGTGCTCATGTACGATAGAAACGGGCGTTTGTGCGATTTAGTTCTCACTACAGAATCTAAGCTTTCTTATTTGCACTCTGAGGGTAGGTTACCCGGACGCCCCGACCTCAAAAGTTCTTCTACAGGTTCTTCAGAACTGAATTTTTAGGAATGTTTTCCGATTTTTTTCGCGATCTCTCAGTTCAATTTGGTAAAAACGTAGAAAAACGGTGTTTTCTTGCTCCGTACTATAAATTTTTCGGTAATTTACGGACCTTTCGCAGTTTTCAAAGAAACAAAAATGCAGAAAAAAGAAGGAAAGCTGAAAAACGCCTATGATAAGATCTTAATCACCATTTTGATGAAAAAAACTGATTTAAACCATTCAATTTTGTTACCAATAGAGGGCTTCGCTGTCATATGTGATTGAAACGAAATGCGGGTGGGTGTTGCGGGCATACACAGGCATGGGGCGGAGGTCTCGCTGGACCCACCAGAATTTTAGGGCTACATCCTAAAATCAACAGATCCTCCAGGATTGATTTTTCAAATTGTGCGCTCTCATTGGATTGAGTACAATGAGAAATGTGGAAAAATGGTGTTGATAGCGCCTAGTTTAAAATTTCAATACTTTTTTACCTATAATAATTTTTGCAACCCCGGCTCAGGATCCCTTGTATTTGATTACCGTCCATATATGGTTGCGGAATCTAATTCTCCATAAAATTATCTACTTACTTAAAATTACCTATAGATCTTATGGTTCGGGTTTTCTATTTTTTAGACATTAAATAAAAGTTGCTATTATTAAGGACCGTTTTATTGAAAAAAAGCTAAAAAATATTGACATTTCCATCTTAGCCAACTGCTGACTGTCTATATGTGGCCAGAATTTCCGAACTGCATTCCTTTGAAACGTGCCGCCGAAATGCATGAGCGATCGATTAATGAAAATTTCCGAAATTTTGCGAAATTCTGTTCGTGACGTTTTGCCATATTTACGTCAGTTCCTTGATAAAATGCGTTGAAATTCAATTATTCCAGTCGAAAAACTGTTCGAGAAAACCGTAGGAGAAAAATTTCTAACGCTTTTTGATCTCGTTGTATTGAAATCGAATAATAATTTCGTAAGGAAATAGCTATTTTGTAAAATGCTATGAAAATATTGTCATTCTCTCCGTGTTCGTATATATCAAAATTTGATTTCGACTTAGTATGATTTAAATTCAATTTATTAATCATTCCAGCCACGTCCACCGGATCATTCGATGGACTGCACAACGCCCAGGGCGGATTGTGCCGAACAAAGAACATGAAGCTCAAGCTGCGCGTCGACGAGGGTCGGA
The DNA here is from genome assembly GCA_036768485.1 of Mermis nigrescens. Taxonomy (NCBI): domain Eukaryota; kingdom Metazoa; phylum Nematoda; class Enoplea; order Mermithida; family Mermithidae; genus Mermis; species Mermis nigrescens. The sequence goes on along the minus strand of JAVLUZ010000243.1, from coordinate 436,511 downwards.
GGAGGAGGCCCAATTTCGAATCGTCGGACGAAATTTTGGACAGCTGGCTCGTAGAAACGAGTTCGCAGCGGTCGCAAGAAATCCAACCGACCAATCACGACGAGCGTTCGCCCAATAAAATTGTGCCGAATAACGACCCGATAACCATTCCTCGACCGTCGAGGGGCCGTATACGGCTCGAAAATTCGGCGGAACGGAAAATTCGACGCCGATTCGATAATAAAACGGCCCCCAAAAACCTTTGCCGAAGAGATAAGCAACGAAATTTTCGGCGGCTTGGATAATAAAAATCTAGATGATGGCCGCTTCGACGACGGTAGCGTATTTAAGAGGAAACCCCTGTTCTTACCCTACGCCCTGACTACTCGCAAACCCGCATACTTTGTGCCCACGGAAGACAAGCCGGCCGATCATTTGGTTTTGTACGAAGTGCACGATGGTAAATGCGTCTTAGAATAATTAAAACTAATTAATACGAATAATGTCCTTAGTATAGCTTTTAATTATAAAATTCTAAAAATAATTAAGTTATTTGAACCTAATGATTTTACGTATATGTGCGGTATAAATATTTTGGGTAGGGGCCAACCCCAACATTTTTAAAATTGTCTTTTTTGGGCTAAGAAGCGATGAGTGGAAGTCAAAAAACTGTTTTTTACGTTTCGGACACTGTTCGTTTTTCCTAAAATATAAAAAACAGACAGATTTGGGAAGAAAGAAAACATTCAGGTAAATTGGCGGATATACACTTTTTAGCTCAAAATCGGATGTTTTCAGACAATTGTTGATACATAATAATCGCGAAAGACCGAAATTTTCAACTTTTAATATGTTCTGAGCGTTAAAAAATTCGGCACATTTCGAGCCAAAAGTTAGCTAAAAATGCATTAAAATGCGCATTTTCTGTGACTTTTTTTCGTAAAATCGGCAATTCTGGGAATCACAGTCATTTTGCGGGGTCAGTTGCCATTCTGCGGTCCAAAACACTGTAAAAGAATACGATTGCGGTAAGGACCAAATTAGTCATTGCCAAACATTCAATTTCCAAGCAATTTGTTTAATAAATGAAATTTTAAGAGACAGGATGGTATATGTACATGACAGTAGAATATCGAATTAAGGAGGCGAAATTTGCATGCAAACGTAGAATAGTCAGACTTTTGTTTTCAACAATTCTTTAATCTGATTAATCCATAGTCTAGTGTGCATATCTAACGTGAATAAAGGCAAAATTCTGATCATCTAATTGTTCGAAAATTCTCAATGAAAACGGGTTTTTAGAAACACTGATTGCAAATCCAAAAGCACACTTTACCGAGGTTTGTCATCAGGGTCAAGCTTTGGCATCGAAATCACTAAAAACGGACGAAAATGTTCAAAAACAACTTTAATTCAGTTTTTCGGTTTCAGTTAAGTACCATGCAGTTATCCAGGTTATTATTTTATTTTTATCATTTTTAGTATTTAGTATTACTCTTTCAAAGTGCCTTTTTTCTCCTAAAAATTTTCTTCAAGTCGTTTTTTTCGTGTTTAAAAATTACTGGTTACGTCGAGAACGCAATTTTTCGACGTTTCTGACGTTTCTGGCGTTTCTTCCTTGGAAAATAAAAATTAAAAAATTAGAAAATTCAATTTAAGTGAACAAAATAATTGGAAAATTGAGAATCGGTGCGATGCGCGTGATAGTTTGAGTCAAACGGCCATTAAAATGCTTTAAACTGCATATCTTCTTCAATTTTCCAAAAAATTTAGAATTCTAGTGGTCATAACCAGACATGCACGTGGTGGGTTGGGTCTTTGGGTATAGACAGTGTAAATGAGAAAATGAAAATTTTTATGGGGAAAATGAGGCAAAATGAAGGTCAAAATCAGATGACAATCCAAAAGAGCTTGAAACTGACTAGAAACTGTTGTATAACGTATTTTTAACACTATTCTAGCATGCATGCCGGTTTTTGAGGTCATTTTGGCTCAGAAAAGCTTTTTGTTGACTTCCCTCGGATTTGTCATCCTTCCCCCCAGATCAGCCACGCTGTGCATCTATGGTCATAACTAACAGGTATGTCGATGAATGGTATGCATTCAGGAACATCTCGATGCACAGCATAGCTGGGCTGGGGGTCAATCAATCAGATTTTGTGGTCCGAAATGGCACCGAAAACTGGTTTAAATGCTAAAATGGCGGTAAAATTATCTTGATTCGCAGTTTTTGAACATTATCAAGCAATTTTAAGAAATTCTTCGTTTTTATCCATTTTTGACATTCATTTTGCCATATTTTTCCCAGAAAATCTCATTTTTCTCCTATTCTGGAGGTATAGACCCCAAACCGACCCTATGTCTATTTCTATTAACGTTGAGACCATAGATGCAGAGTATAGCCGTTCTGGGGGAGGGGTTAGAAAGATTAACTTTTTTCTGGGTATAAATGACCTCAAAAACTAATAAGAAGCACTAAAATAGCAATTAAAACTACGTTATTAAACAGTTTCTGGTCAATTTGAAACACTTTTGAAGAAAATGTTCAATTTTCATCCGTTTTTGGCCTTCAATTTTGCCATATTTTTCCCAGAAAATTTCCTTTTTTGATTTTGGGGGTCCAGACCCCTAAACCATTCATACGTCTAATTCTATTCGCGTAGAGAGTTAGGAGGACCCTATTTCTTGAAAGATGATAAACTTATTGACAGAAGGAGTAAGTGTCGCCCAACTAACGTAACCTTGGGCGCATGGAGCCCATGCTATAAGGTAACTAAGTTAGTGAACATGCACTTTAATCAGTAAATTGATGAAGATCGCTATTTAAAATCATATTTGATACTTAATTTGTCTACTCCTAGCCTATTTATTAATGATTAATTATAATTTGTTTATTTCTAAGCTATTTATTTAATTTGTTCATCCTGAAGCTTAATAACATTTACCTTTGTGTTCATAGCTCAGTACGTCCATATTAAGCTTTTTTGCGAACCCACATAGAAAACTTTTCAGCAAATGCATATGCATTAGAGAGACCTTCTGTTTTTTTAATTCATATGAGATGCGCAGATTTTTCAAAAAGATTATGTGCTTGCTCGACATTTTCAAGATACATGAATAAAAAACAGTTGGTCTCTCTAATGCAAATGTATTTTCCGAAAAATTCTTTATGTGGGTTCGCAGAAAGGTTTAATATGAACGTACCGAGCTATTAACACAGATAAATTCATTAAGCTTCAGGATAAACAAATTAAATAAATAGCTAAGGAATAAACAAATTGTAATTAATTATTGATAAACAGGTTGGGAATAGGCAAATTAATTATCAAATAATCATTATTAAAAGTAATTTTAAATAGCGACCTTTATCAATTTACTGCTCAAAGTGCAAGTGCACTAACTTGGGTATGTTATAGCATGGGCGCTATGCGCCCACGGTTACGTTAGTTGGGCGACACTTACTACTGACAGATATTAGAGCGGTGCACATAATATTTGACCTAGCTTACAGCTTAAATTACTTATGCTACATTACAAGCATTGCCTTAAACGTAATGTCTACTTACGTACTCAGAATGATGGATGTAAACGTGCAAGTGCTTCTGTTCGTTTTTATCCATCCTTTATTGTTTTATCTCGTTTTTGCCTGGCTTTTGTCATACAGACATCTAAATATGAAACGTATAAGTATAATCATATAATTTTATATTAAATTTTGAATCATCAAAATTAATTTTTAAAATTCCAATGCAATAATACTCGTCCTCGTTTAATAATTATTGCGTTTCAGCTCATGATTTTGAACTTACGAATCGTCTATGGGCGCTCAGATCGTCCTCGATCCGGCCAAAACACGTACTTTTTAGATTAATACTCCTTCCAACATTCGTCATAGCAATCAGAAGACTGTTGTGAACACGTACGAAAAAAACAAAAGACTTTCGGGGGTCTGTGATACGGGATAATCGACCGATTCGATCAAATCATGCATCTTTTATACTGTATAGCTGACAATTATATAGGATTTTGCGCATTTGTCAATTTTGATGTATTTAGGTACATTCTAGTACATGTGTTAAAAACGATCGAACCTCTGCACGATTATAGATAGAAATAATTTGTATAGTTCCAATATAAAAAACATGCGGAAATACTTGAGGAAAAATTTTGAGATCGTTATTTAATTTGATTTTTTTATCAATAAATCGTGATTCCGTGATCTTCGGTATAAAAAATTATGGTCAAAAACTTTCCTTGAAAATTTTGTGGTCTGAACAATTTTTGTCAAAATGCGTGTTGGGGCTCGGACCATCGGAAACAAAAATATTGTCGAATTTTCCGAGAATTCCATTTTTGGAAATTTCAACGATGTTTTCGACGCCAAAGGAGAGAGCGTCGGAAGGACAGACGAACAATATTGAGGTTTTCTGTCCCCTAGGTCCATTTTTAGCCTCTCAAAACATTCGAACCCCTAGAATTTCATCCAGTCCTCGTAGAAAATTTTTCTAGTAGACACCGCCATAAAGTTGGGAGACGATGACAAAATTTCGTACAAACGGCGCTCTTCACAAATAATATATTCGATGCCCAAATTCGTCGAAATCTAAAGAATAAGATGCAGCGGTTTGCGCGACAAAAAAATAAAGCGTTTGACCAAGTCTTTTTTTCGAGGGGAACTTTTGTACTAACATTCGCGTGCAGGCTTATGGACCACAATTTCGTTGTCGAACAGCACACATGGCATGTAAAGCATGGACAAGATAACAGTGAATATAAACACCAATTTTCTAATCGCTTCAATAATCTTTAATATAGGTTCATATCCGAACATGTTAGGAATACTCAGTCTAAAGACTGATTATCGAAATTTCTGATATTCTCGTATCGTTTAAAATGACAAGGATCAAACTTCGATAAATGAGTGAAAAACTTTTCATTCTAATGGTACATACTATCAACAAGAAAGCTGTACAGTAAAGTGTACCAAACCTGAAAGAAAACGAAAAGTAAAAAATAAAGTAAAGTTAAACAGAACAGACAAGGAATATAAAGGGGCACTTTCGGTCAACTATTTATATTAATTTAGAAATCAAGATAAGGAAAATTTTTTTGGTCTATCCGCGTACTGCGCACAGACGGATCGTGATAAGTAAGATGACCTGAAACATAATTTAACACGTTATGCACTTCGGATATTATGCGTCTATTTCTATTCATAGATAAGGAACGTGAAGATTTTTCAGTAGAGTAAATGTACATAAGAGCGGATAAGACACGCACGGGGGTCTAGGCACCTCTTAATGTAAATATGAAAAATTTTGTGGGAAAATGAGGCAAAATTAAGGCCAAAAAGGGATGGATAAGAATTATAAATTTTCTTCAAAAGCGCCTCAAAATGACCAGAAACTGTGTAAATACTATAGTTTTAGCGCTTATACCAGTTGTTGAGATCATTTTGGCACTGAAAGCTCAATTTTTAACCCCGGCCTCGCCCAGACCGCTTTAACCCCCCCCTCAGATCGGCCATGCTGGCTGTGCATCTATGCATACGATTGCATACAACCAGAAATATGAAATATGAAAATTATTTTTACAAAACTGCTTTTTAATTATATAAAGCAATTTTTGTGCCACACTAATTCTTCACGCTGAAACCTCACTTATTAATTCCTCACACCAGTCAGTATTGACCATTATTGGGAGGGGTCGGCCGATAATCACAAGATTCAAAATTACTATCATAAGCTAAACATTATGGTCCGAAGCCATTTATGTTCATTTTTTATGCATTAAAATGAATTTCTGTTATCATCTACCTTTTCGGTTTTGTGCCGTCAGAAATCATCGCAATCTCCTTTTAATTAATCATCACATCGCTGAGTGCCTACTTAAGTGATCGCGACCAGACATACACTTGGAGGTCCAGACCACACATGGGAAGAAGCTAAATTCTGGAAGGGATGGTGTAAAGGCTACAATCATAAAAAACATGCCACAAATTCATATCTGGGGTCTACCGAATTCTGCGGGATCTAAACCCTATTCCCCCGCCCCTATCTCAAATTCCGTTTCCATGTTCATGTGTGCTCCAGACATCGGTGTACAGCAGCCGAATTATAAGGGTCCAATTGGACAAAATTACCAAAAATAGCACCAAAAATTCAATTATGGGTGTTCTACCGTTTTTCGGGGAGGGGTCTCTCAGATCCTGGGCATTCAGTCCCCCACGCCCATGTCTGATCAAAACCATAGATGCACAGCATGACCGGTCTGCGGGGTCAGCTAAAGTGCTTTTCTTAGGTCGAAATTGCGTTGAAAACTGCAACTCTAAAAAGCATTTTTGCAGGAAATTCTTTTTTAAATTATTTTTGGCCTTAATTATCTCCCAATTTTTCTCATAAAATTTCCTACTTTTCCATTCTGGATTTCAGTCAGGTCTTTTGAGTCAAAATGACGTAAAAAAACATTGTATAAAAAGCACTTTTGCGGAAAACTTTCTTTTTATTAATTTTATCTTCATTTTGTCATTTTCTCAAAACTTTAAACCCCCATGCATGTCTGACACCCCAAGAATAGAAAAATGAAAATTTTCTAGGAAAAATGAGGCTAATTGAAGGCTATAAAAATCGATAAAAATGTACAAATTTGTGCAAAAGAAATTGGAAATAATCAGAAGCTGAGATTAACGTAGTTCCTAAATGGTTTATTTAAATTGTTTAAGATAATTATGACCCCTACAATAGTCGATTTTCCCAGAAAAAATCGTAGATATAGTGCTATTTTATGCGTGACTTGGCTCAACGTGCCACATCTTCGGCGCTTCGCACCACGTATGTACTCATTTTTGAATTTATTAATTAATTTACTCGAATTTTTTGGGAAGAAAAAGGTACATTTTACAATTGTTTTAGGACTGGAACCCAGAATTTCCATGCTGTCCTCTATGTATGCATGACCATGAGAAAAGCAGGTTCATCGCAAAGGGAATCCCTTAGCTTCGCAATTTAAATTTGTCTAAAACATTCCTCGATAGCTAATCAATATTTTTAGGACGCGTGGTGTAAAAACGAGGAAATTAAAAATTTAGATAAGGGCGGATTGGAGTAAATTATAAATAATTTATACGCAATATTTTGGTACTGCAAAAGCAACAACGGCTTTCTAGTTAATTAATCATCAATCTTATTAATTTACGTCTCTAACGTTATATCAGTGAATACGACTCCAATTTCGCAAAACGAAAACAAACCCGACAGGATGACGACGATATTCTAGTCCGAGACATAGGGTCTGATTCGCTTAAAATTCTGAAAGAGAATAATTGACTTCTCATCGCAATTTGAGATTGCTTTTATAGTTCCTTACAAAATTATAAATAACTATTTATTTGATTATTTACATTAATGCCTATAGGGCAGATGCTGTTATGACAGCCAGGGCCCAAATGCTGGGGATCGTAAATTTCCAAAGGTAAAAAATTCGAAAATTTGATGGGCAAATCGCAATTTAACGTTTCTCATCAAGCTCTATCCATTGGCATCACAAATGAACGAAATAAAAATTATTAAAATTCAGTTCTAGAAGGGGTCTTTTGCATTCTGGCAATTTTAGTCCTTGGTCCATTAGTTATTATTAGTCAATTTTTTACCGATCAGTCGCATATTTTTCGACCCATTATGGCCTACCAAACCCTTAGATCCCTTACGTCTAGGTAGCCTTACTTAATCATGAAAGTATCTTATTTCGCATGCTATGCGATCGATTTAAAATTCAAAATGGCGATTGAGTCTAAAACAGCATTCATGAATACACGTCCTTAAAGCTCCATAATTTATAGCGTTTTTAGCATTTTTCCCCAATTTTGTATTGTAATCTTGTGTGGGTGCGAATATTTTGAAATCTGCGGAACTTTGAAGTTACCGAGAAAAATGCGAAATCGCAACAAATCAGGACCTTCACGGATTGCTTCAAAAATGCATTTTATAATTAAGAAAAGAGTTGTTTTATTGAATAAAAAATACATTTTGTTATAGGGACGTCATAAATCTTGTAGTCCAAAACTTATTTTAAAGATCGAAAAGGTACCAGAAATTTATTGATAGACGAAAAACACCGTTTTTCGACATTTATCGTCGAGCGCAATGCAATGGCATCAAAAGGGTTGTCATGTGTCTCAGCAGTCTCACCAATCACCTGTCCTAATGGTCCCACCGTCCTCCCAACTGTCCCACCGTCTTAGCAGTCCCACCGTTCAAACTACCATTCAATCATCCTTACAATCCCATCAGTCCCAACAGTTCCACCAGGCCCAAACGTCCCAACAGTCCCACCGTCGTCACAAGATTTCCACGAATAACCCCAACAGTCCCACCAGTCACAACAGCCTCATCGTCCCAACTGTCCCAGTGTTCCAACAGTCCACTATCATGTTACCATTCGCGAAACAAATTCACGCAGCGTCAACATGTGATGTCAAGCTGACCAAACTCATAGCTACATATGTATCCAACTTGTTGCGCACATATATAATCACTTCTGAATTGTTTTCCATTCTTAAAGTAACTATTTTTAGATATATTTTCTATATTTTCCTAAGCTCCTTAAAATGCTTTATGATTTATTTGCGTTTAAAGTAGCCAAATCTATAACTTATCAGCATCCGTCCGAGCTCAACACTGATTAAAATTTTCAGCTACTCAATTCTAGTACATAGTCAAGAAAAGATATAAAGGAAACGAATAATTCGACACCAAGCGCCTTAAGAGTTTGATATTTTTACTCGTATTCAATATGCCTTTTCCTAACTCGGGCTGCTCAGAACATAAGACTTGAACAAAAGCAATGAGCTTGAAAATTTCGAATTCTTCAGTCCGCGAGTGTACTTAAAATTTATTTTCGGGTTTTTAAAAGGCGCTCCAACTTTTATTTTCTTCTTAGAATGTAGCTAATCAGTAAAAACCTGTTTGTACGAGCTTACAAAAAACAGAAACGCAATGTAAAAAGACTTAGTTATTAGAATGAAAATCAGCAATACGGAAGGGATAACAAACATAACACTAAGTTAGATATATAGCTAACAGTGTAATCAGCTTGATTTCGCATGTTGATGCTGCGTGAATTAGCTTCATCTTGCTAACAGTAGGACTGTTGGGTCTGGTGAAACAATTGGGATGGTTAGACTGTTAGGAGTGTGAATGTTGGGACTGGTAATACTCTTAAGATTATTGGTGGGACTATTGAGACGGTTGGACTTGTGGGACGGTCGGACTGGTGGAACTGTTGGGACTGGTGACATTGTTTGGTTTATTGGTGGGACAGTTGGGACGGTGGGCCTGTCGGGGAGGTGGGGTTTTCGGGTCCGGTGGAACTGTTGGAACATCACCATCAAAAAGTTGCGGGAAAATGTGAAAATATTCGAAAATTCAATAATTATGATGTTTTGGATACAAGGGGTCCAACCGAACCCTTTCTCCAGAGTTTCTGCCTTTGCGAACGGCTTACTGGTAACCGCTATAGAATAGATAGCGCGGCAAACGCTAACATGATTCTACATAAATAATTATTTGTAAGTGAGCCTTCAAATATTCTTGTGGGAAATTTAGTGCTGAAGCTGAAAACACAATTTCAAATATTCTGACAACTATAGATAATGGCTATCTGTTGCGAATTGAAAATACTGGCGAGTGATCGCTTTCAGGGTCAAATTTCATTCTGAAGTAATCTTAATTGTCACTGGATTACGCGTTGACAGTCGTCTTCTCTCTCTCCCTCTTTTCTAACTTTTAATGTCTCAAGATATATAAGTTTAATAAACAAATTTGCGTTATTCATTTTTTCCCTGCGGCGTACGAGTATTCTCATACATATACAAAGACATAACCGATATGGGGGATGGAAAAAATGTCTCAAAAATTATGAAAAATCAGTCAACGCTTCTACTACCGAGCAAGAAACGTTGACTTCTCATCCTATATATTGTTTATAGCTCCTTGAATTTTCATGCAACCACGACTAAGATTGCTTTCGTTATCTGCGGATCTTTATTAAAATTTAGTGCTTCGTCTCTTACTGATAACAACACCTAAATATAAGTTTAATCTTTATTTTTAATAATCGCGTCTTGTCAACAACTAGCTTAGATCATTAGCGTTAAAAATTAGCAGTCGGTATGCGACCTGTTTACGGAAGACACCTGATTCCGGCCTAGAAAACTACGTGTAAGTTTATTTTATTCAGGAAAAAACTAGCATACTCGTCCCTGCCGCTCTTTCGAAAATGCGACATAATTTTCGGAAAAAAAGTATTTTTTAATATTTATTTAAAATCCAGTCGTCGTAAGCGCAATTTATGCGCTGATTTTATTAAATTTTAATTAGTGCGACGGGCTGTATTTTTAGCTCGTATACTCGCTTCATTCAACAAAATTCCTTTGCGAATTTTTGAACATGAAATACTTCACGTTGAGACGCTGCTCTTTCTGCTCGGTCTAGAATATGCTTAACTTATCAATTTACGATAGCGACTGCTCGTCAAATCGGACAACTCCGAATTTATCTGAAGCCGATCAACCGTTGTCCCAAATTTTCGGTGCTATATGTATTGCTATCGGTTTGATAGGTGTGTATCATACATGTAACAACTATGAGTTGGGACAAGAGAAAGTTTGGGTTTCTAGATCGTGGAAAGTATGGAGTCTATACAGCCCATAATGGAAAAAGGAAAATTTCTGAGAAAAATAAAGCAAAATAAAGACAAAAACCATGAAAATAAATATTTTTCTTCAAAAGTGCATGAAATTGAACCGAAAGCTAAGTTGATAAACATAGTTTTAGATCAAGTTCAACATTTATAATAGTTTTTGACGTAAATTTGGCACAATGATGCTCATTCTTTGACCCCATTAATCTGTCAAACTGTGCTTCTATGGTCTAGGGTATATACGAAGAGCGACCGAATTCGGGGGTTCTGGATGGAGCTAACATAAAAAAATCGCAAAAAGTGCTAAAAATTAAATTCAGGGAGGTGTTATGGTAATCAGGGGGTATTTTAAGTTCACGGAGCAGTGTAAACCCCCAAGCCCATAGTGCTCACGTATGGTCCCGGACTCTGCAGAATAGGAAATTGTAGTTTTTCGTAAAAATAAGGTAAAATAAAGGCAAAAATGGTTGAATAACTAGTATTTTCTCTAAAATTGCTTGAATTTGACTAAAACTGCGGATTAACAATTAAACTGGTTTTTAAAGTAGCACTTACTCCACTTTTGAGGTCATTTTGGCCGAACAGAACTCATCAGTTGACTCTATCCCCAGATCCCCAGATTAGTTGAGCCGTTCCTCCAGAAAATCAGCCATACTGTGCATTTGAAAATTGGCCGAAAACGTCCACTTTTGCCAAAAAGCGCTAGTGGAGGGTGATGAAGAATTTTGGGCTTTAGGCCGTGGGAGTCAACCAACGTTGCCGTTGATGCTAATGAAAATGATAAATTTAATAAATGATCGGAATTCATTCGGCTTTCAGAAAAATTACCGCAAAACGGATGATATGAAGTACCTACAGTATAATTGCAGGCTAGAGCGAGTACACCTTCTGTCCATTGAAGATTACTTCCACTGAAACGTCCGATTTTGAGATTAACTCAACAACCACTACACGTAATCAAATAAACTGTACTGGATAGATAATAACTTTAAAATTAAAACTCTTTTGCCGAAAAAAATTGTGCTAGCTAATGGCTACAGTATGCAATGCTGTAAAAAACTTCGGTCACTAGAGCTCATAGATTTTGTTTTCTATTTTGAAAAGTAGCAAAATAGTTATTTATTCTTGCGCTCAAAACTCTATATGACCGTCAAGGAGGCAGCCATATTAAAAAATATTACAATCTTACACGTTTTCATCTGTAATTTGTTGAGGTTTTGATATTTCCCAATTTTTGTCGGTTGTCTAATGCTCCTATTTCTCTTAGTTCTACGAGGAAAATTAGAAAACCATCAGAAATCTTCATCGTGCGCTGAAAATGGCGGGTTAGGTGTTGGATCTTCCCGCATCGTTCTACATATCACTCATTTGATAGGTATTGTATTCAACGTGATCAATTTCGTGGCGTTGGTCCGAATCAAGGAACTTCGTAGTCCTTTTTACCTTTACATGGCACACGCCTGCGCCGTCCGACACGATTTGCCTCCTTGGCACCTCATCGTACACCGGCGCTGCGATCATTCTTCAAAATCGAGTGAACGAGTGGCTGCACAAAATTTCGGCCATGGCCAGCGTTTGGACCTACGACGTCAGCGGCTGGTGGCTGGTCATGATTTCGCTATCGCGATTGGTGTGCTTCAAGTACAAAAAACTCGGCAAATGGTTATTCTCCAAAAGATCTTTATCGATTTTTCCGCTCGGCGTTTGGTGCTTTTACGGTATAGTCAGCTCGCCTATCTTCTTTTCGCCGACGCCCGTGTTTTACGTGTCGATGAACTGCATGACGTGGATGTACGGATCTAATTTTTGGTCGCAATTCATGGAGGTGCACGACATTTGGCACAATGGATCGTCCGTTTTATTAATTATCGTAATCAATTCGTTAACTCTGATCACGATTTGGCGTTTGAGACGTATAGTTTTTCCAGTACGTTAGTCTTGATTAGGGGCACATCGGAGCCTAGTCCAGGTTATAGGTAGGGAGCAGTGAATCTCTGGGGGCGGGTTCGAAGGGGCGAAATCGGTAAGAAGAGCACTACAAATTAAATTTTGGGGTCAATCGGCTTTTTTGGGGGTCTTTCAGATTCTGGAAGGGTCCAGACCATACGTGGGCGTGGGAGGTTGGGGGAGTATGCATCCCTTGGGAGGCCGAATACCTCTCAATGACCGAAATACTCCTATCCAGAATTCAATTTTTGAAATTTTTTCAAATTCTTTCGTGATTTTGTGATGCCAGTGGATAGATAGTGCTCGAATGACGTTTTTTGGCCATACCACTATTTTTAATACAATTTTTCGACCATTAAAATTTCTTGCACCCCCTCCCCACCCCCTCTCCCCACATAATTTTGGTGCTGCCCACCTGTAGTCCAGATCCCAGGATTGTCGTTAGTTTGTAAGAAAATTAATGAAATATATACTCAGCGCATCATCAAGTGAAATTTTTGACCATTAATTTTTGGTATCCTAAGCTGTGTTACTTTAGAGTTCTAAAAGTCAAATTGAACAAATAAATACTTTGGCCTTCTCTGACGATAATGCCGTAAGTTCTGTTTAGAGCAACTAACTCGCGTTGGTTTTAATCCCGCAAATTAGTCTGGCTTCTAGAGAAGCCTAGGTTTTAAAATAGGTGGCGCAGCAGAGGTTCGTCCAAGGGATTCGACTTTCATGAGAAATCTGAGGCGCCAAGCTGACAAGCTGTATTGCACTCAAAACACCTCTAAAATTGAGTAAATAGTAAAATCGCGTACGATTATTTTTACCGTTTTGTATGTACAACGACGCTTTATTTTATCTTTTTAGCGAATGATTTTCCTGGTCAAATAATGTGATCTATGCGCATATATCGATACATCTATAGTTTACTTATTATGATTATTATGGTGTGCGAAAAAGGCGAGATTTCTAGCACAATGACAAAGTTTGTTTTGTCAAAAGTGTATGCATTCGACCATGAAAGATTTATTCTATTTTGTGAATTTATTATGCATGTTTTATATCTTACTTTATATCTACCTAAATTCGATTTTCTTTTAAAGCGTCGTTCTCTAATTGGAACTTCTGATTCATTCAGGAAGGGTCGGCGGCTTTCAGTGCAAACCAGGCTAGAGAAACGAAGCTGTTGGTCCAATGCGTCTTATGCTGTCTTTTGTATTGCACTCAAGGCATCGCTTTTTTAGTGATGGTCCGTTTGCCTGAGCGAACCTTGTGGCACACGGCCTTTTTTCAGCTGTCTTGGATCTGCAATCACACGTTTCAGTCGATCGTTTGCACGTTTATGAACAAAAAGATTCTCGAATTTGTTGCCCAATCGGCTTGTTGCTTGAAATTTTAAAAATGTCGATAATGAAGTTTTATAGTATTCTAAAATTTTTCGCGCTTTGCGCCATATACAATTTTTTGACTATATTTTGTTGACTTTTCGCAATTTTTTCGTAATTTTTCTGTTGATTTTATGTTTCAGAAAGAACGAGCATTAACCGAAACGTCTAAAAACCGTGTTTTTGACGTGTACCGGCCAGTTTTCAGCATAAGAAATAATTTTTTCGATAAATTTTTGGCCTGATCACGCTTAGAATTCCCATGATGTACCTACATGTATGGTCTACACCTACCAGAATCTAAAACGCCTCCCAAAAAATCGATAAACCCCGTCCTAGAATAAAATTTCTGGCACGTTTTTGGGACTTTAGCCGGTTTTGACCCCTAAGAATTTGGCTGCTGCCCATGTATGGTCTCTAAAACACGAGTACAGCTTGGTAATTGTTTGCGATTCACTTCCGAAAAATTTTGAGATTGTGCATGACTTAGGCTAAAAACTGGTGGGTCCACGTCAAAATTTTTTACGTTTCGAATAATGTTCTTTCTCTAAAATATCAAATACATAGTGAAATTTGAAAACAATTAGATTGAATTGAATGAAATATAGTAAAACAAGTAGTACTCGTATATTGCGCGAAACGCCGAAGATTTGGCTCCTTTGAGCCAAAACTTAAGTGGAAACGCTTAAAAAAGAAGCACACAGTTCTTCGATTTTTCCGAAAATCGACGATTTCGGGGATATCGAAGCCATTTCGCTTGGGTTAAGTAACAATCACTGGAAGAGGGTCATGCTACTCAAAACTAGACATGCACGTGGAGGGAGGTTTCGGGGTCTAGACCTCAGAATGGAAAAATGGGAAATTTTTCGGGAAAATGAGGCAAAATGAGGCCGAAAATAGATGGAAATCGAAAAATTTCTTCAAAAGTGCCTTACCAGATTGTGTGTAATAACGTAGTTTTAACGCTATTTTAGCGCTTACGCCAGTTTTTAAGGTCATTTTCGCCTAAATGAGCTCAATTCTCGACCCTCACCATGAGACCAGCTGACCCCTTCTAAATCGATTATGCTGTGAACCTATGCTCATAAACCCTCCTGAGAGAACACATGATCTTCAATCTATTGATGCTTGCTAGTTTGTTCCGAAATGGTTAATTTTATATTTGTTTTGAATCAGTGTTGCGAGTTTTTGATTGTGCAACAGCTTGTTGCGTTTGTATTCAATAAAATAAGTTGGGTTTACGAAACTTTATTGCATTTAATTTGTTCTGACATCCAAGTCACTAACAAGAGGTATCTAAACCAAACACTTACCCCTTTTAATTTATCTACATGCAAACATCAATTTTTAGCGAACACCACATGTTGGTGTTAGCTGTCGTACTACAGGAAGCAAGAAGTGACAGCCAGCAACAACAATCACAGAAATTCTCATTTTAAAATTTGTGATCTGCGGTCTTACACGGGCAGTGGCTAAATTCTGAGATCCAAAACTTTCGAAAAAAGTAAGAAGAATAAAGCGAGGCTAATTGATTGAAAGTACAAAACCCAGCATTTTTCAACTTTATTCATCGTATTAAATCCATTGTCATCAAAAATCGCAAAAAATATGAGAAAATGTGAAGTTTAATTCTGAGGTCTTTAAAATTCTGGAGGAGGTGGTTTTGGGTACTGGTAGTCCGGCTCCAAACGTGGTCACGGTATACTTAACTGCCATTGGAGTGAGTCCTTTAGAAACGTCGAGCAACCGTTTTATTATGTCCCCTCAACGATGTTTAGCCGTTTTAGGCCTCTGAAATTTTTTTACTGATTTCAGGTCCTGTTATGTAGGTATGACCAATTTTCGTATCCAAAATCTTTTGCAGTCACCGTCCTTAAATTTTGAGACGATGATGAGATTCCAAAGTAAAATGCGTTTGTACTGATTTTTAAGCCTTTGTACACTATGAGCTAGAACGGTGTTGTAGCAAATAATTTTATCGGCACGTTTTTGATCTTCCTTGAGCTTTGTCTAGCCTCGTTTTGGCTCCAATTAAATCGTTCTTAATATTTTAGATCTAGAGAAGTCATAGAGCAGTGAGAGATTAGCAATTTTTGGCCTATTCACAGCAATATCACAAACCCATAAGAATGTGTAAATAGCCTTCTCAGAAAAATACTTAGTGGTTTATTCCTTTTCAGCTTTTCAAATGCATCCCTGCTTGTGATAAACACAACAGAAATCTACTTTTTCTTGTTAATGTATTAATGTCCACCAGCTGCCTATTCTTCTCCATTGCGATAGCTTTTTTGATTGCAACTCTTACAAAAATATTTTTTATAAGAAGTAACATACATATTTAGGAAGAGCATGAAAAATTGCTCATAATGAATATAATAAATCACCAGATTAAGTAAAGGGGTGCAGCTCAACAAGGCTAGAAGGCGTTTTGTCGTGGTACCCTTCCATTGCAAACAACATGATGTTAAACGGAGATTCAATGCGTGAAATTTATTTTCGATCAAAATAACTTTAGAAAACGATCTTAAAATGATGCACGCTATTAGCGCGCCCAAAAAAATAAAGCTTTTGACTCTGTTGTTCACTACTCGGTTGCAACAGAAGATTTATTTTAATATCAGCTGAAACATAATTCCTATGGGTTTGAGTTCAAAGGATACGAGCATGCACGTAACGAGTTTAGGAGTCTTTTTCGGTATTTTTATAAGGAGAAAATAAAAAGTTTTTTCGGGGCTAAAAAACGAGACTGAACTTCATTCAGAGTAATAATTATAATTTATTACAAAGAAATATGATTATTTATAATTATTAATTTTAATTGAATTCTATACAAAATTATTACTAAATAGAATTATGACATAACACCTAAAATAAATAGTAAAGTTCGAAAAATATTTAGTGTGCACGTTTTTAATCTATTAAATACTTTTGTTCCGAAAAAGTTACTACATAAAATGGATTTAATCAGTCGAAAGAGCAAAGACTGACTAGATTACTAGTATGTTTAATATAATCGTAAATTCACGTTCTATGAAAATAATGAATTTGAGAGAACCAGTAAAATTAAAGTACCCATTTCTAGACTTTTGTAATAATATTTGCAATTTTAATTACAAAGAATAAATTGGGTAATTTGCAAATTGCAGTCGATCTTTTTTACCATCCATATAGTTGATAAAGCATTGTTTTCACTTTAAAAATCTCAACAATTGATACAACAATTAATACATTAGAATCGAATTTCCCATTTTTTCGCTTTTTCGTTTTTATTCCAACAGAGCACAAAATATAAAAAGATAAAATAGTGTTTTTAATTAATTTCTTTCACTTGTAAATATTAATCTCTGCTATAGATTTTGATAGTTGCAAGCAGACATGCACAGCATGGGAAGTCTGGGGGTTACATTTTAAAGTCCTTTTTTGGACCTAAAAATAGTAGGAAAGCGTCAAAAGCACTATTTTTCGGCGTCTCTGACTATGCTATATCCTTCTAGAGCATAAAAGCACGAAGAGTTCGAAAAACATCAAAAAAGTCGGATAAAATGAACAATATATAGTTTAAACATAAGTATATAGCACTAAGCGCCGAAAATTTGACACTTTTAAGCAAATAGATAGCAAAATCCCGTAAAAAGCACCTTTTCCTCGAATTTTCAGAGAATAATTTGTGAACTTTTGAAAAATTGCAAATGCCGGAGGTGGAGTGAAAAAATTTCTGGATGGGGGAAGGGGAATGAAAATTTTTCTGATGGATAAAAACTCCACTAACCCCTCAAAGACCATGTATTGCTGCAAGCTTAGCTGCAGAGCATGGCCGATCTTAGGGAGGGTCCAGCCGTTGTGGGTGAGTCAAAAATGGAACTTTTTCGGGCCGAAATGACATCAAAAACTGGTATAAGCGCTCGTTATTACACAATTTCACGGATCAATTTGAAACACTTTCGAAGAAAACTTTCAATTCTTTACCGTTTTTGTCCTTTCTTTTTTCTTAATTTTCCACAGAAAATATTCAATTTTTCCATTCTGGATGGTCTAGACCATATATGATCTTAGAGGAAGGTTTGGGGCTTTCACTCCACCCAATAAAAATGTTCACCCGCCCCCCCCCGAAAAATATTTTAACCCGGCCTGCCCCGGTAATTGACGAGTTTTTCAATGTTCCCGAAAATTTCCTAGAAATTTGTAGAAAAGATGCTTTTTAAGCGTTTTTAGCTGTCCATTTGTTCAAAAGTGCCAGATTTTCGCTTCGCGCCATTATACTCATGTTTTTACTATATTTTTTTCAATTTGTTTCGACCTTTTTTTGATTTTTCCGAAATTTTTCCATGTTTTTATGCTCTAGAAAGATAGAGCATCGTCAAAAACGCTGAAAAACGAGCTTTCGACGCGTATCTACCATTTTTGGATCCCAAAAAAGGCACTTTATAATTTCACTCCTTCTAGACTTCCCAAGCTGTGCGTGTATGGTCTAAGAACCCTCCAAACCCCACGTACCACGTACATGTCTGGTTGCAAGTGTTAGGTTGACCCATCAGGTGGAATTCAAAAAGCCGAACTAAAGGTTTAAACATTCATACATTTCTGAAAAAATGATGCGGAGGCTACCAGCCCGATGCCATTATTTGAACTTAATAAATAATTCCAGCGATTATTATGTGATTTCTACGCGCAAAAGTTTAAAATTTTCTCCCTCGCGAATTAGGTATCATGCCTCATTTTCAACAAGATGTTTTTCATTTCTTTGATTCGAAACCCATCAAATTTTAGTGCGCGACAAAAAGCACGACGTGTTCCATATGAGAAGATAGTCGTGTGATGCCCAACAATGCGCCTGGCTTCGGGCTTACAGCAACATACGTTCTCTTGGGTGAGAGGATCAGGCTAATTTGACCCCAGAATGGCTACTGATCCCCGCAAAATAGCTGCGACTTCTCCCCAAAACTGTCGGTTTTTTTTGTAGAAAATTGTAAAAATGCACCTTTTCAAGCGCCTTTCGGCTCAAATGACTCAAATTTTCGGCGCTTCTTCAGAGTCCAGACTTCGGCACTTCGAGCCATAAACACAATTTTGCAAAGATTATCCTATGTTTTATTGTTCTAGACAGAACGAGCATTGTCCGATATGTCTGAAAAAAGTGTTTTTGACAAATACTCGCCACTTGTTAGCCCGAAAATCGGCATCTTTTAACCATTTTCGGAGTCTGACCCCCAGAATCCTCTTGCAGCGCAGGTATCATCCGTCAGTGAGCATTCAAGCGCCAAAATAAAGTCAAAACTGGTGCGAATGCTCAAATTGCGTTGAAGCTAATTAGTTCTTATTTACCATTAACCCTAAAATATGAGCGTCCGTTAAAACAGACACTTTTAAGGTGGGCAGCACTAAAATTCTGGCGGGGTGGTGCAGGATTTTCTGAAGGTCAAAAATGGAAGCATAGCGAAAAAACCATTTTTCAATCGTTTTATCATCGAGCGATATCCATAGGCATCACACAAATCTCGGAAAAGAAACGAAACAATTTTCAAAAATTGAATTCTGGGGGAATATTTTGGTTTTTTGGGTGTATTCGGCCTTCTGGGGGATGCATAAACATCCCCACCCCTACGTGTGTTTATATCTCGCTAGCAAAGTCAATACAAAGTAAAAAAACAGTTGGCATGAAAGAGCAGACCAAGAACTTATAAGAAAACTATGATTGTATTCAGTCAAGTCGCTAATAATTTTTCAATTAAAACGACAAGAAACGTTATTTTTTACGACTTTCACTGAAAGTGACTTTATGTTCCTTGCACGAAACATTATTCATTGAAAACGCATAATGTCGACCAACAATAAATCCTCGGATAAAAATATAAAGCTACCTGCTTTCGTTTCTTTTTAAACATCCCTAATTAAAGAAAATTATCGTGTCCGTTTTAACTAACGGACCACAGAATGGTCTGGTTGGCTGAAATCACCGATAATTTGTAAAAAATATCACTAGATGTATAATTATAAGGGTCTACAGTATTGCGGGGATGGGATTGTGTGGATGTGGGTCTCTTGCTAAAGTGTAGTAGTAGTAATTCATAAATCGATTGAAAATTTAGCTCAAAAAATTAATCTTTTCTCTACTAAGCGTGTAGAATTGAAATAGATTGTGTTTTAAAGCATACAAATAAAATCCCATTACGATAAATATAACGCAATTTTGATTGTACTTTCTATGGACTGTCCGTTAAAACACATTTTTTCTCGTGTCCAATGAAATTATTTGCTGCAACTCACTCTTTTATATAAGAAAAATCGACATTAAGTTTTGTGACTAACTTTTATTTTTGGCCCTCAAAATCATGAGAGCATAATTTCGCCGTTGCTACACGATGATAAATTTTTCAGTCATGCTTTTTCTCGTTGATGCTCCATATGAATGACATGCTTTCTCTGTTCAGAATTCGGGCTCTGCCAGAGCATCGATTAAGTTTTGCCAGTTTATAGATAAGAAGTTGCGACCTAATAAATTGTATACTGTAACCAAAAGAGGTCACTTTTGACATTCAACAAATTGTTTTGCGCAGTGAACGATACATGGGTCAATTGACACATGAACATACGTATTAAAGATTAAAATGGTAAATTATGTGTGAACAAATGCTGGAGGTTTAGGGCTTATAGATGAATGTCCTGCCCACACATGCACGCGGGTGAAAGGGTGTTCAAGGGGCATAGACTCCCCCTCCCAGATTCGAAGAATGGAAAAATGGATCATTTTGTGGGGAAAATGAGGCAAAATCGGAGGCTAAAAACGAATGAAAATTGAAAATTATTTTCAAAATTGCTTCAAATTGACCAGAAACTGTATAATAACATAGTTATAATGCTATTTGAGCGCTTATACCAGTTTTTGTGGTCATCTTGACCCAACAAGAAAGCTTATTTTTGACTATCCTTGGACCGCCTGACCCCCTCCGATCGGCTAGTACAGTCCACACATGGTCAGGACCGGTCTGAGGGGCTGAGCCAGAGACCTTTCTTGAGCCGATATCGCCTTCGAACATGGTATAAATGTTGACATTGCTGTAAAATTATACGTTTCAGCATAGTTTCTGCCTAGACTTCATACACTTTTGCTAAATTTTTCGATCTACATCCATTCTGACCGTCATTTTGCGTTACTTAAAACAAGAACCCGCGCCTAATTGTTAAGCGCCTAGTGTGATTCTCGGTGAAGAAGGAAGGATTTGTTCGGGAAGGAAGTCAAAAAATAAGACTAGAAATGAACAGAAACAACCAGTGTTTACAGAAGTGATTGACAATGATTTATTTCGTGCTTATAAAATGAAAAGTTGGTTTAAACACACGCCTTTTAAAATTTTAACTCATGCATCGATTTTTCAAATTTAATTGAGCGCTGAATGACCGATTCGCCAGAGCAGATTAAAAAACGGTCAGCGAAAGTTCATGTCCAGATCGTTTGACCAAACGTAGTTGACGTATATGGATAAAAAGATAGTTCTTTGAATGTTATATAATCATTGCTTTTTATCATTATTCTTCAAAACTTTTTCCACATGGTACTTACTAGCAGTCCTAATTAACTTTCATGTAGGCTTAAAACTCTGAGCTTGCATTAGAAATCATTTTCGCTTGGCAGCAGAGATTTAGCGTCTCTCGGAAAGCTTAAAAAGTGTCAAATTATGTAAAGAAAATTATAATTTTAATCAACTGTAGATCGTTACGCCTACAGTTTAACAAGTTTCTGGACATTTAGTGCCATGTTAAACGCAAATGGATAAAAATTTACACAACATAATTTGTCGAATTAGAAACCGGAAAATTCAAAAATCTCATTTTAAGTGCAACAACTTTTTTTGGAAATAGCGTAGAAAGTCAGGGCACCACACCTCTCTTAAACATATTTTTGCAGTTTACTGTTAGACCAAAAAACCGTATGTGACAAGCTCTCAGTACCCTCTTTTTTATTGGAATACATGCTTTAATAAGCAAAAGAAAATGTATCAACCGATATTTTGTTTAAAAAAAACTTGATTTCTTGATTTCTATAAAATGTGTTACCCGTGTCGCAGATCGCATTTTTAACATGTTTTTGCTATGTTCAATTAAATTTTTTAATCGGTTCTCAGTTTCATGCAAAGTTGATCGCATTTTTGTAATCCTTATATTCTCACCTGCCATAAAAATGTATCCTTACTGATATTCTTTACCTCCTGAAGACCAGATTTTTGATGTGTTCCTTGATAATTCTAGGCTGCGTAAACTCTTGGTAACAGGAGGACTATAATTCTGAATCTATAAATAATAAAGGAAATCTGATTTGCGTCCGCTTTTCTCGATTTGATTTGCCACCCATAGAATCTAAATGATGAAACAGTGTGAAAACTATCTTAATTCACAATTTTTAACTTTTTATAAGTACGTGGGAAAACTTTCTGTCTTTTTGTTTATTTTAGAAATCAGCAAAAAAAATTTTTTGCAACATACATCTGAATTATAGAAATAACAGCAAAATGTTAAGCCAGATGCCATAAACAGGTTACATCAAAACTTCGCATTATCAATCAAAAAATTGGGGGATCTGTTGAGAATCGATCATTTTTAGTTTACTTTTTAAATTATAAAACCAAACAATAGAGAAAACTGTTGCGTAATGTCGAATGAATAGAAATTAACTTCTGTAGAACCCGCGGATAAAGTTGCTACTGGCTTTTTTCCTCTTCCTGACTTTTATTACCTTTGCTTAAACTATGCATGTATGCAAAATACCTTGTGCTTCTAAGTTTACAAAAGCATTAACTTCTAAATTTGCGAGGAGGTAAAGGTATTTTTTACAAGATCAAATAGTACTAAAAGGTGACAATTTTTGGCAATAGTGTTAAAAAATAAGAATAGGTAGCAAAAACTGAGTTTCGACGTTTCTCATCCGTTGTGGCATTGGTATTAAAGCGATAAAGGATCTTACGGCGGCTTTTGGTGATATTTTGCATATCAATGAGGAAGTCCAGGCAGGTCCACACGTCCGTGTACGCTGGCCATCGTATATGCATACTCACTTTTAGCTCACACTGTATCGCATGCATAATGTATTATTAGTAGTCTTATTAGAGATAAGAAAAATGTTAAAAATTTTCTGTCTGTCAAATGCCAATCCAACTAGTGGAATCAATTTATCTTGAGAAGAATAGATATGAACTTATGACCTTTTTTCAAAAATCTAATCTTTTAGAAATATTTTCCAGACTAATAACTAGACATATAAGATTCGGACGTCGCAGGCAGGTCTTTATCAAAAGTTAGTGCTTCGCGTTATTCTAGTCGACAAATCTATGTATCATTATCATTAAAAATTATGAATAAGTATGCGACCCACTTTACGAAATGCAGCTGATTTCAGCTTATAATCAGTAGAAGTCTATGTAATTCAGCGAAAAAATATTGAATTATCTGCCTTTTTCACTCTTTGAAAATACATATTTTTAGAAAAAATGCGTTTTTCTCATTAAATATTCCGTCCTAGAATACATATTTTATGCATCACATTTTAATTATACCATTGAGTACGGTACATATTCAATTTTCAGCTTCAGAATAATGTATTCCTAGTGATTTTTCAGACAGGTTAGTTTTTATTCCAAAATCTGCTAAGCTATTATTCTTCCTAGAGAGTCCAGTAAGGTAGATTCAATTTACAAAAAAGTTTTATTTACGTAAGTTTTCAAAAGTTTACTCATCGTTTTCAAGCTCATCTATTTCATTGCATACACATATTCGCCTTGAGTTTGCCATAGGCTTTATTCCTACTTCGGTTAAAATTTATAAATCGTTGAAAATGACAAGCGCATAATGACCTGTTGATAAAAAAATGAAAAATATCTCATCATTATTTGCTGGTGAACTTTTAGATTTAACTCAAAAAGTTCAGTGTAAACCATTCGGTTTATGAAATAGGTATTATTGACAATTATTCAGAATTCAACACAGAGAAATGGAATACGAGCTTTGAAACGAGTGCAGAAGATAAAAACGACAAATTATGAACATCATTTACGACCTAAAGCGACTTATTGAAGATCCTATGTTGATGACCAAAGATGTGTTTGACATATTAATTTTCGATATTGATTGCTCTTCAAGTTACATAACTCCGAATCCGGACGACTCCCATTATATGCTGGCTAAAGTTTTTGGCACTATTTGTATTGCTATTGGTTTGATAGGTAAGTATGATAGGAGTGACGGCAAATATTATTATGACGATATTTCGATTGCTCTTCAAGGTGGTACCATTAAATTTGTACAGCATGGGCATTCTGATGGAAAGGGGTAGGCCTCATAAAAATTTTAAAAATTGTCTTTTTGGGCTAAATCGATAGGCAATCGTCAAAAACACTGTTTTTGACGTTTCGGACATATGCTTGTCTTTTTAAAGAACATGAAAACATTAAAAAATCTCCGGCAAATTTGAAGTAATCGAGTAAATTGAACGAAATTTAGTCTAAAAACGTGTACATGGCGCGTAGCGCCCTAAATTCGAGACTTCATGCCAAAGATGAGCTAAAAACGCTTAAAGACGCTTTTTTACAGTTTTTATGAATAATCTACAATTCTGGTTGGCGATGTGGTCAATCATTCTTGGAATGGTTAAAAATCGCCTTAGACCCCAATAACACGCGCGGGTAATAATTTGTTATCTGCTAAAAAAACACATTGAATTGAGCAAAAAACCTAAGTTTTTGCTAAAAGTATCGAGGACATCAGAATGGGGAAGTATAAAAGAGATAAGCCTTCTGGTAACTATCGACTAACTCAGTAGATGCAAAGCATGACCGATCTAGGGCTTTGAACGGGTCAGACGCTACTGAGGGATTTCTGGCCAGTTTTGAGCATTGTTGTTGGATATTTTTGATTTTTATTTTATTTCCGGCCTTCGTTCCGCCTTATTTTTTTATATAGTCTTCTTTTTTTCGATTCTATGGTGTCTAGCTAAATCGTCTAACTCTCCAATCACCCACATGCATGACTGTTAGGACTCTACATTCTATCCGCTTTGTCGCGATTATGATTTAGGAATCGTTTTCAACGTTATCAACTTTGCGGCCTTAGTTCGAATCAAGGAACTTCGGGGTTCCTTTTACGTTTATGTGGCGCACATATGCGCTGCCAACACGATATGTCTACTCGGAGTCTCATTATACGCCGGCTCGAGCCTCATTCTCCTAAAGCCGATAAACCCGTGGCTTCAAAGAATTTCGGCCATGACCAGCTTGTGGAGCTACGACGTCAGCGGTTTTTGGCTGATCATGATTTCACTGTCGCGATTGATGTGCTTCAGATTCGAGAAATTGGGCAATCGGATATTTTCCAAACGATGCTTATCGATTATTCCAATCTGCATTTGGTTTTTTACGGCCTGCTCACGTCGCCTATTTTATTTTCGGCTTCGCCCGTCTTTTACGTGTCGATTGATTGCATGACATGGGTTTACGGATTTCATTTTTGGTCCAAATTCATGGAGGCATATGATATCTGGCACAGGAGCGTGACCATTTTGTTTATTATCGTTATCAATTCATTGACATTGATTACGATTGGGCGTTTGAAACGTAGAGTTTTTCAAGTATGAAGGGCCTCTTTTATGTTTTGTTTTGATAATTTATTGTTTAATGGATTATGGCATTTCAAAGGATTGTCCCGATCAATTGACCTGCGTGAACGAACAAGCATGCACACGGACAGCAGCTATTTTTCCTGCGACTACGAGTGCTTTTGAGTATATGTGGGTATAGCCAAAGCTTATGGGCAGGTTGAGAATTGTTCGATGTTTAAGAAAATGTCAAAAAATTGATGTCAGGTACCAGAGACACCTATGTACTTTTGATCTTTATAAACGAGTAATAAGTGAACAATTAAATTTTGTCTCTTCTACATTCCGAGGGCCATTCCATCGTAGGGTCTGAATCTCTCATCCCACAGGTCATTGTGTGCTCTAGTTGTTCGTGTTCTTGTCAGGTTCGAAGTGCAACGCTTACCTCTTATTTATTGATATACGCCTAATATAAGGGCCGTAGGAGTTGGAGTGGTCCCTTCTATGGGATGAATCGATGGCTTAAGGCTTCAACTTTTACTTAATTATGTACATGTTTAAAAATACATCTGTACAAATATGATATCAAAAGTAAGATTTGAAATAATCAACAAATAAATTAATAAGCGTTAAAAAACGGAAGAGGTTAGGCGTTGCTAAAATCTATGACAACGACACTAGAGATACTGAGCCTCCTGATAGAAAATCAGGGTATCAGCTTAAAAAGTCTGAGCGGTGATATGTAATCACAGTCTCAGCTTGAGAAAGCTGAGTAACACGCTCAGGGCATCAGCAGTAAAGGCTGAGCTGCATGTTCAGGGCCTCAGCACCGAAGGCCGAGCCCCATGGCGTCAGCAGTGAAGGCTAAAGCACGCACTATGGTGTCAACACATCACAAGCTGAGCCCCCACACTCGGCATCAGCACATCACAAGCTGAGCCCTTTTTCTTAGATCTACCCGGTTTTATACTTATTTTCATCTCTGGTATTTCCACCAGTAGCGCTCGTAAAACGCACTTTGCTTTTAGTCAGGCTTATTTTAAGTATATTTGGTGAACATTGGAATGCTGACCTTTTGACCGCGCCGCTTTACCTCTATTCCGTGGACTCATATGGTCTTCGACGTAACCTTGTGCTACCTTTCTCACCTTTTGCCCTTTTTGGGCTTATATGCATCCTGACCTGTATTGATCCAGGAGAATTCCGGTTTATATTGCCCTTGAGGCTTCCGAAAATTCCCGAGCTTCTAGGCGCGTGTAAATTTAATCGGTCTTAACTTTTTGTTGGGAAAAAGTATAAATTGGTCGTTATTTTTATGACCTTTTTGCGACAAAGGGAGCATTCAACTTTAGCTCATGCTGCGGCAAATTTTATCCTGTATGTATAAGAATAAAGGAATAGAATGCTCATGCATGTATGTATTTGATTTCTCAGTATCACTCTCATAAATTCTTTGTATCATCCATTTAATATTCACATATGAAACACTCGCGCTATAATGTTGAATTTTACCTAATCTATCTAAACATTTAAATCGTATCATTAAGCATAATGCATTAAAGGTCATTTCGTATTCGGTTTATACGTAAAAGGAAAAGGATTTGTGTAAAGTTTTGGTTCCAACTTGACATTCTTACAGTTCAGAGCTTTGTTACAATTTCTAGGAGGGAACATCGGAAAATATCACCAGATCGAATTTTCCTATCGTTCAAATGATTAATCAAAAAATTTGACATTAAATTAGAAATGACAATCAGAAAATACACAGTAGCTATGGACTGGCAAAGGTTTAATATGTGAAAAACAACTTTTTTGTACTTATGACGATGTTTTTTCTCTGTTTCATAAAAAAGTAAAGAAATGATATTCGAGAATATAGTGAAACAACAAACATAAGATAAAAATACGAGTAAATAAGATATTGATTGCTGTGGTACTCTTAGACTAAATCACATGAAAACTTAGAAATAGCAAAGACACTTTTCTGCAAGGTCCATTTGTCACCCACTCTTTGAAGGGTCATAACCATAAATGCAAAGCACGGCCGATTCGGGAAGTAAGCTAGTCTGAGATGGGGGTCAAGAATTGAGCCTTTCTAAGGCCAAAAGTAGCGTTAAAACTACATTATTACACAGCTTATGGCTATATTGGAGCACCTTTGCAGGAAATTTTAGATTTTCATCTGTTTTTGGCCTTCGCTCTGTACATGATTGTCTGGTCATAACTCCACCAACGAAGATTTATAACAGGAAAGTTGGTTTACTGGTTCAGACGGATCAGCTTTTGAGACCTTTATCGGGCTTAATGGCCTTAGAAATCGTGTAATGATTAGAATATTGTATAATTTACTTCAAGAAGTTCAAATCGTTTTTCAAGTAATTGCACACACACACACACACACACACACACACACACACACACACACACACACACACACACACACACACACACACACACACACATCTGATTTATTTTAAATAATTTGGCGATAAGAAAATGTTTTGTCTTATTCTTTTAGCCTAATAGTTTATTGAAAAGTTGTAATTCCTATTTAGTCCATTAAAACTCAATGCTGTCAACTCGCCCAAAGACCTCTTGCCTCAAAATCTTGCTAAATTCTCTAATTAAGCGAGATTTCGATAAATTTATTCTTTTTTTCTGAATTTTATTTTCTATTTAACTTTCGACCCTATTCAACAATCTATTAAGTTTTACTTTGAAAAATCCTTGCTTAAACTTTGCGATGCCTTCAGGAAGGATCGACGGCCTTCAACGCCAATCAAAAGAGAGAAACAAGGTTGCTCGTTCAGTGCATATTGTGCTGTGTTTTGTATTGCACTCAAGCCATCGCCTTCTCAGCAATGGTCAAGTTGTCCGAGCGAACAAAGTGGCACACTGCTTTTTTCATTTGTCCTGGATCTGCAATCACACGTTCCAGTCGATCGTTTGCACGATTATGAACAAGAAGATCCTCGAATATATTACTCAATCATTTGGTCGTTCAGAATTTTATAAATGCCGTTGATGTGGTACTATTGCGTTGCTTCAAAATAATTTGATTTATTGTTCGTCTCTCCCGAGACCATGTTCATGAGCGCAAAATATCATGGAGCTTTGATGTCGAATAAATATGTTTCAAAAAGACATGAATGTAGAAATTTGGCAGAAATGTTAAAGTTTATAATTCAAAGGAACTCATGAGTGATAACACAAGAATGTTGGTCTATGCATTCGCGGTGTCCATCTAATCTAATAACGGCATGCATGCTTGCAAGGGCAGCAGCCAAACTTAATGTGTAAAATATCGAAATCCAGTAAAATGCCAAAAATTTAAATTTTGGTCTGTTGATTTCTCGATGAGTTGTTCTAACCACTTAGGTTCCTCCATGCCAAGTAGGCTTTTGGAACTTTTCTGGAAGATCCCCAGCCGTTTAACCGTGTAACTACTAACTTTTATCCAATTTCACTAAAGTTACGTCCGGTGTATTAAATGAGCTGTAGTAGATAATGGATTATGTAATTTTACTAATAAGAATTAAGAGTTGTTAACCTTTAATTAAAACCGAAGGGCCAAACGTAAGCAATATCAAACAGACAGTTAGACAGTGAAGATTAAATCGATTAAATATAAAAACTGAACAAAATCTAAACGCCGAACACGACCAGTGACCCGGAGCTAGAAAATGACCGTCTCTATGCTTAGACATTAGCTTTTACCTCTTTCCTTTTTTGGGCGGTTTTTCGCTCTTATCTCGTTGACCTCGCGTGGTTAGTCTACTATGGCTCCAGATAATATTACAGTCAAGCTGACGTTAAACTTAATTAGCATATAATTGTCGAAAGTATTGCATATGAGTCACCTTTTATGCGTTATTATGTGTGATTTGAGTCATGAGTGAAAAGTCATTCGAGGTCAACGACTAAATATTTATGGGTTCTGGCTTGCATTTTAAACCGGTTCTTCCTGGATTTTTCTGGTTTCTTTATCATGTAAGCATGCTTTAGAGTTATTTGCTAAGCAACATTCCTCGAAGCGAAGTTTGTCTTTTATGTAAATATTTTGACCTTTGGATCTTTTATAGGTAAACATTGTTCGGGTCAGCGAGTAAATATTGATGATCGAACGTGTGAATATTAAATTAACTATAGTGATTATACGCAATTGAAAATATGTACCTACCTATTAATATATTATTAATATGTGAATAGTATTTTTAGCAATAATAATATATTGTTAAATTCACTTTAGGTGACATCCTCCCTCCAGAAAAGGTCAAACATCCTCGTTTGTCTTTTGAGCCATAGTGCTGCGTAGATTGCACGAATGTCTCGGTGGGTTTGTCGGGTCTTGTGAGGCTGTTTGAATTGATTCCTTGGAGTCTATGTCCTGTTTGACAGTGGTTTCGTTTTCTCTCGTTATTGTTGGTTTCAATCGCGAGATACACTTTTTCGTGCGATTTATGTGAATTTTTGAAATTTTTCCGTTCCATACGTCTACCTCTATGCTAGGGTATTTGATGTCCGTTATGCGAAATGGACCAAGGTAAGTTTGGATAAATTTTTGGGGATTCATTTTTGAATAGTCTGATTTTCAAGGAGTATCAAATCTCCTGGTTGATTGACAACATTACTGGCCTTACTATCATACTTCTTTTATATCGTTTCTGAGACAATTCAACTTGTCTCTGTGTTTTTGTTTGTGCTTCAGAAAGGTGTCGCTTAACTTCTAAATCATATGTTTCTGTATCAATGAAGTAGAATGGTCGATTATAGTTTAATACCGTATCAATTGGGAGCTTAGGGTTTCTAACCTAAATCAAGTAAGATGGGATATACCCAGCTGTCTCGTTTTGAGTGAATATTGGTAGCGAATACAGCATACGGTAGATGCTCATCCCAATCAATTTCATAAGATTTAAATACATTCGCATAAGAGTTGCTAATGTCTGATTGAATCGCTGTACTTCCCTATCAGCTATAGGGTGGTTTGCGGTTATTAAAGTTCTTTTTGTCTTAAACATCCTGGTTACTTCTCCCATGTGTTCTGAGGTAAAGTTAATGCCTCTGTCTGATTGCAAGATTTATGGGGATCGTGTCAGCACACTATTTGATTGATAAACAATTTAGCCGTTGTCTGAGCACTTATATCAGGGGTAGCAAATGCTTCCATATATTTTGGAAAGTAATCGATGAAAAGTATGATGAATTTGTTTCCGGATTTTGTTACGTTTAGGGGTCCAATACAATCGACTGCAAATCTTTCAAATAGTCCACTGCATTTTATAGGCTTAAGATCAGCTACAATTTTCATTCGTGCTGCTTTATTTTTCTGGCATTCATCGCACGTTCTGCAGTATTCACTTATTGCTTTGGGCATGCTATCCCAGAAATATTTTCGAGAAATCAAATTGAAGTTTTTTCTAGCACTAAAGTGGCCAGCCAGTTCATTATCATGATAAGAGTAAATGATTGGTTTTTTCAATTTCTCGGGAATAACTATCTTTATTCCGTCACCATTTCTATATAAAACTTTATTCCACAAAGTTTTTTATTTTTTGTTCAAAATGTTTGTTGATTTCCCTACAACGCACCTGGACGAATGACGAAGAGGGACTATTCTACTACATTTGGGAAGGTCTGCATCCGGAATACTCGGCCAAATGGAAAGAGATTAATACTGAGATCATTGATTACGAACTTGATTGTATAATGAATTTGTATGATAGTTTAACGTTGTAATTAAGAAAAGATTGAAAAAATGGTCAGCTCTTAGTTCCAAAAGCCCATCCGCTTCGTCAAGGCGGCCGACCTTCGGATCGGTACTCACCTTTCTTTATCCCGCTCTTCTTCCTAAAAAACAAAGTGAATTATATACACGTTATACTGGTTCTCCTTTTTCTGGGACCCCTTCCCAGCTTCTGGCTTAGGTCTACGGGCAGGTCCGGGCAAGTCACAGCCAGGCACTAGGCCGGTCCTCTACACTTTACGCTTTATGCTGGTTCCCCCAAAATACAACAATACTCGCTTACCCATACCCCGGGACAGGGCAACTTATATTGCCTTTGTTTCGGAACAATTTGTACAAAACCCAGCTGTTACTGTAGATCCCTTTTTCAGGACACCCTCCCCCTTAGGCCAACTGGCGGGTCTGGGCAGGTACGGGCAGGATTTGCCACAACCCCACCCCGGGCATATCCAGGCAGGCTAGGGCACATTTTCGCCTATCTTATAACATTACAACGCTATATGTAAGATAGCGATCTAGGGAGACACGCTACACTATTCCCACGCCCAAGTTTCTTTATGCTCGCTGCAAAGTGGATAAAAAGTTAAAGAATAGTTTTCATGAAATAGCAGACCAAGGCCTATAAGAAAAATACAATTCTATTGGGTCAAGTCATTAATTATTTTTCAATAAAAATGATCAAAAATATTGTTTGTTGTGACTTTTACTTAAAGTGACTTTATTTTCTTGCACGCAACATTATTCACTGAAAACTCCGCAACATTGTTCTTTGAAAACTCATAATATAGGTACATATGTAGACCAACAACAAATCCTCTGATCAAAAATGTATAGCTTTTTTCATTCCTTTTCTTTTGAATGTCTCTAATTAATAAAAATCGAAATGTCCTTTTTAACGGACGGACCACAGAATGGTTTGGTTGGGTGAAATCACCAATAATTTCGAAAAACATATTACTGAATAGAATTCTGGGGTATACAGTAACCTACGGGGGTTTTTAAACTGCTACAGGGGTGCATAACCTAGACCCCCATGAGTGGATGTGGGTCTCTTGCTGAAGTGTGGTAGTAGTGATTCATAAAAACTTTAACAATTTAACTGGAAAAATTAATCTTATCTCAACTAAGCGTTTAGCACACACCTGGGCGTGGGAAAGAGGGTATGGGAGGGTATACATTTACTCGAGAAACCAAAATACCTCCCAGAAACCAAAATACCATCTCCCTCAGAATTTAATTTTTGATTTTTTTTTGTTTTTTTCTTACTTTTTTGATGCCAATGGATAGTGCTCGATGAGAAACGTTAAAAAATGGTGTTTTTGCCATACCACCATTTTTGAGTCCATTTTTTGATCTTTGAAGAATTTGCACTCACCAGAATTTTGGTGCTGCCCCCGTATAATGTAACACGAAATAAGTTGTGTTCAAAAGCATACAAATAAAATCCCATACAATTAGCATATGCAATTTTAATTGTACTTTCTATGGCCTGTCCCTTTAAACTTATTTTTCCTCATGTCCGACTGTAGGTATTAAAAAGAAAAAATCAGATGCGCTATTTTGACCATAGAGAATCAGAATATCATGGAATTATTTGCTGTAACTCACTCTTTTATATAGCTTATACGTAAGAAAAATCATGTTTGAAAAGTTTTGCTTTTTATTCTACGCGCACTTCTAGTTGATGCACCATACGAATGGCAAACTTGCTCTGCCCAGAATTTGGGCTCTGACAGAGCAGCAATTAAGTTTTGCCAGTTTTACATTTGTATTTAGTAGAAATTGATTCATACCATGATAAAACCCAAAGAGGCCGAACTGATTCAACACTATGTATAAAATGACCGCCGATAGTGCGTCAAAATAAATTGTACTATAATCAAAACAGGTCACAATTGTTCTGCGCAGTGAAAGATATATGGGGTCAATTGAAACATAAACAAACGAGTTAAAGTTTAAAATGGTAAATTTTGTGTGTACAAATGCTGGAGCTTTAGGGCTATAGATGAATGTCCTGCCCAGACATGCAAGTGGGGGAGAGGGGTTCAGAAGGTACAGACTCCCCTCTCAGAATGGAATATTGGATAATTTCGGTGGGGAAAATGAGGCAAAATGGAGGCTTTAAAAGGATGAAAATTTGAAATTTTTCTTCAAAAGCGCTTCAAATTGACCAGAAACTGTGTAATAACATAGTTCTAACGCTATTTGAGCGCTAATACCAGTTTTTGTTGTCATTCTGACCCAAGAAAGCTCATTTTTTGACTCCGCCAGACCGGCTGACCCCTCTACCGATAGGCTATACAGTGCACATATGGTCATGACCGGTCTGAGGGGCTGAGCAAGAGACCTTTCTTGAGCCGACATGGCCTACGAACATGGTATAAATATTTACATTGCTCAAAAATTATACGTTTCTGCATGATTTCTGCCTGACTTCATACACTTTTGCTTAATTTTTGATTTTGATCTATTTTGCCATCATTTTACGTAACTTAAAACAAGAACTTGTGCCTAATTGTAAAGCGCCTCTTCTGATTATCGGTGAAGAAGAAAGAATTTTTTTTCGTAGAAGGAAGTCAAAAATAAGAGTAGAAATGAAGAGAAACAAAAAGTGTTTACAGAATTGATTGCCAGTGATTTATTTCGTGCTTATAAGATAAGGTACAAGTAAGTTTTGAACTACACTAACTTTTTCAAAAATTTTGACACTTGCATCGATTTTTCAAATTTAATTTATCGCTGATTGACTGATTCGCCAGAGCGGATTAAAAAACGGGTAGTGAAAGTTGAGGTCCTGATCGTGTGCCCTACATAGTTAAATATGTCGATAAAAAGTAAGTTATTGAATGTTATCTAATCATTGCCTTTTGTCATTATTCCTCAAAACTTTTCCCACATGGTACTTAATAGCAGCAATAATTCAATTTCTTGTCGGCTTAAAAGCCCGTGATAGCGTGAGAAATCACTTTTGCTTGGCAGCAAAGATTTTGTGACCCTTGGAATAATTACTGAAGCATTAAAAAATGTCATATTATCTAAAAAAATTGTAATTTTAATCAACTGTAGATCGTTACGCCTAAATTTTAGTGCTATGTGAGACTCAAATTGATAAAATTTAGACAATAATTAGTCAAATTGAAATCGAAAAATTGAAGAATTCCATTTTACATGCAACAAAATTTGTTGGAAATTGCGTAAAAGTTAGGGTACCACCCGACCATAAACCCTTTTTTGCACTGTGCTGTCAGACCAGAGAAACTCTTTTGAAGCAGGCTTTCTCAGTACCATCTCCTTCTCTTTTTTGATTGGAGCACATGTTTTATTAGGCGAAGAGAAAATGTATTGACCTATATATTTTGTTAAGAAAACTTGATTTCCTGACAATAAATGTGTTGCACGTGTCGCACATCGCATTTTTTAACATGCTTTTGCATGTTCAATTCAATTTTTTCGATCGGGTTTTAATTTCATGCAAACTTAATGTCATTTTTGAAATACCTCGTATTCTCAGCTACCAAAAACCTTATAAGCTCATTAGAGCTCATTAGTGTATGTCATTATGAAGTATGAAATAAATTTAATTAATAATTTTTATTTGCATTGATACATGGTCGCTAATCCTAATGGCATCGTCAGATTTAGTAGGAAAAACGGTGCTACTGACGTAAAAAACAATATATTATATAATCGATTTGACCCTTCTGTCAAAAAGTATTGATTGTACCTCCTGTCAATTATTCATTGTTTTACTGTATTATATTTAAATCCTATTGATTTAACAATTTGTATAATTGTTTTACACAAAAAATTCAAACTATGCTGAAGCAGTAAAAATTTATAAATCTTATCTCTTGCAAAAGTGCACTTTTTTATCACAGTAAATAAAATGGCAACCATATTGAACTTTTTCTACTTATCCGAATCAAACAACCAAGTAGTCATTCAAAAATTATTTATTTACCCTTTTCAAAATACGCTAAATCGTTGAATTATGTGAAAGCACTTAGACAGCTATACAGGCTAAAAGTATTGTTTTTCCAATATGGCAGCCCCATGACATAAATTTGTATTGAGCACCGGAACAACGAGCTAATCTTTGTTAACCGCATTTATTGCTTAAGAAAGCCCATCTAAAGACGCAACTATTTTGTCACTATCGAGCTTTCTATCTACAGTAGAGAGTAAAATTAAAGCCTGGGCCAATTTTCACTGTTTTTTCGATGTGACAAGCTACAGTAATTGGAAATTTTATTTTTCTCGGTAAAATAGTTGCGCCTTAAAATTTCATCATCTGAAACGCTTTCTTCTTGTCTAGATCGGAGGAGCTGTTTCTGAGATTTGCTCATGGAACCTTAAAGGTATGAAATACTTTCTTGAGCGATCATCAAAACTTTAGTCTTTGAGGGCTTTCAGCAAGCTTATTACTGTAGCATCGGGCCTAAAAGTACATACTGCTGAAAGCACTTGATTGCTGATTCCGAAATGCACATAATTATGTCATATTACGGTTTGACTCAATTATAATAGGCCATCGAATGCTAATTTTGCCGTTTATAGTGGAAACGATGTAAAATGCATCACTCAACATGTCCCCTACTTCGGTATTTCTGGATAATGCTGCACATGACAAAACTAGGCGGACGCGAGGAATCATTAAAAACATTTTTCGTTTTCTAATTAAGATAATTCCATCCACATGTCATATAAAACTTTTGTTTTACTATTCCTCATCTCCTCAAGACTTTTCCTATTCAAATATCCATTATTGTAAAGATTCAGACAACAATGTAATGAATACGATAATTAAAATAAATCTAAAAGAAGATCGATACATTTATTATTCATTATTCATTTGCATATTAATTATTTATTTATTATAAATCGCTTTAAATTGAGTTTTTATGTTAAAAAATTACTTATTCATACTTCTACGAGCGCCGTAGTGCATGATTGATTCGAAATCGTAAGGTATTTGGTCGATCAATATGTTGTCCATTTTTTCAAAATTACGCTCGCTGATTTTCTAACACGTTGCCGAAATCCACGACGATGTATTGATCCTTATCTGGCCTCGATTGAGTGTGATCAAAGCCGAGCGAATGAAGTACTTCGTGCATGATAGTGTCGAAAATAAGTCTAGTTTAATCCAAAAACTCTCATAATCTTGCGGTAATAAGCATGAAAGCATGCAAATTTGAAAAAGTTAAATGAATTTTGAAAGATTCGAACGGATTTTTGAAAATGTTCTTTCACTCTTATAAATTTCTTTGATTTGCATCATTTGACAAAAAACTGAGAAGTCTATTTTAAAAAATAAAGGAAAAGTTAGGTCATTTCGTTGCAACATTCTTAGTTCCCTAAAATTTATTTACTCTATTAAGTAACGTGATAAACTTTAGTAAAATTTATTCAAACCTCGCAATACTGAGAAATTGATATATTGTTCCCGTAATCTTGGCGACCCAATGGTGATCTACCACAAGATCCGGAATCGCTAGACAGCTTGAAAAGCAAATGCGGTCCATCAGGTATCTTGTTGACCTCCGTGAAAGACACGCAATATTCCGAGTCTTTATTTAGTTGATCCAAGGCTGCGTCGATAATACTTCTGAGAGCAGTATCTGTGACAAATATTCAGTTAATTATTCGTACGAAAAAAGAGAGACAGCACGAAAAAGCTGTAGAATTGAATCGGCATCACCGAATTTACAAATTACTTTAATCCGTTTTATTCTCAACGAATAGATAAAATTACGACAAAATTATTTGTGTAAAGTTGTGGAGAAATGCCAAATAATAAAGGTGTGTTTAGTTCATGGACCGTCTAGAATCACAGCGGATTCCCAGACCCCTGAACTTAAATTTTTGGCTTAGTGTTTTGGATTTTTACCACTTTTACACCACCTAGACCCCTCAGAATTTGGCTGCTGCCCACGTATGCAGATTGCGTAGTTTGTTGACGAGAATAGCTGCTGGAGGGCAAGAAACTGCTGATGACCCGCGGAGATTTCCTTTGTTTTTGGAAAAGCCAGGATAATGTGAACCTCTGATTTCAATAGTTTAGCAATTTCCTGGGGCCGGTTTCAATATAGCGACTTAAGTCTGAAATAAGATTTAAGTTCAAAAATTAGAACTTAAGTCCCAACATAGCGGTTTCAATAAGAATTTTAAGTTCGGACTTAAATGTCCGAACGTTGAAGTCCGAACTTAAGAATAAGCCGGTTTCAACAAAATTAAGTCCGAACTTAAGTTCCGACTTAAGTTGCAAATATTTAAGACAGCACGGAGCTGTCTTACCACACAAATTTGCAATGGCTGGTCGATTGCTTCTGTTGCTCAATAAAGAAAAAGGAGGCTTACAACGAAATCGGATTTTTCGGCATCGCTTGAATCCTATTCTAATTTTGCGTCACTTTTTAAATCGGTATCTGAATTTATATGTGTCCATAAAATTAGTAAGTTTTATTATTTTTCTAGCAGATTTTTCATGGGTTGCACAGAAGGAATATCGTATGGCTAAATACAGCTTCCATGTATATATAAGAAGTAGCGTTTAAACGTTTTTAAAACGAATTTTGCGACATCACAATCTACATAAATTTCTGAGGTAATGGATTTTGTGTTAAAGCTAAAAATGTAGCTTAAATCACATGGCAATAATACTAAGATCTACAAATGAAATTAACGTTATTTCAAAATGTTCTGTTAGGTCGAAAAGGCCAAAACATTCTTTCACATCGGAAAATTTCATTAAAATTTTTTAAAGAGAAAACTTACTTATCCAGCAACTGACATTAACGATTAACAAACAACCCTAATAGGAAGATGTTTGAAAAATTGAAAAAAATTGAAAAATTTAATAAAATTTATTTTATTAATTTTTCAATCATAAAACGACAAAAATTTGTTCGACTCCAAGTGCCAAAAATTCGGACATTTTTGTCATTTTAGATGAAGCGTGTAGTGGACTAGATGGGAAAGGCCAGGACTGCTTCAAATTAGCACTTAGTTAAAATAACAGGCGTTGATTTTTCAAAAAAAACATAAGTATTTATCTAGCCTTTTATAGCATAAAACAGAACAGAGGAACCTGCTAAAATCTATTCTTTGCTGTAGTATAAAAACTAAGAACTTAGGACTTCTTCGATGTTTTCAATCTCATTTTACTCTATTTTGACATCAACGTCTAAGAAATAAGATTAATGAATATTAATATAATATCACAGACAATATTATAACCTAAAAACAAGAAGCAAGAAGACGTTTTTCAATTTAACTCAGATAGTTTCCACGAATTTGCAAGTAGGTATTCACTCAGAGTCGGACAGTAGTCCTTCCGTCGCTTCGTCTGTGTCCATTCCTCCAGCAATGCCAGTAAAGCTTTCCGAATCTTTGTACGCTTCGATAATACCTCCCGAAACTGGCGGGATTGGCGATGCAGGTGGGCCACCACCAGTTTCGACCGAGGACCTCCTAATTGTTGCACTTTTGTGCTTTGCCGAGTTCTTTAAATTTGACCATTTTTTTAAAATTTCGTCCCAAGAGCGTTTGTTTGCCGGGTAGGCCGAATTCACATCTTGCACGATTTCTAGCCAAGTCGATTGTTTCCTCCTTTTATAATCTACATTATTAAATTTTGTTTCAAGTAATTCTCGCTTGGATAAGCACAACTGCTTTAGCTTTTCAATTTCTTTTGCTGACCAATTAAAAGACCGTTATCTTTCCTCCATGTTTTTTTTAAGAGTGTTACAACGACGTACAAGTTAATGAATAATTGTTCGATTGTGTTGTATACAAGCGGGCAACACCGCTTGTCGGACTGTGGACCCACCCAATGTTCCTCTTCACAAATCTGGACTTGCCACGTCCGCCTCCGACGGGCAGCAATAGAGCTCGAATTTCGCCAAAAACTTAAGTTCCAACTTAAGTTCTAACTTAACAAGTTCGCACTTAATTTTTTATTGAAACCGACTTAAGTTTGGACTTATCCTAGTTGGAACTTTAGGACTTAAGTTCGGACTTAAGTCCGGACTTAAGTTTATCATATTGAAACCGGCCCCAGGATAAAAAAGCTACGAAGCAATGGATGTAAAATATTACAATCGACGCTGTAAAACTTCACTTTTTGTAGCTTGAGTGGATTTGCGATTAATTCGCCTTGACAAATCGGACCCTTCACGAATCTCTCTCCAAAGCAGAGCGATAGCTTACTGCTTTCCATCAATGCACCAACATTTACTACAACCTCTGTTTTCGTTCAAAGTTTTTTGGAACTTAGTACCTTTAAGCCAACTTCTGAAGCAAATGTCGGTGATATCACCGATATCGCCGATTGAACCGGTCAACAACAATTTTTCATCAGAAACAAAATCAATTGATTTTTAATTAGATTTTTGCGCCAATTCCGAATCAGGCCTTATAATTTCTCTAGCGCATTAAGTTTTTAAATTAATTGTATATTAAATTTATGCAAATCAGAGCTTACATTAATATTAAATATGGAAATGTAGGAGCCACAACGATTTTTAAGGAACTTAAACTCTAAAATTGTTTTTATACAGACTTACTAGTGATTTAAACATTACTGGTCTTGCTTACTCTATTCTTATTTTATAAATATTACGCCTAATTTGCAAATTTATTGTAGTGTAAAGTTTGAAGCATATATTCAGCATAATCGTTCTACATCTAGAAAATATTGAATATCTTCTAAAACAGAATTTTACGCTGATTAAAAGTCTACTTACGGTATTGCGCCCGCCTGTCTAGTTTTTTTAGATTTCTGTTTTAAAATAGATTGCAAAACAGTATATGTGGTTTGAAAAGTTCCATACCATTAGAGCTTTTGAAAAAAGTTTCCAATGTGAATGAAAAATCATAATCATTGCCTTATTCGCATCTTTTAATACTGATAAAGTATATTCTGACTAGCAAGAAAAAATGCTCCGATGGAACAAAAAAGGTAGAATATACTTGGAACAAAGAATTATAAAGGACGTAAAAGGAGGGGACTAGAAAAAGCTCCTATCTACAAATGTCACAAAATTTGCTAAAACTCAGAAATTTCCTAAACAAAAAAAATGAAAGTAAGGAAATCAAAGAAAAAACCTACCTGTGCCTAAAACTGCAAGATCTGCTAAAAATCAGACTTTTTCTAAGCAACGCAAAAATCGAAGTATATTCTGCGGCCTGCAGAAGAAAGCAGCATCCTGTCGAACAAAGATAAAACATTGGGCTGGATAACTGAACCACTCACTCTGCAAAAGCAGATATCGCCATAGCTGAGCAGCGCCATGTTGCAATATTTTTCTGGGTCAAAAAATAGTAATTATGGTATGTTGGAAAAACGGCAATTTTCGACGTTCTGATTGAACACTGGTGCATACCCCTAACCTCCCATGCCTAATGGTCATCAGTTTACATGGGCAGGAATAAAATCCGGGTGGTCTGGTGGGATTAAACGCCAGAAGAGTACTGAATGGACGCATGCATTATATATAAATCACAGTCTTTCGTTGCGGTATCGCAAATAATCATAGGATATAACTTTTTGTAATATTTATCTAGCCACAATATCGAATAAATTAACGTTGCAAGTGATTAGCAAAATCGCAGATTTGAGATTTATTTTATAAGCTTTATATTAAGCATTGGACACCATACCTAGACGTAGGGGGTTTGGGGAGTATGCACCCCAAGGCAAAATACCCAACAAGAAAACGCAAATATTTAACAATACCTCCAAAATTCAATTTTTTAAATCTTTCTGCTCTTTTTGGGTTTTTTTGGTAGGTACCGATAGATAGAGCTCGACAAAAAACGTTCAAAAATGGTGTTTTCTTCGCCATAGCACTATTTTTAAGGCCAATATTCCAATTTGAAAACCCCCTCAGAATTTTGGAACCGCCCACTGTATGGTGGACAATATGAGAAGGTTCACCTATTTTTTTCAGAGGCCGCAGAATATACTTCGATTTTTGCGTTGCTTAGAAAAAGTCTGATTTTCAGCAGATCTTGCAGTTTTAGGCACAGGTAGGTTTTTTCTTTGATTTCCTTACTTTCATTTTTTTGTTTAGGAAATTTCTGAGTTTTAGCAAATTTTGTGACATTTGTAGATAGGAGCTT
Source organism: Mermis nigrescens (assembly GCA_036768485.1). Classification (NCBI taxonomy): domain Eukaryota; kingdom Metazoa; phylum Nematoda; class Enoplea; order Mermithida; family Mermithidae; genus Mermis; species Mermis nigrescens. The sequence continues at coordinate 395,065 of JAVLUZ010000243.1, read as the reverse complement.
TTTCTAGTCCCCTCCTTTTACGTCCTTGATAATTCTTTGTTCCAAGTATATTCTACCTTTTTTGTTCCATCGGAGCATTTTTTCTTGCTAGTACCCAACTTTTTGTTAACAAAAAATAAAAGTTATTCCTATCTTTTTCAGTGTTGTAGCGAATGTCATTAGGTACTTAGCAATTTATACTTGCATTGTGTATGTATTATACTAGGAAAAATCACCTGATTGATAGAAAACTAAGAGGTATTGTATTCAAAGTTGTTTTATTTTGTTATGAGCATTATAGCAAGCAAAGCAGGGGCCGATGGAATAGTGCACACAATCATTTCGAGCATGCTAGTGTATCTAGATTTAGTCTGTATCAAGTCAACATACGCGTTTCCTACTGTTTTAAACCGACCATGTCTCCAATTGTCTTCGATGTTTGCTATTTCATTCAATTGGCTTAAAAGACTGTTAGTTTACTCAATATCATTTCCCATCAGGGATTTTTTTAGCGCCACCCCCATTTGCGCAGCCGCTAATGGCCAGGATAGAGCGTTTGCGCGCGGAGCTTCTCATTAGCGCACCAAAAAACCTTTAAATGCTTGGCGATAGGCAAAAATAAGGGCATTTTTGAACTTCTGATGCGCTCCATGTACTGCTGACTGACAATAAATTCTGGCAAGAAATTTAAAAAATTCTTACTACTGGTTCCAACTCGAACAAGAAATCTAATGGTAAAAATATCAATTTGATACCTGATTTCTCATTGCCTTGCCTATACTAGACTGAGCGATTTCTTCAAGCTGTCTTTGCAGTTTGCACTCAATTTTCGTGTATTGCAAAATGCAACCGCTATACAGAAACCAATAATTAGATGCAAAGCGCCCGAAATTTTGGCATCTTCTCAATGTGTATCTCAAGGCTGGGCTATTTCAAAGATAAATTTAAAATGAAAACAATTAATTTGGCACCATGCACCACAAAAACAAGGATTCATTACTGCAAAGATGCTAAAGCAGGGATTCGCTTATGATGAAACAGGAAAGCGGTGGTTGGCAAACACAATTAATTCATTCTTAAGAAGTCGGCGCCAAGCGCCGAAAAAATTTTAAAAATTTTTAAATCAAAATGCAATATAAAATGTTTAAATTTCTAATTTTTTGCCCAAAAAAGCCTTTGCGCATGGCGCTAATGAACGAAATGTCCCATTAGCGCAGGGCGGGTTTCCTTTGCGCCGCGCTAAAAAAAACAACAGTGTTTCCCATAGCTACTGCATAGCTAACGTGCTGCTTTTTCAATCATTTTTATGGTTAAATATTTATTTTAATCTGTTGGCCGCAGAATATACATCGATTTTTAGCGTTGCTTGGAGAAAGTCTGATTTTTAGCAGATTTTGCGACTTTAGGCAGATTTTTCCAAGTCCCCTCCTTTTACATCCTTAATAATCCACAATTCCAAGTATATTCATCTTTTTTGTTCCATCAGAGCATTTTTCTTTGCTAGTACCCCAATTTAAATTAGTATTATTTGAGTACATCAGTCAGTACACACATACAGTAACATGCCACAATAATGACAGCAGTCCAAGAACACGGAAAACAATACTGTTCTTAACATCAGCATTATCCCTTTCAAACAAGACAACCTTACATTATTTTAACAGATCAAAGTTTTTCAGCATTAACTTTACGCAAATATCAATTGTAAGGAACACTAATGCTCAGATTTGGAAGTAAAATAAATTTGTAGTATAAACTACATTTTAACAACAAATGATTAGTGCAAACTCCACAGAACTACTATGTGTAGAGAAAACTAACAGCCAGATTCTCAATTCTGATTTTACGTAGAACATTTTGAAAAAATTAAGCACCCGCAAAGCTCTAGAACAAGAGTTAATATGCAGTGTAAACTTTACACAACCACAGAGTTTAAAGAAAATTTCAGTCGGATTCGTAATTCTGATATTACGATCAACATTTATGGAAAAATTAAGTCTCCACAATGGCCCAAGGACAAATAAATATCAGATGTGTATACGTAGACTCAAGCTACGTTCACTTCGCTTACTTAACCCGAATCTCAAGCTTATGCACTCACACGGGGGTTCTCGCCCTTTTAGGAGGTCGATCACCAGCCGGCGATTCGGGGGTAAGCGGCCCGGCCTATTCAAGGTAGCCCGGCCCTCTACGCACGCACCTAGTGAAACTTACTTATTTAACCCCTTTGAGATTAAGTACCTAATTAAAGTAAGTTCCCCGGAAACCTGATTGAGGGCTCAAAAAGATTATGATTTAACTTGTTTTGGACCGAATTCCGGTGCTTGAAAATATTAAGGGTTCCTAAATATAGTGTAGCACAAGGACAGAATTCAACAGCACGGAAATTCAACCGAGCCCAGCATCGTTAATTAAAGAATTAATTTTTACAATATTTTTTGGACAGAAAAATTATGAAGCAATTAAACAGCGACAGCATGGAGGATACATGCTGCCGACCGTCGTGTTATGATAATCGGGTAAAATCAAACAATGTAATTAAACAAGGGCACAAAGCCCTACCAAAGGCATACAACTGATGCCAATTGGAACAAACACGAATGATTAAAAACAAAGCGTACGGCGAAAAGAAGCGTGCACACTAAGCAGGAAAACTAACAGACGAGTTCTGCAGCCAAGCAGATAAAAAGGCACGTACGGAGTCTGCTCACGTACGGCAACGAAAAGAAAAAAAGATACGCTCAGCGCGGAAGCTGGCGGAGAGGCTCTCAGGCTCAAAAACAAATTGTAAAATGTAAAATCTTAAAGTGCCGTCAAAACTGCGCTTGCACGCAGTTTTAACCGACGCGGAAAAAAGAGGCGTAACAACACGAACCAAGAGATATGAAAAGGAACTATGAATACGACAATAGGCCTATGGGCAAAAGCTTACGGTAAAGGAATGTACAAACGAGACAGGCACAAATATGAGACACACACATATGATCTTTTAACACACGTAAAATATGATAACACACATACCAATTCGTACTCAAGTCGCATTAAGCCCGAGTGCCCATTTTCCTATCCCGGATTTTGATTGAAAATATGTGTGGGAATGGAATGAAAGATATGATATTTTTAGGGGAAGGTGGTCCCGGGCGACTCACTTAAGCGTTGCGCTTAACGGTCGTGTACGTGCGTATGGAAATTGAGCACAAGAATGTACATCTGGGGCAATCAATCGGTTTTTTTCATCTGTTTCAAAAAAAACCCAAACTGATTTTTTTCCCAAAAAATTTTTTCAGTGTAAAGTTTACAAACATAAGTATGGCACATACAAACGAGCTACAATCAAAGGGCTACAAACTGGCCCAAACCGAATTTATTTACACTCAATGGGAATCAGATTTTTAAAGTTTACAATGTGGTGGACAGTGAAAAATATGTGTTTGAGCATATTTTTGTTCGCCACTTTCTCTGTGCAGAAGTCGGGAGAGGTCGAATAGGGTAAAAATAAAGTACTTTCTAAGGGGTGGCGAACAAAAATATGAAGTGAAGAAGTCGGGAGAAGTCGAATAGGATAAAAATAAAGTATTTTTTAAGGGGTGGCGAACAAAAATATGGACAAACACGTATTTTTCACTGTCCACCACATTGTAAACTTTAAAAATCTGAACCGAACGCCCCATTGAGTGTAAATAAATTCGGTTTAGGCCAGTTTGTAGCCCTTTGATTGTAGTACGTTTGTATGTGCAAAACTTATGTTCCGCAAAATATTTGATATGATTTACCAATTAAATACGAAAAACCCGTTTTTTTCGCCCATTTTACACCTCAGATTTCGAACTTTACACCCCCATAAACAACTCAATATTACGTGTTTTTGAACGCGGTTTGCTTTGACGTGTAGCCCTTAAAAGGTACTTTATTTTTGTCCATTTAAATTATCTTAACTCTCAACCGAAAAAGTTGGCTTAGAAATCTTTGACAGAATCTGTTTTTTTACTCATTCACTAGAGTGTAAAGTTTAAACCCCTGCTACTGTGTATTGATTGTAGAAATGTTTGAAGGTCAGATTCATTATTCTAACCTTACAGAGAACATTTTAAAAAAATTCATCATCCGCGACGCTCTGGGTGGAAAAAATTTTTTCAGTGTAAAGTTTACACCTGCACTAATAACGCAATATTGATTGTAAAGAAACAAAATAAATTTTGACTTGTAGCGCTTAAGACGAGGCAGATTTGAAAGGTAGTTACGACGTTCTTTCTACTAAGTGGAGAATATGGCACGGAAAAAATATTTTTTGTCTTAGACTCTTTACAATAAACCGCCTCTAAATTCGAAAATATTATTTTTTAAGAAAGAATAAAAAAAGTTTCCCCTAGATTTTTTAACCGTGTACCTTTTGAAACCAATCAGACTGCATAGAATGTAAAACTGAGTTAGATATGCACGGCCACACGAAAACTGTAAAAAACCGTCTAGTTTACACTCCTGTGCAACAACCAATGAGTGTAAAGAAATTTTAAGACCAGATTCGTAACCTACTAATTGGGGAAAACATTTTAAAAAAAATCATCATCCACAACGCTATGGGTGGAAAAAATTTTTTCAGTGTGAAGTTTACACTTGCACTAATAACGCAATACTGATTGTAAAGAAACAAAATAAATTTTGACGTGTAGCGCTTAAGACGAGGCACATTTTAAAGGTAGTTACCACGTTCTGCTACCAAGTGAAGAATTTGGTAGGGAAAAATATTTTTTTTGTCTCAGACTCTTTACAATAAAACGCCTCTAAATTCGAAAATATTACTTAAAAAAAAAATTAAAAAAGTCTCCCCTAGATTTTTTAACCGTCTACCCTTTGAAACCAATCAGACTGCATAGAATGTAAAACTGAGTTAGATATGCTTGGCCACATGAAAACTGTAAAAAAACCGTCTAGTTTACACCCCTGTGCAACAACCAATGAGTGTAAAGAAATTTTAAGACCAGATTCGTAACCTACTAATTAGGGAAAACATTTTTAAAAAAAATGGTCCTCTGCAAATTATTCGAATTTTTGGTGTAAACTTTACACACTCACGACGCGCTCGGTATTGAGTGTAAACAAGAAAAAAATGGGGGCACTACGTTTTTTTATTATCTACCTTTTAAAAAAAACCGCACCTCTCAGATGTGCGCCGTTATAGCTGTGAGGGGGGGGCACAAATTTCGCACTCGCTGTGAGAAACATATAAGAAAAAAGGATAGCCAAGTAATCCAGCCGGGACCGGGCGCCGGTCGTCTCTTAGTAAGAGGACTGGACATGCACGCGGGAAGGTTTTTAGAGGGAAGTTCTAGATCCCCTACCCTGAATAGAAAAATGAAAAATTTTTGTGGGCTGAAACTGAGGCAAAACACGGCTAAAAATAGATGGAAATTGAAAATTTTCTCCAAAAAGCTTGAAAATGATTAGAAACTGTGGAATTAACGTAGTTTGAAAGGCTATTTTAGCATGTATACTAGTTTTTGAGGTCTTTTGGCTCAAAAAGCTCAATTTTTTTGACAATTTTAGCAAATACGAGCACAAGGATAGCTTAAAAAATGAACAAAATCGCGACACTTCGTCTCTCGTCATTCAAGCACCTGAAGACAAAGTTATTAGAAAACGCAAATCGCCGAAAATTCTTATAATTTTTGCCCGAAAGTTGAAGTGCTGAAACTGCATGGTTTAGTTCTAGAGTTCTTAGTACGAGTCATAACATTTTTGCTTATAAAAACGGTTATTGGCACGGACATCAGCTGCCACGAAATTGGATAAAATGTCATAAATAAGTGTTTAAAGATAACAGAATGAGTACTAAATGTGTTATTTTAGGTGCTAATGAGTATTAAACGAGCATTAGTGGGTTTATTGATTTATCCGCTTTTAAACATTTTTTTCTATTTTATTTAGAATAATCGTGCTTTGTAACTAAAATTTATTCTTTTGGATTTATTATTTTGTTTATAGCCAAAAAAATTATTTTTTGATCGTATTACATGGCTAGATAAGCTGTTTTATTTTTCAGGCCGATATTCTAAGCAAATCAAACTTATTCGCAAGTTACATGAACCTGAGTTTGAATCGCGGACAATTTAGAGTAATTTCAGATAATATGGACAAGCTGATAAATCAGTCAACCAGCCGCGGCAGCAGAGCTCGCATGGCGGCGCCCAATTTTGAAGAAATTCCGGCCAAGAGATGGACAGAAATGCCAATTAAATACGTTACTACTGAAATACATAGTAATGGACTGTACTTTTTTCAATTTTTACCTTTCGTTACTTGTAAATTGAATTGTTCCCACAGAATAACCTGCTGCCTGAGTGCTTAAAAATATTATTTAGCAGTTTTTTTGCATTTTTACGTATGTTTGAAGTTCGTAACTCAGAAAAAGTTATCAGTTGACAATCAAAGTAACGCAGATTCAATCGATATTGTGCTTTTAATTTATCGGATACGTTGGATCCTCGATAATCCGCCGGATACCCCAGAAATTGGAACAACCCAGAATTGATTTTTTGCATGTTTTTCTTCGAATTTTTGCAAGTTTTACACCATCGAAACATCAAAGAATGTGACTGCTATCCACGTTTACTTCGGTAAACCATGCGCCCATCTGTGGTCCCAATTTTGCACATTGCGTAAAGGCGGATCTATACTTCATCTCGGAAGAGTTCAGAAGACGTTTCCGAGTAAAAACTCGGAAGGTGAGCTCGGAGAACCCCAATCTATACTTAACAGACCTGTCCGAGTCCGTCCGAGTTTTTTCAATGTTTCCGAGCCCGGAAAGAAAAAAGAATTGTCCGAGCTTAATCAATACTCAATCCGTCAAAACTAACTGACTCATGTAGCGCAGTTCATAAATATTCATGAAGGTGCATGACGAATAGGGAACTCGTGGTAAATGCACATTGATTTTTTGTGTGCATTTGATAGCTTCTGATCCGAGTAAAGTTAAACGCTTTCCGACTTGTTCGGAAGGCCTTTCCGAGCTAGAATTTACTCGGATCGGAAACTCGGAAAGGTCGACCCTTCCGAGCTCGGAAAGACTTTTCGAGTTCGGAAGAAGTTTCCGAGCTAGGACGGACGAACTCGGAAAGTTTTTCCCAAACCAAGCATTCCGAGCTCGGAAAGGGCTTTCCGAATTCGACTCGGATGAAGGATAGATTCGCCTTAAGATCATAACTAAAAGTTACGCTGAGTAATTTGGTCTTTCTTTTTGTTTACCACACCTGAATAAAATCGATATTAATTTTTTCTATCTGACAGACTCTGGCTTTTCTGGATTATTAAGAGTCAATTTCTGTAACGTTCACCCCGGCAGCGGACAGTCAAAAAATAACCTATCTTCATTTTAACTTATGTTGTACAGTTTTTAATTCTAAGCAACATGGTGCAAAGAGTTTTGTACAAAAACCATTTCCCGCTTCGAACATCAACCTCAAAGTTGGAAAATCGACACTTCTTGTCAAAAAAGAGTAGATTTACTTTTATGACTATAATTTCTTAACAACGCAAGATATCAGGGTCAAATTTTTTTTAATGGAAGAACAAGATTTCCTCTATGAGTCATTCTTTTGATAAGCCCACAAGATTGACGGGTTCAGGAATTATGTGAGACTAAATATGAAAAAGTTTGACTTTGTGCACTAAAAATTTCACATTTTGTTCTATAACTCCTATACTAGATGCGGGTGATTCTCAAAATTTTGAAATAATGTGGCATTTAGATGCGACCATACGTGGGCAGCAAAAAATTCTGGGGGGTCCAAGATTTTTTGAAGGTCAAAAAATGGCCTTAAAAATGGTGATATGGCGATAAAAACACCATTTTTCGACGTTTCTCATCAAGCACTATCCATTGGCATCAAAAAATTGCGAAAAAAAGGAAAAAATTTTCAAAAATTGATTTCTGGGGAGGGTCTTTTGATTTCTGGGGGAGGGGGTCTTTTGGTTTCTGGGGGGTCCAGACCCCCCAGACCCCCCCCCCCCACGCCCATGTGTGGATGCGACATGTATTTGGCAAAAATAAAAAAAAATTAAAGGACCACTTTTTGAGCAATGAGTCTTCACGCAGGTCCATTTATTGCGAGTTACACAATTGTTCTTGCCCAAAACATTTCTTTTAGACGTTATATCTCGCAAGTAAGATAAGACCAACTCTCAAAATTTTGGTTAAATAATTTACTTAGTCTTATGATGTAATTGGCAAAAGAATATGAAAGTTGTCAAATTTCTGATTGAACAGTGGCCCTTAGCGTAAGTGCAAGTCGGGTCATTCCATGTCAAGTGACCCAACGCTCCCAGTCGACCATCTCCAATCTGCATGAAATTTTGCACAGAAGTAGCCCCTGGTCTCAAATTAAACTATGCAAAATATTAGATTCTAATATGCTTTTGTTCAAAAGTTACAGGCTTTGGTATACCGGCCATCTTGCAATGATCACGCGCATGCTCCATAATCCCTCAACTTTTATTGCTTGTTTTTTCAGTTTGGATCGATGAAAAAGGATTATATTCAGTTGACTAGGACAACTTTTTTGTGCCACATATAGTCGTGCAAATAAAAAAGCAATTGAAATCAAACTTGAATTGAAAATTGATACCAAAGTTGAGCAAAAAAATCAGTTTTCTAAATGAAGACCATACATTAAGCACAAATTACGCAAGATGCTGGTATTTAAATCCATCAATTATTTTCCTAAAAGTAGTCTACATTTGTGTCCCTATGTGTGCTTAATTCAAAAATTCAGGAGTTATGCTTCTGAAACCAGAGGATGGCAAAAATGCCGAAAAAATGTATATGCAAATTTTACCCTATCTTCAGCAGCAAAAATCAGAATGTGGGTCATTTTTAATTTTTTCTTTTTTCTTTTGTTTCGAAGAGCATTGTTTCTTCTACTTAATTCATTGTTTTTCATCTTGTGCCCGGGACTTGTGGGTAGAAAAATAGATCTTATTCTCAAGGTTACTCCTCGCATGCAATGCATATATTGTGAGAGAATGTGAACTTTGCCTAGATTTATTTTGAGCTTGTAATACAATAAAATAGTAATGTTTGACACCCTGAGAATGTCTTATTGTGTATTTAGTATTTATCCAGTATTTATTTATCTATATTTATTTATCTAGTATTTACCCGTCCATCATGGAGTGATGCTAAATTTGGCCAGAAAATTTATGATTTAGCATCACTCCATGATGGACGAGTAAATACTAGATAAATAAATATAGATAAATAAATACTAGATGAATACTAAATACACAATAAGACATTCTCAGGGTGTCAAACATTACTATTTTATTGTATTACAAGCTCAAAATAAATCTAGGCAAAGTTCACATTCTCTCACAATATATGCATTGCATGCGAGGAGTAACCTTAAGAATAATAGCTATTTTTCTACCCACAAGTCCCGGGCTCAAGATGAAAAACAATGAATTAAGTAGAAGAAACAATGCTCTTTGAAACAAAACAAAAAAGAAAAAAATTAAAAATGACCCACATTCTGATTTTTGCTGCTGAAGATAGGGTAAAATTTGCTTATAAATTTTTTCGGCATTTTTGCGGATCTCTGGTTCCAGAAGCATAACTCCTGAATTTTCGGAATTAAGCACACATAGAGACACTAATGTAGACTACTTTTAGGAAAATTATTGATGGATTTAAATACCAGCATCTTGCGTAATTTGTGCTTAAAGTATGGTCTTCATTTGAAAAACTGATTTTTTTGCTCAACTTTGGCATCAATTTGCAATTCAAGTTTTATTTCAATTGCTTTTTTTATTTGCACGACTATATTTGGCACAAAAAGTTGTCCTAGTCAACTGAATTTAATCCTTCTTCATCGATCCAAACTGAAAAAACAAGCAATAAAAGTTGAGGGATTATGGAGCATGCGCGTGATCATTGCAAGATGGCCCGGTATACCAAAGCCTGTAACTTTTGAACAAAAGCAAATTAGAATCTAATATTTTGCCCGGTTTAGTTTAAGACTAGAGGCTACTTCTGTGCAAAATTTCATGCGATTGGAGATGGTCGACTGGGAGCGTTGGGTCACTTGACATGGAATGACCCGACTTGCACTTACGCTAAGGGCCACTGTTCAATCAGAAATTTGACAACTTTCATATTCTTTTGCCAATAATATCATAAGACGAAGCGAATTATTCATCCAAAATTTTGAGAGTTGGTCTTATCTTACTTGCGAGATATAACGTCTAAAAGAAAAGTTTTGGGCAAGAACAATTGTGTAACTCACAATAAATGGTTTTGCTTGAATTGCTCAAAAAGTGGTCCTTTAATTTTTTTTTGCCAAATATATGTCACATTTAAGTGCCACATCATACTAAAATTTTGGGAATCCCCGCATCTAGTATAGGAGTTATAGGACACAATGTGAAATCTTTTACTGCACATAGTCAAACTTTTTCATATTCAGTCTTACATAATTTCTCAACCCGTCGAACTTGTGGACTTATCAAAGTGATAATTCAAAGCCAAAATCTTGCTCTTTCATTTAAAAAAATATTGACTCTAATATCTTGCGTTGTTAAGAAGTTATAATCATTAAAGTAAATCTACTCTTTTTTGACAACAAGTGTCGATTTTTCAGACTTTGAGGTTGATGTTCCAAGCGAAAAATAGTTTTTGTACAAAACGCTTTAAACCATGTTGCTCAGAATAAAAAACTGTACAAAATACGTGAAAATGAGGATAGGTTATTTTTTAACTGTCCGCCCTTACTACATCGCTGGGTTGATTCTTACAGAAATTGACTGTTAATTATTTCCAGTGAACTTCGATGCGATAAAATCCGTTTTGAATCAGACGCACTTTGCTTTTTGTTCAATATAAAAATCGAGATATGGCGAGGAGATTAAATTTTCCTGCGGTTTTAAACATTTCTTTCTGAAATGCAAACTGAAACGAAATTCCTAAAAAAATCTAATGAATTTTAGCAAGGGTGCCCAGATGTACTGATTTTATCAGGATTGTACTGATTTTTAGAAGCTCGTCCTGATTCTAAAAATGTCCTGATTTTTTCCTGAAATTCGGGTTCTTGTCCTGATTTGTCCCGAAATTTTTTAAAATTTTAAGATAATCATGCTGAACGTTAAATAAGTATGTTGCGCTCAGTTACTTACTATTCATAAGATTGCTACTTTTCATTAAAGCTGATCAAATCAAATGAAATTTAAACCGCACTATCATCCGCACTGGTCAGAAATTAAATATGAAAGATTCATTATTTGATGAAACAAAATCAATTTCGATCGTCTGTTCACTGCTTTTTGCACAAGGAAATATTCGTTCCACAGCCGCGTTTGATGTAGGAATCGGAAAAATTACGCTAACCAGAGTTTTCAAATCAACAAATTTTTGGTTTGAAACAAAGTAGACCTTTTTTATCAATCGGCAAATTATTTAATTCATCAGAAGAAGCTTCTAATAATGAGTGATAAAAAATGGTCCACTTTGTTTCAAACCAAAAAATTTGTTGAATTGAAAACTGTAATTAGCGTAATTTTTTCGATTCCTACATCAAACGCGGCTGTGGAACGAGTATTTTCCTTGTGCAAAAGCAATGAACAGACGATCGAAATCGATTGAATGTTGAAACCGTGAAATGTTTGCTTCAAATTAAAATGATTCTTCATCGTATTGTGAAATGTATAAAAAGATTTAGGGTGACGAAAATGTGCTGAATCAGATATCGTCTAACAGTAAACACGAATACGTGTGAATTTGATGCTTTATTGTAGTAATAAACATTATTTTGAAAAGTGCTACTTTTTTCAAACGTCCTGTCCTGATTTTGGACCAAAAGTATCTGAGCACCCTAATTTTAGCGATCGTATGCGTTCAACACAAAGTTAACTTTTGCGCAATTATTTTTGAGACCAGGAACTTGCTAAGCTGTTGAAATAAAAACACAATGAGTAAATAGATAGCGAGAGCAGGACAGGAATAGAAAATCTACATCGATGTGCCCGAATACTATGAATACTATAATAATAGTAATAACATCAATAACAAAAAGAATATTCTAAAAGAAAGAAAATAAATAAAAATCATTGTAAACCAACACATGAAATACTGCCGTACCTGGCCTGTTCAATCATGTGAGGAAATACAATGAGTAAACAAAAAGCGAGAGCTAAGGCGGAAAAAATAAAAATGTGGGATTGACGTGGAACATGCCGACGCAACTACATACTCATATGATTAGCGTACTCTAATGAAAACCGAAGCTACTTACTAATACGGATGTAGTTATGAAGCGCGTCTGGGAATGTGACGGGAGGCGCAGTGCAGACGCGAAGAAAAAATTCAAAATGTCGTTATTGGAAAATTTAAAGTATTGTTGACGTATAATTTTAACATATTGGCTTTGCTTACAATTTGGTGAAGCTACTTATTCATTCGCATAATGCTGGAAGCAGCGTCCTAACAGCGATGATAAAATCAAAACGGTCTTAAACAGTTTTGAATATAAGAATGTGCTGGAAAATCAGAAAGGTCGCTGTTGGAAAATTTTAAGTATTTTTGGCGTATGATTTTAACATTATAGCCCTGTTTTTGCAATTTGAGTGACAGATGATTCACGCGCGTTTGAAAAATTCTTCTTTAGAGCAAAGACGCGCAAAACGATGGAGCTGACTTACAAAAACGGCATATAAAAGATTTTCAGGTACGTTAGAGTCTGAAAAAGGGAAATTAACAATAGGAAATCGAAATTGTTCCCTTTTATCAAAAATCGTGTAAGAAATCGGTGTAGAAAGATTAATTTCGACGTCTAAATAACTAACTTTTTGAGCAGAAAAACTTTCCGTGACATTTAATGATTTTGGGTAAATCTCTTTGATGTAATCACGAAAATTTGAAATATTTATAGCTGCGATAAATTTGAAATATTTATAGCTGCGAAGTTACTCATTTTCCTGGCTTTTCTGAAAACAAAGGAACTTTTCCCCGGGTCATCAACAGTGTCTTACCCTCCTATTTTCGTCAACAAACCACGCAATCCGCATACGTGGGCAGCAGCCAAATTTTGAGGGGTCTAAGTGGTGTAAAACTGGCAAAAATCCAAAAAATAAGCCGGAAATTAAAGTTTAGTGATCTGGGGGGGTCCGTTGTATTTTCAGATGGTGCTTGCCCGAAACACACCGTGTATTATTTGGCACTTCTTCACAACTTTACACGAATGCTTTTGTCGTAATTTAATGCATTTGTTGAGAATAGAACATATTAAATTAATTTTTAAATTCGGTAATGTCGATAAAATTTTAGAGCCTTTTCGTGCTGTCTTTATTTTTTCATACGTATAATTAACTAAATATTGGTCACAGATACTACTCTAAGAAGTATTATCGACGCAGCCTTGGATCAACTAAATGAATACTCGAACAATTGCGTTTCTTTCACAAAGGTCAACAAGAAACCTGACGGACCGCATTTGCTTTTCACGCAGTCTAGCAAATTCAAATCTTGTGGTAGATCACCATTGGGTCGCAAATATCACGGGAACAATATATTTATTAATCCGAAATGCAAGGTTTGAATTAATATTACCACAGTTTATACGCTTCTTGATAGAGTAAATAAATTTGAGGGAACCAAGACCATTGCAACGAAATGACCTAAGGTCTCCTATATTTTTTTGTTAATTGTCATCTCAGTCTTTTTGTCAAATGCGTTTTACAATTTTTTTGTATATAAATCTATTTAAAATCATGCAAAACTGTCAAAAAAAATTTATAAGAGTGAAAGAAAATTTTCGGAAATCCGTTCGAATCTTTCAAAATCATTTAGATTTTTTTAAAATTTGCATGCTATCATGCTTTCGTAAGATTCTGACAGTTTCTGGATTAATCTAGAATTCTATTGGCATTATCATGCACGAAGTACTTCATTCGCTCGGCTTTGATCACACTCAAACGAGGCCAGATAGGGATCAATACATCGTCGTCGATAACGACAACATATTAAAGCAACACAAACTTAATTTCGAAATAACGGAACACAGATTGATCGACCAAATACCTTACGATTACGAATCAATCATGCACTACAGCGCCCGAGCAGTATGAATAAATAATTTCTAAAGTTATTTGTGATAAATAAATAATTAATACGCAAACGAATAATGAATAATAAATGCATGATCTTCTTTTAGATTCATTTTAATTATCGTATTCATGTATCCATCACATTGTGTTTGAATTTTCACAATAATGGACATTTGGATTAGAAAAAGCAGTTGTGCTGTGATTCAGACGTCAGTCTAAGGAAGATGAGGAACAGTAACGAAAAGTTTTATATAAAAAGTGGATGCAATTATTTCTCAATTAGAAAACGAGAAATGTTTTTTATGATTCCTCGCGTCCGCCTAGTTTATGTCATGTTCAGCATTGTTCAGAAATACCAGAGTAGGGGACATTGACTGATGCAGTTTTCTATTTCATTTGCTATTGTATTTTCGCGTCTGACTCTTTGTTGTTTGTATTTCCTTTCGGTTGTTATTCGTTGCGTTTGAGAGGCAGTCTAGCCGCCTCGATGAGTGCGGCTAGAGGTTGCAGTGACAGTCAGAAGATTGAAGGCACCGAACTATAGCAACATAGTTTCTCTCTGATGGCCTCGCCAGTTTATATGATTTTTTGTATTTTTTAGAATATAACCCACGCTTCATTTAGACTTTTGCGCCTCATAAAACATGTAATCTCTCATAATATAATTTTTTGGGTACATTTGTGCTATTTCTCACGTCTTTCGTTTCTTTCTTACTAATAGCATGATGCACTTCTATCGTTGTCTTCTTTTTTCTATTTATTTACTTATTCATTATTATAATCTTCATGTATTTATTTATTTATTTATTTATTTTATTTCTTACTTCTTTCTCTTTCTACAGTGTCTTTTTGTTTCTTTCTCGCCTTTTCCGTATTGATGACTTCAACATTATGAAAATTGTAAAATCAAAAGAAAATAAATATAATACAATAAAACAATAAAAATTTGATAGGAGACAGAATCAGTACTGTTTGACAGCAGGGTGAAATCAATTTAATAATATATTGTTTTTTACGTAAGCAGTATTATTTTTCCCACTAATTCTGACGATGCCATCAACCGCATTTCCATTATGTTCTCGTGCATTAGGATTAGCGACCGTGTATCGGCGCAAATAAAAATTATTAATGAAATTCATTTCATACTTCATAATGACATATGCTAATGAGCTTTTTCCATTAAAATTGTCGTGTATTTAACCGATTAAAAAGTTTTCTGACTATTTTTTGATTGAGAAAAAAGAAGAGTTTTCAGTCATTCTCTCCCACACCCAAATCAATTGCACAAAAGTTGTTGATTTGGAAAAAATTTAAAAATGAAATTCTGGAGGTCTGACTACTTTGTGAGGTATTCTCAATTATTAGATTTTAAATGCAAAGACTTCTGGTGTCGTCGACTAATAATTACTATCAGCGGCTCAGTTCATGCCTGCCAAGCGTGGGAATCCTGGGGGAGGGGACTAAAATTTTCTCATGTGTCGCAACTGTCGACGCTCTACGTTTCTAGAACGTAGAAACGTCAATATATTCTCAATGAAATTTAATAAATCGACCGTATCAAACAAAATATAGTCAAAACATGAGTTTATGGCACGATGCGCCGAAAATTTAATACTTTTGAGCTAATAGATGGCAAAAACGCCTGACACATAAAATTGCGTTTTTTATGGTTTTTTTAAAAGTCGCTAATTCTGAAGAGGGATGAAAATCACAAATGGGCATGGGGGTTCTAGGGGGTATATATACCCTCCAGAAGTTAAATTCCCCCTCACGGATTACTATAAACCCCCTCAATTTTTGGCAATTTTTGGCGATTTCACTTTCTCCAGAATTTTTTTGCTGCCCATGTATGATGAAGATCTCCAACATCGCAAATCTCTCTCCGCATGATTATGGTCAACTTCCCGAGTAACTGTTGTTCTAATGCGCTGTATTTTGCGATCTTATATGCTTTTTTAAATGTTAAATGTAGCTAGCTAAAAAGAGCCAGAAAGATGCAGATCCACCTCTCCGAGTGGAATATTTACCGACCTGGCACGGCATGTGTCAACATTCACTCACTCTATCCCTACACCAGGAGTTTGAAGTATAGAATCTATGACTAAAATTAAAGAAATTAAATTTGCATTAAAAATGCGGTATGATAAATTTTCTCTTTTGATTTTTATCACTTTTATTTTTTGTCTACAGGCCGCCAACAACACTAACAAGAATACAATAACGCCGATTATCAACGCAACATATTATCTCGGTCGCATGGGGCTTAAGAAAAACCTTTCGCGGCAGGACGTGAAAACATTGCAACACATCTATTGCGACTCGATAAAAAGTACGAAAGGTTTAGCGAAGGCATAAACAGCTTGGAAATTCGGAGGGGTAAAACCAAAAAGTTTCCTAAAGGGTCTTTTTGCGGCTCTAAAAACAGTAGATATGCATCATAAAACATCATTTTTGGAATTCTGAGATATGAAAAAGTGAAGGGGTGTAGGGGGGGGTAAAAATCTTTCTGGACTTTAAAAATTCCTCTAGACCTACGTATTTATGTGTTGGGTAGCGGTAACAAAAGAATATTATAGGATACACTAATTTTAGTTCGACGTTGTTAGTGAAAATTATTACACCATTGATCAAGTTACACGTACTAATCAACAACTTCAAGGCACAAGGGATATATAACAATCAATTTCTTACTTGAAAATTTTTTTCATAGTCAAAACTAATTATTTTCCTTTGTTTCAGTATTCGGTTTCACTCAAGAGCGAATTGAAGGAAGGGCGGGTCGCTTTCTTGCCGCCTTGAAAAATTTAAATCAAAAAAATAGAATCATATTTTGCATTGACCTTAATCATTTTTTCCATGATTTTTCCAAATTGTTACGTTGCCTCGCATCAGGATAGATTTTTCGTTCATACAATGTTTTCCTCAATAATGACGTAGCATTCTGACAGTTTTTACCTAAAATTTTGAAATGATATAAAACTTTTTGCGTTTTGCGTCATTTTAAATGGGGCTCTGTGCTTTCGCGACGCCATGTGAGCTTTTTTCGCTAATATTTGCACTAATCTATCGTTTTTCTATATTTAAAACTCTCAAAAGTTTTTGAAGTTGTAATACTTAATTGCATCAGAAATAATTTTTGTTTATCAAAAGAAGGCAAAAACTGCTACTTGACGACACTCGATAAACGGGTTTTTCCGGCTACTTTCGACCTTATTAGAACAATTTAAGGTTTCACGCTGAATTCTCTGAAAATTTTGGATTCGCCACTGATTTTGTTGCAGTAAAATTTTGAATTACGACGCTTATGCCAAGTTTATGTTTAAAGTTAGCTTGTTTTTTTCACAAAAAACGATTGTTCAGAATGCTTACGGTATGTGTTCTAGCCATGCAAATTGTCAATTGTGCATTACGATGAATTCTGACGTGTCATCGTAAGGATCATATATCACTACCAAATTCAGGCACGTAGCTCTATGGGGAATTGGGGTCAGAACCCCCCATTTAGAAAAACCGGAAAAATAGGCTTTTCAAACGTTATTTTGTGCTACTTTGGGCCTTTCTGGGCTTATCCTCCCAAAATTAGTGTTGGTCCACCCCAAACTAGGAGGGCCAGCTACGTGCCTGACCAGATTTTCTGGTAAAAGTTTCTGCTTTTTCATGCATGTTTTTTCTTTTTAAAGAACTTATTGAGAGAAGTCAGTTAATGGTTTTCACAAATTCATAACAGGCAAAGTTCGTCCATGTTTCGATAGTATACTAACATGTGCTAGTTTGAAGCCAGAGGTGTGCAATAGAGCCCTGCGCGGGCCGAAATTTTTTTGACCCGCCCCGCCAAGAAAGAAATAAAGCCCGCCCCGCCCCGCCCCGCCCCGCAGCTCCTTAGACCCGCCCCCCGCCCCGCCCCGAAAAATTTTTTCATGTACTCTATGTATCCATTTCTGGTCGAAAAGGAGCCAGAATGCAAGAAGATAAAGAACCGGACAATGAGTGATACAAAATCTTCAATGTAAATGAGTGCAATGCAATTTTGTAAATTGAAGAAGAGCTAATGTCTTACAGCAATAAACTTTATTGGAACAACAATGATGTTACTGTGATAGGTGTAGTTAGGTATGTAGGTAAGCTGCAAAAGGCATAATCTTGCACTGATGATTGCTCAAATTCTGAGGGGGTCTGATGGGGCGAAATCGTTAAAACTAGCACAACAAAATCAATTTTGGGGGTCTGCTGGATCCCAGGGGACAACCCAGATCCCAATGCTCGACATTACTCAAATCCTATAGGTGATAGTCTACCTTATGTAAGGACGTAGTGTGTACCTACATATATGTAGGCATGGGAATGCAGCACCGAAATTCTGGGGGGTGAAAAAATTTCTGGGGGGGGTTAAAAATTTCTGGGGGGGGGTGAAAAAATTTTTAAAGAAAAAGAAATGGTCTTAAAAGTGGTCGTATGGCAAAAAAACGCAATTTTTCGACGTTTCTCATCAAGCACTATCCAATGGCATCAAAAAATTGCTGAAAAAGCAACAAAAAAATTTTTCTGGGGGGGGGGTATTTTGGTTTCTGGGGGGGGGGTATTTCAACTTCTGGGGAGTGCATGCCCCCCAAACCCCCCCCACGCCCACGTGTGTATGTAGGTACCTGCCTACCTATATATACAGGGTGTTCAAAAAAAACAAAACCCATATCAGACCTTGTAACTTCGAAACGAATCGCTCAATTCGAATTCAACTTGCTTTAATCAATATATAAAAACCTTCATAATTATCTTGCAAAGTTTCGTTTTCGCAGCTTTATTTATTCTTGTACAACGCGCATTTGGGTAAAAGTCGTTTTTTCATTGAATACAATGTGTCGTAAGAAATGAATATGTGTTTGCGACGTTGTAGCTTTAGATCGAGAGAACATTTTAGAATACGATTTGCTTCAATCAAAAGCTCATTCATTTAGCTAGTTGCCTCTAGATTTTAGTTTTATTTTGTTCGTTGGTTCAAAAGCTATTGAGCTTTTGCTTAAGGTCACTCCCTCGGCGATTGAGCGAGCAGTGACAAAATAAGCAGCGAGTTGCTAGCGCTTGTGGATGACCTAAGGAATGACATTTGGCGAAAGCTCAATAATTCTCGAACCAAGTGACGAAATAGTACGAAAATTTACAGGCTAACAGCTAGACAAACAGGCTTTTAAAAAGAGCAGACCGTATTCTAAAATGTTTACTCGATTAAAAGCTACAACGTTGCAAACACATGATTTATTTCTAAACACGTATTGTATTTTAATGAAAAAAACGACTTTTACACAATTGCGCGTTGCACAAGAACAGAGCAAGCTACAGATACGAAACTTAGCAAGTTTCTTACTAAGGTTTTTGTCTATCGTTTAAACAATTTGCATCGAAATTGAGCGAGCCGTTGGGAAGTTAAAAGGTCAAATATTGGTTTCGTTTTTTTAAACACTGTATATATGTAAGCTTATGCATGGTAAAGCTGGATTATTTCAATTTGTATTATTTTAACAGCCCCCCATGTGTTCTATTTCATTGAGTATTTATTCAAAGGATGAGCAGCAGAGCATTACTTAGAACTATAGCCTATTTCGCGAAACCTTGTGCATGGAAATAAATTCCGCGCACGTATCCTTTTGCACAACAAAAATTTAAAAAAAGAAAGACCCGCCCCGCCCCGCCCCGCCAAAATTTTTAGAAAATAAAGCCCGCCCCGCCCGCCCCGCCAGCCGTGTGACCCGCCCCGCAAAAAGCCCGCGCGGGCCGCGCGGGCCTGCGGGGCGGGGCGGGCCGACTCGCCCCGCGCAGGGCTCTGGTGTGCAAGGTCAAATCCAGGTATTTCCATCAATATGTTACCAGAGCCTGCCCTTCGACCTGTCACCTTTGCGATTATTTTCCTCCGAAGGACCCGGAGACCGTCAGGATTAATAAAAGTGAAAGGGATGAAGGAAAGTGAAAGGACTATGAAGTGAAAGGGCGCTTAACAGTAAAGTATAGAGGGGATTAATAAAAAATTAATAAAAATTACGAATTATAAACGAAATACACAGTAATACATAGAAACACTGTAAAGGTTAGTAAACAGATTTAATAGATACTAAATAGCAATATGTTTTAATTTCGTCGAGTAACAAATTTTTTATTTCAGCTGTAATATCATATCAATGAATACGTTTTCACCAATGGAAATAATTTTTCTTATTATTATAATGAAATATCTCCAAATACCAACTAATTTATTATTCTTTTTTAAATCATTTCTTGTCACCCAAACACAAGTAGGCAAAAGGGTGCCAATTGTATAAGATTATTTAAATGTATTACTAATAAGTTATTTGCGAGGATGTATCCAAAAACTTTATTTTCTGCACTGAATTGCAAATTATTTCGTATCAAAATACTAGAACATTTTCCCGAAAAATTTGAAAACGCCCGCAATCTAATAAAGCATGAACATTTGTTTCAGTATCGTTCCTCTCTATTTATAAACATTTTTTACAATAATATGTAACATTTCTCCATCGACTTAATCGGTCCCGAGTTTGTAAAGCATCATTTAAAAAAGAATAGTGTATATCTTTAGCGTATCCTTTAATTGCTTTCGAGAAATTAAGACTAGAATAGTAAGCAAAATTAATTTCATTTCCTAAAAAATATTCCATTAAATAAAAGCTTTTAAATTGCTAAATCAATAGATTTTATAATAATATCCGAATAAAGAAATTTTGTCGAAACTTTTCTTTGAATATAAACCACACATCCTAAATTGAAATGAGTCTGATTATATGCAGATGGTATTTTTCTTCAACATATAAAAGTTCCTCACCTTTTTCCCTATTTTCTTTACCGATTCCCCCTGATTTTGCAGACTTTATTTCAACTGTAGTTTTTGGCTTACGTGCAGGATACCACAAGAACTTTTGAACCGCTTCATTTGCTAATTTAAGTATCTTATTCGGTGCCCTAATGAATTTTGCAATGTATCACATTTTCGAAAAATAATATGTATAAATAATATTTGCTTTCGACTCTGAAGAAAATTCGCAATGCGGTGTTGAACTCATCAATTAATGTGAAACACTTTCAACCATCGTCTTTTTTTGTACGACACAAAGATTTTGAGGCTCGTACTAAGATTTTTGGAGTGATCTTTGTACAACTTTGTACACAAATTATAGGCACTTTTTGGCCGATTTTTCATTGTACAAAAAAATCGCCAAGTTTTCATACAAAAAACAGTGCTTTCAACATTTTATAATCAGAAATTTCTACAAAACCTGTCTTATTTAAAATTATTCCATAAATTTTAATTTCATTGACCAGATATTTTTTTATGATCTTCAGGAATATGATAATTCACACGAATTATTAGAATTTGTCTTTTCTAAATTTAAGCAGGTTTCACTAGCTGCGCTAAATTTAGCATACTTTTCGAAAATTTTTCATACAGAAGGAACATCTTCTACTATAAAATTAGTATCATCAGCATAATTATTTAATTTAATTTCATTCTTTATTAATGAAATTCCGAATATATCGAATTATTTCAAATTTTATTACAAAAAAAGTTCTGCAGCTAATACGTATAAAATTGGTAATAATATACAACCTTACCTTTTCCCTCTTTCAATTTGAAAACAAGGAGATGAAAAGCCATTAATTAAGACTGATGAGCGAACTATCCATTTCTTAGATATAGAATTTATGATGGTACGAAATCTCAACGGAAAATTAATATATTCTAAGCTTTTTTTCTAAATAATTCTACTCTATGACATCAAAAGAAGATTTTTGATCGACTGATAAAATTAAACCTGAACATTTAATAATTGCTAATATAGCCGAAAATATTGCACAAACTTCATCCCTTATATTCCTCGATGGAACTGCGCATATCTGATTTTAATTAATTAATTTAGTAGAAACTAGCTTTACTCGATTATACAAAATTTTTGTAAAAATTTTATAGTCAACATTCAATGGAGTAATAGGTCTCCAATTACTAAGCAAAGTTCTATCCCCTTTTCATTTATATATTTGACTTATTATTCCATTAAACATTATGATGTTAATTCACCCGTTGCGCATAAACTTTTAAAAACTTTATATAAAATTGGCGTAACTTCATCTATAAACGTTGCATTTAATTCAGACAAAATTCCATCACTACGTGGCAATTTTTCCATTTTTAATCCTTTACTCGTAATAGTAATTTTAATTTCATTTTCACTGATTTCGTCATCTAAAGTTTAATCCTCGTTTGTGTGTATGTGCGTGTTTTTGCTTTGTTTTTATTAGAAATAACTTGTTCGCGTCGTTACAAAAGGACGCTGGACAATAAAAAAGCCGGGATAGTACGACAAATTCATAAACATTATTAAGGAATACTGTAGGCATAGTTACGTTTGTTCAAATCTGAGCAATAATTCATTTACTTTAGTTATAATATCACTGGCAAAGAAAAATGATGGAACGAAACGGACAAATATAGTTGCAATAGCGGATTATTAAGGTCATACAAGGAAAGGACTAGAAAAAGTCACCATGCGTGCAAATCATAGGAATTTGCTGAAAAGTGGACTTCCTCTAAGCAAAGCAAAAATCAAAAGTATATTCTGCAGCCTAAAGAAGGTGGCTTCATTTTGAAAAATTAAAAACACAACTGATTATTCTTTATGAGAACTAATCAATCTTAATTAAATAAAATCGCAAGGTTTTGTTAACTAAAGCCTTATCTATATTCCACGCGGCGAGCAGTGTTGCGAAAAATCGCCGCAGCGGTAGCCACATAAATTCCACGCCAAACCAATCTATGCTTGCTGCTGAATTGTGTTATGAATGATCGGCAGTCCCGGGAAACCGACAGCATACATGGGCAGCAAGAAATTCAGGGCGGTGCAAGATTCTTCGAAGGTCAAAAATGGTCTTAAAAATGATTGTATGGCGAAAAACATCATTTTTCAACGTTTTTCATCGAGCACTATCCATTGGCATCAAAAAATGTTAGAAAATAGAAAATTTCAAAGTAGAATTCTGGGGAGGGCACCTACGCCCACGTAGGACCAATAATCTCAGCTTACTGACACTCCTGGGTGACCGACAGACCTAGATGGCAGACAAATGCTTTTAAAAATAGATCCGTCATTAAAAAATCTCCCAGATGGCTGACAGTCCCGGGCATAGAAGGGCAGCACCAAAGTTCTGGGAGGACCAACACCAATTTAAGGGGGGGGTCCGTGGTCCAAGAATAGCACAAAATAACGTTAAAAATGTCCTATTTTCTCCGGTTTTTTCTGAATTTGGGGGGTCCAGACCCCCCATTCTTCCCAGAGCTACGTGCCTGGAGCGGTGCAAGATTTTTTCAAAGGACAAAAATGGCCTTAAAAATGGTAATATAGCGAAAAAACTCTATTTTTCAACGTTTCTCATCGAGCACTATCCATTGTCATCAAAAATGTTAGAAAATAGAAATTTCAAAATGGAATTCTGGGGAGGGCACCTATACGCCCACATAGGACCAATAATCTCAGCTTACTGACACTGCTGGGTGACCGACAGACCTAGATGGCAGACAAATGCTTTTAGAAATAGATCCGTCAATTAAAAGCTCCGCAGGTGACTGACAGTTCCGGGCATAGGTGAGAGGCAACAGAGTTTTGGGACCAACACCAACTTAGCGGGGATCCGGGGTCCAAAAATAGCACAAAATAACGTTTAAAAAGTCCTATTTTTCCGCTTTTTTTGAATTTAAGGGGGTCCGAACTTTATCCCCCCAAGAGCTACGTGCCTGGAGCGGTGCAAGATTTTTTCAAAGGTCAAAAATTGTCTTAAAAATGGTAATATGGCAAAAAAAACACTATTTTTCAACGTTTCCCATCCAGCACTATCCATTGGCATCGAAAAATTGCGAAAAAAACAACAACAAAAAATTTCAAAAATTGAATTCTGGGTGGTATTTTGTTTTCTGGGGTTGCATACTCTCCAAACCCCCCACGCCCAGATATGGTCCCGGGTGACTGACAAAAGGTGCTAAAAATAGATCTGTCAATCAAAGAATTTCTCAACTAATCGAGTGTTCCAAAATAGGCAAGAGCTTCAAGTTTTTCAAGTGGTCCACTAATTAAGTGACAGAAAAAGTACTATCAATTGGTTCCTCTTATAGAGATGTTTTAGGTGCGTGTAACTAATAAAACAATGTGGTGAGCTGATGGTCCAACTTAACAGCCTTTGTGACCCATCTTCAGGCGCGAAATAGCGTTTTTCGGCGTTTTGCGTTGTATACTTTTACTTAAAATCACTTTTTACCAGACGTGTTCTTGGGGAGGGGGTTCGACCCCTGATAAAGGCAAGTGACTCTCCGCAAAATGACTGTTACCCTCTTTCCCGGAATCATCGACTTTTTGTAAAAGTTGGTAAAAGTTGTAGAAAGAGTGCCCCTTTTAAAGCGTTTTTAGCCCATTTTTAGCATAAAAATCTCAAATTTTCGGCGCTTCGCGCTATACACACATTTTTTGACCATATTTTGTTCAATTTACACAATTTTTTCTAATTTTTTGAAATGGAATTAACGTTTTTATGTTCTTGAAAAGAACGAGCATTGTCTGAAACGTCAAAAACAGTGTTTTTAACGTGCACCCGTCGTTTTTTGGCCCGAAAAAGGTACATTTTAATAAATTTTAGAGCCTGATTCTCCCCCCCAGAATTCCCATGCTGTAAATGTGTATTTTGACGTAATATTTTTTCGAAACACCTTGAAATTTTGGTGCCATTTAAATTCAGCGAAAATCTGGTGCGGAGCGCCAGAAAATTTGCGAAATGGATTTACTGCATGATTTCCTGTATTTGTAGCATTTGACGCGAAATGTCCAAAATAATTGATTAAAAATAGAAGAAAACTGTGCTAAAATAGTTGTTTCTGCTAATTAAAATGCCTTAAGCCTACTCCATGGGAAAAAACGGCTCCCAAATCGCCAAGACAGTGAATAAATGTCATTAATAGGTATTATCCGGCGCGCAACGCCAGAAAAATTTGAGAAATTTTGGTGACTGACGGCCAAAAATCATTGAAAATTGCATATCTATTTCTTATATCGCCAAATATTTATATTTGGCCAATATAAAGGGCGCCCCCCGCCCCCTGAAATCCGCCCCTAATGGTTGGTATATGCACGGCTTTCGCTGTTAGTAAATTTGAATTACATTAATCGCATTCATAAGACAGGTGAACAGAATTCGCCTTGTTTTTCACATGAAACAATTGAGCGCAGCGCAGTACTACGCTCATCTAACAAATTTTTGTTATCATAAGAAATGAGGGATCAGCTATCCGCCCTTTCATAAATGTAAATGAGGTTTTATTTTTAAGATTTTTGATTTCAAAGGAAGCTAAACGCTATTCATTGTTTATGCACAAATTCCAGACATTGAGCGCACATGCAGTGTAGTCGAATCAGTCTGGATTATTAATTCACAATTCAAAAACGCTACGCACACTGCACTGTAATGAATTCAACATCTTAACGCCTACTATATTAAAATGATACTTTGTTGCGAAATTTTTTCATCTTACTATTTTTAAAGCTGTTTAGAAGACAAAACTATGCAGAATCAACAAATCCGGCTTGAAGCGTCAGAATATTTTGCATTAGCCTAAAAGCACGCTAAAAACCTGCGTTGGCAGCTGTTTTAGACAAACGCTCTTCAAAACTTTTTTTATTTTACACTTTGAGGGACCTTTGCGAGAAAAATGTTTTCTTTTATTTATACGGACCAGTATCCATATATAATATCTATGTGTTCATACGTGTCGACCACCCTGAGCGGTCAGTCACTCGGTATTGTTGGCCAACCAGTATAGTTGGCCACCCGGTTCAGTCGGCCATCCAGAAGTGTCCTTCACCCAGTTCTGTCGGCCACTCGGAACAGTCGGTCAATTGATGCTGTTGGTCACTTGGGAATCTTTTGACTGACAGATCTACTTTTATACCATTTGTCGGCCACCCGGAACTGTCGGTGACTTGGGACTATCGGTCAGCCAAGACTGTTGAACAGCCGGGGACTGTGGGTTACTTGGACGGGACCTTCCTGCTGTGTCATAGCAGCCTGCAAAGTGTGCGGCACATTCAGTCAATCTGTACTTCATGCACTTGTCGCGCCGCAATTGCATTCGCTAAAGTTAAAATTTTTCGCCTCTTTTTAATCTATACATCTGCTTGACTGCAAAGACCAAAATTTGCCACTTTTAAATCTTTTCCTGATTTCTTTGTCGCTCCATAAATTAAAAAGTCAATTGCTCTTGCAAATGTAAATGAGGAGCCAAGTCGACCCATTGCTTTTGCGAATGTAAATGAGTTGTCTATAAATGAGCAAAGCGGCCATTTGCAGAAGTATGAACACATTGCGTGAAGCAGCTGTGAAGCGGCGGTGAAACAGCGCTGAGCGCTAACTCCGAGCCACTTTTTTGTCTATTTGGCAAGCAATCGGTATGAAGAATAGAAGCATGGTGCGGCACCGAGTGAACCTCTGCAGCGTAGTTTATGTGAAGTATAGGTCAGGCTTGACCATCACTGAATGCCAGTCCAAACAACCGCTGTTGCAATAAGCCTGATGAGTACACATAGGCGTGTGGGTGGGGGAGGGGGTTGGGGGTTTGTACCCCCAGAAGTTGAAATACCCCCGCAGATTACTGTAGACCCCAGAATTCTGTTTTTAGTAACATTTTTGGTGATTCACCCCATCCTGCCCCCCAGACTTTTGGTGCTGCCCATGTATAGTGGCAAGGCATTAAACATGCACAAACAGGTAGCAGCAAAGAGTTTAGAGCATGGCGCGAGGCGAATAGCAAGATAACCATGCAGATGAATGCAATTGCGCTCAATGATAATCTGGAATTATTGGATCATTTATGTAGAATGCCAAAGCATGTGAAAATACAATTGCATCATCTCATCAGGCTAGCGTAACACGTTTGACTGTAGAGCCGTGCTAAAGAGCTAGGTGAGAATGTCATAATTCATCTATTGAGCCTTTTTAGTGAAAATTGGTTATATATTTTCATCAAAATGCGAAACTGATATCCAACTAAATCGCTGATTTATCCAGGTCAAACTTTCCTTCTAAGCTCTCCACCAAATCACCGAAAAACATTTTGAGAGGACACCTTATTTTATAGGCCGCTTAATACATTTCAACTTTTGTGTTGCTTAGAGAAAGTCCAATTTTTAGCAGATTCTCAGGATTTTTTGCGCGCATAGGTTGATTTTTTGCTGCAGTATTTATATTCCACACTTCCCACTCGCCCAGTTCGTCCAGTTTCACGTTCAATTTCGTCAAAGATTTAAAGAGTGTCGATTTTTGCATAATTACGGACTTTTCATTCAGCTTTCGAACAACGGAATTGCCAACTTGCATGGAGGAAAGAAAACAATAGTGAAGTGAGTATAACACTGCTGTGAAGCATAGATCAACTTTATTTGCCTTATATACAGTTACTCACTTTTGGATCTTTTCATACAGATGAATGTTTTTTTCCGAAATATAAGTAACTAGCGAGAAGTATGTTGCTTCCAAGTTTGGAGGATGTTGCTTGCACTCTGATTTTCAAAATAATACGACAAAGTGCTTAAACTATATATTGTTAAATGAAGCAATGCATATATGTAGCTTGAATGGCCTAAATTTTGTACATTTTATTTCTCTGATGTTCATACGCCGGTTTCACTGTGATGTTTTTCTTCCATGAAAACTGTTGTAAACTCGTGAATTTAGATCCCTACGTAAAAGCTGATAATTTTTCAACCCAGAACTTATAGATTAAAAGTTTGCAATGAAAACCCAAACTAATAATAACAACTTATCAAAACAGAAAGTACATCAGTTACAGTATACCTTCGTTCTTCAGCTTAGGTTTAAACAATTGCCATGTAGACTGGATAGGAATCGTTCATTAATACTTGCTGGAAAATTGACAAACCAGACGGAGCAGTATAACGGATTTGAAGTCAGCTTATTCAATGGTGATAAATATCTTATCTTTCGCATCAAAATGCGGACGGACAAACAGGTCACTTTAATTGATTAATCACACAAAGATATTTTATGTTGTGAGGAAATCACATGCATACAATTGGAGAAATTATCCGGAAATGGAACTTAGTTGACGAGCTGAGGAATGCCATTGATTTCGCTAAGCAT
This sequence comes from Mermis nigrescens, assembly GCA_036768485.1. NCBI lineage: Eukaryota > Metazoa > Nematoda > Enoplea > Mermithida > Mermithidae > Mermis > Mermis nigrescens. The sequence continues at coordinate 366,802 of JAVLUZ010000243.1, read as the reverse complement.
TGTACCTATAAATTATTCTTTTTGGCATTTGTAGATGTGCAAAAGTTGCCTATTTCACGTCGGACTAGTGCATACAAGATTCAGTATTCAATGAGATTTATCTTATTTGTTACATCTAAATAAGAAACAGCTGAATTTACATACAGAAAACTGGGATAATTTTGTAAAAAATCAAGAATTATTGGAGATTTCCATCTCAAGTTCGGTGGCTTTTGAGATAGCAGAAAGAGCCACTGTTTTAACCAAAACTTAAACTTTTTGGTTCGAACTTACCGAAATGCAACCATTTTGATAGGTTTAACGTTCTTATCATAAAAAATCAGTGAAGTTATTAACGTTTAAAATTTAAATTTGCACTTTTCAAGGGTATACTGTAAAATTTTATTTTTAAACACTTCTCTTGACTGATTAAACTAAATCAGCGGTTAATAGCAAAATACTTCCATACTGTTTTCTCTTCAATTCGAGGTATTGCTCAGCAATCAGCGTCCAATTTGTTTTGGTTCAGCCTGTATTCTGGTTACAAAATTTAGGGAATTTCTGACTTGCATCACGGCGAAAACAATGTGGAAATAGGTATTAATGCAAATTAACGGATAGACAGAAAAAATAAAGGGCAGAAACTATCTAAAAACTTTGAATCTTCTAATTTTCCGAAATAGGATGCAAAACTTTCAAAATTTGTTGACCATTTAGAGAGCTATCAACTACTTCCATCAGCTTTCTGAAGATTATGACAGAGCGGATTTAGTTTAACGATTTGATATTCCTAACCCTAGTCAATCTTCAGAGCCCAGACATTGATATCTGCCTGGTCCACCTCCTACCAACAGAGCCTGGCTAGCATACATGTAACGGCTCGAAAATTTGGAACAATTCCCCGGCCATTTAAGGGGTCGGAAAGTTTTCCGGCTTCTGGGTGAGCAAAGAGTGGAGACAGCGTACTTCGGGTGGGGGATCCCACATCTCCCTCTTCATTGTATGCTACAGGGACCGGTTTCTCACTTCTGTTCACAAATTCATTATAAACATGACACATCCCACACAAATATTGCTATCAATTACAAATTGCGTAGTGCATTGGGTGAGCTGCCTAAGCGTCAGTTTGAAAATCGATGAGCATAATACGAATGTCTCGATGAGCAAAATACGAATGTCTTACGTTGATTACTTTCTTTACGAGCATCTTCTAAATTCGTAATATAAAGAAAAACCAGAAATTTCAAAGAATTAATTTTGTCGTCTTTTGGCTTTAATGGTCTCCTTAGATATTCTTTCATGTCTCTTTGAAAAAATTCCACCCGGCCACCTCGTGCACTAGTTCGCAGTTAGCATTATTGTGCTGAAGTGTCGACAGCCTGAACAGTGGTTTCAGGTCGAATCATGTAAGCATAAAAAATACAAATTTATAAAATTTATAAAATTTATAAAATTATAAAATTTCTAAATTTATAAAATTTATAAAATTTCCTCAAAAGCTGCGTATGCTGACTAGACTAGGTTTTCGGGGCGCCAAGGACTTTTGAAAAAGTTCAATTCTTCAGGCAATCGATCTTTGGAGCTTCAATGAACCGTTCGGTGAAGTATCGAAAAATACAACTTTGTCAACGTCATTGCGCGCTGGGAATGATATCGAGTTGGAAATAAATATTGTAGGGAATGAATATAAGGTCAGTCAATTCCTTATGTTTCAAGTTTCCCTTGCCATTTCGACGAATTTTCGTATTCCTGGTTTAGAAGGTTATGCTTTCGTATTTGCTACGTTGTACACCTGTTGTATATACAAGCACGGAAAAATGCTCCGATGGAGCAAAAGAGGTGAATATACTTGAATTTCTTCTGTTTTAAGCATGTAAAAGGAGGGAAGTAGGGAAAATTTTCAAAATGCGCAGAAGCCATAGAAAGGTGCGAAACGGTTAGAATTCCTCTGAACAACGCAAAACTCGAAGTATATTCTGAGGCCTATGCGCGTTTCTGCAGATTTCCGTAGTAATTTCGATTACGACGGCGAGTTTTTTGTTAACTTCATTTTAGAAAATTTAAAGAGCATTCATGTGCAGACTATAGAGTTAGCCATGTAGGTGTAAAGTTTACACTATTACTTTTACGCCAGGGCATCGTGGACGCTCAAATTTCATAAAACAAATAATATATTGATTATTCAATAGCATGCCTGTTTGTCACTTAAAAACTTTTATGACTACATCCTGATTTTTCACACGCCGCAGAATAAACTTCGATATTTGCGTTGTTTCGAGGGAGTCTAATTGACTTCTGCGCATTTGGGAAAATTTTTCCGAGACCCCTCCTTTTACATCCATAACAATGAAGAAATTCAAGTATATTTACCTTTTCTTGCTCCATCGGATCATTTTTTCTTGCTAGTATTCCACTTTTTCTTAGCATGATTTTGTTCTTAAACACTGCATTATCATTACATAAAAAGGTAATCTAACTAACCTCAATCAGAGAAAAAAACCTACGCAAAATTCTCCGTTGGATCGATTTAAAAATTTAGCAGCGAAATGATGTGTCGGTCGCCAAAAATCGCATGCAATCGAACAATGCACGAGAAAGCAACAAAAATTAGTTGTCGAGCAAGACAACATGAACGATTCCAGCCACAAATCAACAGTCCGGTCGACGCGCGTGCAAACAATTTAAGAAAATTTGTGAGCCGCATACATTCCAAAAATGGACAGACATAAATTTGCATGGACTTTTACAAGAAAAAAATATTGGAATCGGTTTGATAAAGGCAGAACATAAGAATTAGTTTTATTATTATTATCAAGTAATGCTAGTCTTTTGAAAAATGTTTCTCCATTCCACTTAAGCTTCAGAAATGTGCATGTTTGCGAATAAAAATGATTAAGGGTGAGTCAAAAATCTTCGAAATAAAATGCTGATCAAAATATATGCAATATGGAGTTAAATATTTACATTAGCAAACATGTGCATTATTCGAACTTCACCTCTTCACAGCTCAACAACCTCCGGTTGTAAAACAGTCATTGATCAGATTAGTTATTCTGACTTTACGGAGATCATTTTTTTCAAAAAATGACCATATCTGATGCTTAGGGCGGAAAAATTGCTTCTCAGTGTAAACTTAACACTTGCGCTAACAACGCAATATTGGGTGTATAGAAACAAAATTAAGTAGGATGTGTAACGCTTAGTGAGGGCACATTTTAAGCATAATCAGCATGTTCCGAGTATGTACTTAGCGGTGAAGCTAAAGAATTTTTCTTTTCGTTTCGTACCCTTTACACTTAAAAGATCACAGATCAAGAAATATTGCGTTAAAAAATTTCGATTGTGCGATATTGCAACTCTACATTATAATTACTTATGGACCGCACAGAAACCAAAATTAAGTTAGGTAAGCTTTAGGACACGCAAATAGTAAAACACACGTTTACTTTACACTTTTCTTCAACAACCATTCAATGTGAAGAAATTTCAAGTTTAGATATGTGATTTACTACTCAAGGGCAACATTTAAACTACATTGGCCTTCCGCAAATTATTTGATGTTTTGGTGCACACTTTACACACTCATTGCTAATTCGGTATTGACTGTAAACAATTTGAAAAAATCAACATCGAGTTTTTTAAATTATCTATCGATTAAAAAAAGCGCTTAAAAAAGCGCACCTCCCAGGTGTCCGCCCTTCAAAATTTTCTGGTGAGGCTTCTTCACAAGGTCAACAATGTCATAATAAGTCATGGACGGGTAAAGCAAATGCAGAGAGAGGTCGAAAATTTTTTGAGGTCAATAGAGCGACGAAAAACGTGATTGTGTCTTAGCTTCTCGCGTGTCCCACCTCTTCATGCAACCCACCTTCTCGATTATCCCACTTCATTGTGTATCCCACTTCTTCGAAAATTCCATCTCTTCGCACGTCTCGCCTCCTTGCATGTCGGACATTTTCTGTTTCAATGCAATTGAACAGTAATTCTAATAAATTCATTCATTTTAAATTTTCAGATATGCGAAGGATCTACTTAATTGTAGCAAAGTTTAGCTGCATGAGAGCGAACTAAGATTATTTATCTTAAACAGACTTATTACGATATAGTAAAAAAGTATGATAGAATGACGTATTACGGGCATTTCTTCCAAAACTGTAACAATTAGAAAGCGTGTTCTACTCGTAACCACACGTGGGCGTAGGGGGTCGGGGGGGGTCTGGCTGGACCCCTCCCCTCAAACGTCGATGGACCCTCAGAAAAGAATTTTCGGTGCTATTTTTGGTGATTTTGCCCCATCGGACTCCCCAGAATTTAGTCGCTGCCCATATATGTATCTAAGTCAAGTATCAAACTTTGAAACTGAAAAAAGGATAATCTTACAATGAAATATAAGTGAGAGTCAAAGAATTCACTCCGTCCGGTACTCGCTGATTCACAAAAAGAACCGTATGAGTTCTCATAGTGCTTATGGTGCTTCAACATAAAATGTTGAAGGTTTGGGAGTTCGATGAGAAATTAATGGTTGTATTTTCGAGGGTTGATCTAGAAATACCCGTAACTTCCTGAGCATACGCAGATTTATCTTAAGATCTGAAAATAAATTTTATAACGACTTTTTTCGCACTCACTAAGCCTAAGCAGAAAGTGGGGATCAGGTACTTTGAAATACAGTCTTGGAAGATATACAGTTAAACTGCGATCATTTACCAATGGCTTAACTTCGTATATAAACAGAGAGTATGGGTCTCTCTTTGCATGACATATTTCAGCTTGCACGCATATTAGGCTACTTTGATCAATAAAAGTTTTGGAAGTTAGGGCTTTTTGATTTCAAATGACACACTCATCCGGCTATGCTAAAATACGTACTAGTCAGTTATACCCCACCCTTATATTGAGGATTTTCCTCCTCTGATTTCGCGTTTTCTGCCTAAATTCTTTTTGAGTGACTGAAATTCAAACCTAGGACTTTCTAATTATCTTGATCCTAGGAAAAAAGGCGATATTTAAGCAGAAAAATAGTGAAAATCTGGATGGAGGCTATTGCGGAGTAGTAAACTGAAATAATAAATCATCATTATGGACATTCTTCGTTTATTTCAAATATTAAGGTTTTCTTCTATGAATTTTTGCAACTAAGCTAATGATGGCTCGCGATAATTGCGGGTCATTAAGACACAAGTATAACGTGAAAAAGAATTTAGCTCCTTACAAGATGTTTAAAAGATGTACATACTTATGTACGAATATGTGCATCCTCTGGCACAAGCGATGACGTGGGTCGAAGAGGTAGGACGAACAGAAAGATGGGATTTCTACAGTGAATAATTTTCATATTACAGCTTTTGGCGAACATTTAGGACGCATGAGGAGATGGGACGCGCGCAACGCGAGGAATACAATTATTTAATGTTTCTCATAGATTTCTATTCAATGGCATTAACAAATCGCAAAAAATTTAAAATCTATGACACTAAAATTCTAGTGCATTATCTACATTCTGGGAATCTTTCGTGTTCTGGTGGGCTCTGGGCAGCGGCCGAATTCTGGCGGTCAAACTAGGCAAAATTGCTAGAACTAGCACTGAAAATCCAATTCTTGGAGTTAATCGACTTTGGAAGAACGTAGATTTTAAGGGAAAACTCACCAACCCCCTCTCGCACGCCCACGTATAGTTAATGACCTGTGTATGCCCACGTGTGATTCACTACTTGTTTTATTAACTACTTTTAAGTCGATATTCAATGCAATACTACGTACGAGCATCTATGCACATTCGTGTCTTTCTTAAGATAACGATCAATCGAAAACTTGCTGAAGCTATCAAATTTAATGAAGACTGGGGATTTCCCCTTTACGTAACAACTCATGGCGACATTATTATTGAAGAGCTGCGTCTTGATAACAATGGCGCCTGATCCAGCTGTAATTTGGTGCAAACAACCTGTGGCTCTGGAATCAATTATTCACTTTCAAATTTTTTTTGTGTAAAATTGATGTTGTTTGCTTCGTATTTCACCTACTGTTTATACTTATATTCTCTATGGATTTGGTTAAGGTGGGTTAACGGGAAGCAATATGAATTTTGGAATAAATAAATTATAAAATCACTAGCAAAGAGGCGCTTCGCTGCCCATTTGCTGAATCAATCTTTTTCGCAAATAGGTCGCTTCGCTCCCCATTTACAAAAAAGCTAGATAAAAGTGATGACCTCTACAGATGTTCGGTAACAGAAACTATAAGTCTTATTAAGAATATTAGAATTTCGTTAAAGGAGTGCTAATCAGAAATTATTAATCTTTCTAAGCTTACTTGCGCTCTTCACTTTAAATAAATAATTCCTATTTTGAATCACCATGCTCACCAAAATTATCAATGCCAGCTCAATAACTTTCGCCATAAAATATTGAGTTTATTAGTTCAAAAGTATGCTAAAATATAATCAAATGATCTGACAGATGCGCTTTGAGAATTTTCTATTTTTCTCTTTGATGAACCTTGTAAAAAACTTCGTATTTTTAGAATTCTAGGGGAACTAGTCCTCCCCTGATTTCCCACAGCTATGCCACTGTTAGTAGCACGGTTTTTCCTGTCGGTCGCAATCGTGGCACTTGCAGTAAGAATGTTGTGACAGTGGTAATATTGTGACAATTTAAATATTAGGTATGCCAACAACTTCGACTATGAGTCCAAAAAAAATTTGTTCCAGCAGAAATGTACAACGACTGGGCTACTTTCGGCTTAACAGCAAACTTTTGTACACTCAATACGGAGTAAGATATAGGAGTTTAGGCTTTACACTCTAGTGGATGGTGTAAAAACAGATTTTGTCTAAGATTTCTCTGCCAACTTTTCCGCTTATACGTCGGGATAAATTGAATAAGATAGATATAAAGTACCTTTTAAGGGCTACACGTCGCAACAAATTGCGTTTAAAAACATTCGGTTTTGAGATATTAATGGCGGTGTAAAGTTTGAAATCAGGGTATGGGCGAAAAACACGTTTTTTCCTATTTTGATTAGTAAATTTCTCAAATATTCTGCGGAACATAAATATTGCACATACAAACGTACTAAGACTCGAAGGCTACAAACTGGCCCGAACCAAATTTCTTTGCACTCAATAGGGAGTTATTTTTCACATTTTTAAAATTTATAATGTGGTATATGATGGAAAAATACATTATTGTCTATTTTTTAGATCGCAAAATAAAGTGCTTTCTAAGAGGTACACGTCACGGCTTATTGCGTTTATTTACATCGATATCTAGCTTTTTTTGGGAGGTGTAAAGTCAGAAATCGGGTGTGTTTAACGTGTCTCTGTCTTATTTTTTTTGCCATCTTGTTCGGTTATGAGTCAGGACACGATCTCAAGTCTGAAAATGTACCAGGAATCAAACGTGATACACCAGTTGGGGTGTTTTTTATACTCAACAGTGGTGTAGAGTTGTTTATTTCTAATATTTATTCGTCTCTAGGCTATTGTGGGCTTAATTTTTTCATGAATATCGATTGTAATATCAGAGTAATATCAGACTTACGAACCCGACTAAAATCTACTTTACAGTTTGAGGTTGTGCAAGTTTACATTGCAAATTAACTTTAGTCCTAGAGCCTTGCGGGAGCTAAATTTTTTCTCAAAATATTCTACGTATGGTCAGAATTACGAATCTGACTGTTAGTTCTTTCTGCACCCAGTATTTCTGTGAAGTTTGCACTATTCATTTATTGTTATGTGTTGTTTACACTACACATTTATTTTACTTTCAGAGCATTGCAAGACATGAATTTTTCGAAATATGTTCCGTTAGATCAGGATTAAGAAACTGACCGTAAGTTTTCTTCACACCTAGTAGTCATGTAAAGTTTAAACTGAAGAACAAATTTAGTTCCAGAACGTTGCATAAGCTTAATTTTTTCAATATGTTCCATTAAGGTCATGCTGCATATGCGTAATTGATTACTAAATACTTTTATTTTATTTTGTGTGCTTTACATTAATTTGTACTTATGCTATCGTAACACTACGTTTACGTGCAATTTACACTATTCAGCTCCATAGTAATCTTGTCATCAGAATCTAGCAATTTCGTCACTTATCTACTCTCATCATAGGTAACGCGATAACGCTACTTATAATATTTTTGGCCACCTTTTCTTCTTATAAGTTTATTACAGCGAGTGCGAATTTTGTGTCCCTCCGTCACAGCAGCAACGGCACACACCTGGGAGGTGCGGTTTTTTTAATCGATAGATAATTAAAAAACTTGATGTTGATTTTTTCCATTACACTCAATACCGAGTTAGCAATGATTGGTTAAAGTGTAAACCGAAAAATCAATTAATTTGGGAAGAGCCAATTTTTTTAAATGTTTGAGTTGTAGATTACGAATCTAACCTTAAAATTTCTCTACCCTCAATGGTTGTTATACAAAAGAGTAAAGTATACGTGTTTTTTTACCCTTTGCGTGTCCTTCAGCTTATCTAACTCAATTTTAGTTTCTGTGCAGTCGACTTGGTCTTTTAATGTAGAGAATTACAATATCTCAAAACCAAAAATTTGTTTTCTCTTTCAGCGCAATATTTCTTGATCTGTGATCGTTTTAGTGTAAAGGGTTCGAAACGAAAGAAGAAATTTCTTCAGCTACACCGTTAGATAGGCAGAACATGCTGATTATGCTTAAAATGTGCCCTGACCTAAGCGTTACAGATCTTAGTTTATTTTGTTTTATTGTATACCCAATATTGAGTTATAAGCACAAGTGTAAAGTTGACACTGAGAAGCACTTATCCACCCAGAGCATTGGGTATCAAACAATTTGCGAAGGGCCAATTTTTTTGAAAAATGTCGCAAGCACAGGCGACATGTGCACCGCGGACCGAAAATTTTGAAATGCGGAGGTTCGTGCAATAAAAACGACCAATTTTAAAAAATGGCGGCCGCATACACGGACATATCTGAATAAGATAAGATTGTTTTGTTTAGAAAAGATAATGCTAATGTTTAGAACAGTATTGTTTTCTGCTTTCTCGGACTGCTGTCATTATCGTGGCATGTGTTTACTGACTGCTTTACTCAAATCGTGCAAATTAAAAGCAGGGTACTATAGCAAAGAAAAATGCTCCGATGGAACAAAAAAGACGAATATACTTGGGATTAAGGATTAGTAAGGATGTAAAAGGAGGGACTAAGAAAAAGCTACCTATGCATATGCCTAAAGTCGCAAAATCTCTTAAAATCTGAATTTCTCCAAGCAATGCAAGAAATCGAAGTATATTCCGCGGCCTCTGAAAAAAGTGTAACCTTCTCTGCATAATTTTTATGCTTCACACAAGAGTGTGTAAACAATCTATAATGTTCACTCTTTGTAAATTGCTTGCAGGTTGCGAGCGCAACGTGCTTCGTATCGCCATTAATAGAAAATTAACTGCAATTGTATTTAATGGTGTTTTCTTTTGTTATAATGGGCATTATAGCAAGCAAAACTGGCGTCAATTGGTTAGTGCACACAATCGATGCAGGCAAAGAAGTAAACCAAGATGTAGTCTGTTTCACGTAAGCTTAGCGTTTCCTACTGCTTTGAACCAACAATTTCTTTGATAGTCTTCAATGCATCGATGTTTGTTATTTCATTAAGTTGGTTTACAAGGTCGCTCCTATAGCCTCTTTCATTCAGCTTTGATGTTTTGGAAAAATTTAAAGTGACTGCAAAAGTGTTTTAAACTATTGCAATTAACATGATATTCTACAGTATGTCGAGTCACTTGGAGACGCATCCAGTGTTGAGCCGCATTGCTGTATCAAAAGTTTAAACCGCTTCTGTGGCCTAATTCTTGCGGAAAAATTTCAAAGAAAACCGCGAACTTAAATGAAACAGACTATAGTTTACTTCATCTGTTTCCCATAACTACTGCATAGCTAACTCGCTGCTTTTAAAGTCTTTTTTTGAAATAATAGTTCATTTCAATCAGCAGGCCGCAGAATATACTTCGATCTTTTTTTGCGTTGCTTAGAGAAAGTCTGATTTTTAAGAGATTTTGCGACTTTGAAAAGAAATCGAATAAAAAGAACGAATTGAAAGAAAACGAATGAAAAACGAATACAAAAAAAGAAAAAAGCTATTATTTATATTTATATGAATTAGTTATCTTGGGAGTAACAAGGACGTATAGTCAACATATGATTCGATCTTGAAATTTCCGGATTCGGCATATGTTTTGGATTACTAAATGAAAGAAACTAGTCAGGAAACTCATCGGAGTAAGCAGCGTTAAGTACATGCTCAGATGATTCGACAGGTAAAATGACAAAGGACAGTAAAAGTCTTATAAAAGGCTTTGTCTCTATTTCTTCGCTTACAGAACAAACTTTTACAAGAATGGTGCATATTTAATCGTCTGAACCGACGATTAGGTAGTGAGACCATCGTCTGCATTTTCTGCATTTTCCATTGACAAGGCGCCTGCTTAGCGGGACATTCGCTCAGCAGAATAGTCTCACATATGAGAATAAGACACGCTGCTATCATGCGATCATTCTAAAGCATCAAGAAATAATGAGAAACAAGGAAAAGAAAAATTTTAACCCAATAAAAATCGGCATACGAGGAACTTTAATCAGATAAGTGATAGATAAGAGAATAGATAAGGGAAAAATGAAAACCGATGAATCGGTTATCTCATTTTAGTTCATCGTATGCTGATTTTTATTGCGTTAAAACTTTTCATTTCCTTATTTCTCATTATTTACTCGATCGTATTGATCGCACGCTGGAGATAGATAGATAGATAGATAGATAGATAGATAGATAGATAGATAGATAGATAGATAGATAGATAGATAGATAGATAGATAGATAGATAGATAGATAGATAGATAGATAGATAGATAGATAGATAGATAGATAGATAGATAGATAGATAGATAGATAGATAGATAGATAGATAGATAGATAGATAGATAGATAGATAGATAGATAGATAGATAGATAGATAGATAGATAGATAGATAGATAGATAGATAGATAGATAGATAGATAGATAGATAGATAGATAGATAGATAGATAGATAGATAGATAGATAGATAGATAGATAGATAGATAGATAGATAGATAGATAGATAGATAGATAGATAGATAGATAGATAGATAGATAGATAGATAGATAGATAGATAGATAGATAGATAGATAGATAGATAGATAGATAGATAGATAGATAGATAGATAGATAGATAGATAGATAGATAGATAGATAGATAGATAGATAGATAGATAGATAGATAGATAGATAGATAGATAGATAGATAGATAGATAGATAGATAGATAGATAGATAGATAGATAGATAGATAGATAGATAGATAGATAGATAGATAGATAGATAGATAGATAGATAGATAGATAGATAGATAGATAGATAGATAGATAGATAGATAGATAGATAGATAGATAGATAGATAGATAGATAGATAGATAGATAGATAGATAGATAGATAGATAGATAGATAGATAGATAGATAGATAGATAGATAGATAGATAGATAGATAGATAGATAGATAGATAGATAGATAGATAGATAGATAGATAGATAGATAGATAGATAGATAGATAGATAGATAGATAGATAGATAGATAGATAGATAGATAGATAGATAGATAGATAGATAGATAGATAGATAGATAGATAGATAGATAGATAGATAGATAGATAGATAGATAGATAGATAGATAGATAGATAGATAGATAGATAGATAGATAGATAATAAAATTATTATTGATAAAAAGAAAAAAGCATTCCGTTAGTATGAAGCAAACAAAAAACACGAGAGAAATAGCTCAAATTATAAGAAATTATCAGTTTTACGAGAAACAAGATTAAATACTCGTAGCTTGTTTATCATATGTAGCGCGTTAGCTCGTACCTAAAATACACTTGGGTACCCCCAAATATGAGCCCCCGTACAGCTATAAAGGGACACATCTGGGAGATGCGCTTTTTTTAAAGATAGAAATTCGCTACGGGTGATTTTTGTTTTTCTTTACGCTAAATATACATCTCGTAATGAGTGTCTAAAGATTTTGTGTAAAGTTATAACATAGATACTTTGGAGAGATTTTTCGGAGAGCTTGTCCACAGATCAGCATAATTGCCTGATACAATGAAAGGTACGAAAGTGTAGAGGATGAAATTCTCTAAATGACAAAAATTTTATTTTTAAACCTCGCATTAGTTCTCGAGGAGGAGGAGTAAGAAGAGTGCGAAAAATGCGGGTGTAACGTCAAATTTTGGTCGCGTTTTATCATCCCTCTGTCTGACAACAACTCCGTTAATGAATCTCAAAAAAATTTTTTACTGATAGAAATGTACTAGGATCCAACGGCCACTTTCGGCTTGGAAGCAAATGTTGTTACACTCAATACGGACTTAGATCCAGAGGTTCAGAGTTTAAAATCTATTATGGTGTTTCCGAAGAGAGAGAGTAGCGAACAAAAAATGGACAAACACGTATTTTCAACTGTCCACCACATTGTAAACTTTAAATATCTGAACCTAACGCCCCATTCAGTGTAAATAAATTCAATTCGAGCCAGTTTGTAGCCCTTTGATTGTAGTACGTTTGTTAGTGCCAAACTTATGTTCCGCAAAATATTTGATATGATTTACCAATCAAAATACGAAAAAAGCCTGTTTTTTCGCCCATTTTACACCTCCGATTTCGAAGTTAACACCCCCATAAACGACTCAATATTACGTTTTTTTCTGAACGCGGCTTGCTTCGACGTGTAGCCCTTTAAAAGTTACTCTATTTCTAATTTATTTAATTCATCCCAACTCATAACCGAAAAAGTTGGCAGAGAAATCTTGGACAAAATCTGTTTTATTACTCATCCACTAGAGTGTAAAGTTTAAACCTCTAATACTGTGTATTGATTGTAGAAAAGTTTGCTGGTAAGCACAAGATAGCCCTTGATCCGTAGTACATTTCCGTCAAGAAAAATTTCTTTATACTCATAACCGGAGTTGTTGGCAGACATAAACAAGTCGAAAACTCGACCAAAATCTGTCTTTTCGACCCCCAGATTTTCGCACTCTTTACACTCCCATTCAAGAACTAAGGAGAAATTCAAAAAACAAAAAAGTGTCATCTGCAGAACCTAAATAGATTAAAAAGTCAAATAGAGTGCATGGAACGGATGCGTCATCCTCTGCACCAACTCAACATATCAGCGGATTTTAATACTTAGTCACATTATACTTTACACTTTTGTGCAACAACCATTATGTGTTAAGAAAGTTTAAGGTCAGATTCGTAATCTACAACTGAGGGGCATTATTTTTTAAAAAAATTGGCTCTCCGCTAATTGTTTGATACCCAATGCTCTGGGCGGGAAAATGCTTCTCGGTGTAAACTTTACACTTGTGATAATACCGCGATGGGGAAACAAATTTTGCACTCGCTGTGATAAACATATAAGAAATAGGATGGCCAAGTATATTATGGGTTATGATTGTTAATATTAAAAACGTTTTGCTCTTACAATCAAAGTAAAAATCTAAGTCAGTTATCAGGGGCTATTAAAATTATAGGCCAGCGGCGATTCTATACTGAGAAATGCTCTAACGACTTCAAGAACACGACATTATAAACTTAAATTTTTATGCACAGATCCTCGATTCTACGACGGGGACCAAATGTCTAATTCTCTCAATAGAAGCGAAATTAGCCAAAAAATCGGCTAATCTACAGTCTATTTCGCGGAACAGTAGTAAAACTTTGCTTAGCAGAGACTAAAACTGAAACTTTTGTGCCTGGAGGTCACAAAAAATTTGTGGAAAAGGTCTTGAGGCAATTTCTGAAAGGTTAAGTAGACATAGTATCCCTGATAACAGATTCGATCTCGCCCACGTAGCTACATTGTACCAAAACTCTTTGAATCAATTTGTACAAACCTTGCATTGTGGAGAAATCAATATAGTATTTCCCTTGTCATGGCGACCAACTGGCGATGAAGCGCAAAAGCCAGGTCTACTATATTCTTTGAAATACAAGTGCGACCCATTGGGTGCCTTGCTGACCCTGACGAAAGAAACGCACCCATCGGAATTTTGATTTAGCTGATCTAAGGCTTTTTCGATATTATCTTTAAGATCAATATCTGTACGCAAGATTTGATTTATTATTCACTTGACAATTGGTAAAAAATGAAACGTTATTGCACTAGGGTTCTTCTATATAGTGATCACCTACACCATTTATCTAACTCAGTTTTGCTTTTTGTTCGATCTGGTTTTTTAAAGAATAGAAAAACAGTCATTTTTGATTTGTTTCAATAAGTTATTTATTCTGCAGGATGGTAGCGTAAAGAATATAAAGATCTGGGGTTATAAAAATACATTCCGATCGCATTTCCATCGTTTTCAAGTTTGCCAACTTCATAAGTCGGAGAAAAATCTTCCTAGAAAAGTACTTTGTCTCCAGGCTTACACGTCGAGTCTGACTGTATTCGCATAAAGTCAATAGAGAGTAAGTTCGTGCGGTTTATGGTTTACACACTGGCAGTGCAGTAAAAACATATTTTTGCTATTTTTTTGTTTGTTAATCCCTCCGGTATCGAGACGTATAGATAATTATAACAATATAAAGTACGTTTCAAGGATTCCACTTTACATTTGGACACGTTTTTTTTAAATTCGAAACAGAGTTAGAGCTATAGGTGTGAATTTTGACCATTGGGGTGAAGAAAACATCTTTTTTCACTGCTTTTGTCTGCTAAGTTCTCCGATCATAAATTCAGTCGTGCGTACTATTTTAAAATTAAAAATCCTTTTTTAAGGGTACACGCCGCACAGGGTCGCCTTTCTTTATACCCAATATTGAGCTAGCTTTGGAAGTGTATAGTTCTAACCCTGAGGAGAAAAAAGACGTTTCTACTAGGGTTTTGTCTGTCAGCTTTCTCTAAAAAAGTCAGGACACGATTAAGCATAGATATGCTTGTGGGTGCATTTAATTACACCCAATATTAAATTACTGTACACTACGTGTCGAGTTAAAGCTAAAAATGCATTTTACTATCAAAGCTTAGCAAAAAATTCTTTAAATGTTCTCCGCCAAGAAGATCTCCTCCTACGAGTCTGACTGTAAATTTTCTTTACACTCAACATTTGTATTTACACAGCAAATTAACTCTGATTTTAGAGCAATGCAGAGGGTTTATTTTTTAAATTTTTTCTGTGACATCAGTATTACGAATTAGACTTTTAATTTTTTTACGCTCCATCTTCGCTTAAATGTTACACCTAGAATAGACTTAGTTTCATAACATTGTAAATGGTAAAAATGTTTTACAAAACTGTTTTCCGGAACATCAGGATCACGAATCTAACTTTAAGGCTCGTTTACATACATTGCCTGTTAAAAGTTCATATCAAAGAAATAACACTAGTTGGAGAGCACTGGGGAAGGTTATTTTTTAAAACTGTTCTTTGTAATATTGAAAATACGAGTCTGACTTCGAATTTTTGATCTGATTAAATAAAGTAAGATGGTATTGCTTAGAACAGATAATGAGGATGTTCAAGATCAATTACAATTCAATCGTGCTCTGACTGCTATGCTTAACTTAGCATGTTGTATGAATTTACTGACTGATTTATTCATATCTTGCTAATTAAATGTAGGCTACTAGCAAAGAATAATACTTCCAAAGAATAAAAAAGTCAAATGCACTTGGAAACACGCATTATTGAGGACATAAAAAATGGAGACTACCTAAGCTTGCGAAAACCATAAGAATTTGAGCTATTCTTAGACTAGCCACGCTGAGCAATTATTGTCTCAAGTAGTTTTTACATAAAATAGACTCTGATTTCATCTGTAACTTGTCCATTGGTTTTATATAGTAGTGCACATCCGCTAAGTAGTTCCCTAGTGCTAAGTCTCTAAAATGATCTGAGTTCGATTTCTATATGTTCAGGCTTGAGCTATGCTTAAATCAGAATTTAATGACCACTACTTAAATGCATAACAGATTTATAGGGCTGATAAGTAAATTTTACAAAACTTGATATAAGATCTTTCTTATTAAATGTATAGTGAAAAAAGTAAAATTTATGACGAAATGAATTTTTTACCGTTTACTCCGAGGGTACGTATTCAATTGGCATCTTTGTCCATCTTTTAGCCGGAATTTTCTCGAAATCGGGCGCCGCCATCCGAGTCGTGCGTACCTGACTGCTTAAAAACGTGATCAGCTTATCCATCCCATCGGAAATAACTTGAAATTGAATACGATTCCATCTCACGTCTGTATAATTTACGAGCGAATTTGATTGGCTGAGAAGAGCAGTCTGAAAAAGGTAAAGTCCAATATTTTACCTGCTACATACAATACAACCAAAAAACTATTATAAAAGCATAATGTGGAATACGACGATCATATTTGAAAAAAATATCCTGCTCAAAATGCAATTTAGAGCCTTCAACCTAAATTTATACAATTTGAGTCTGATTTCTTGAAAGAACTCAGCGGCTAGATTTTAACAAGAAATAAAATTATAAAAGTCGAGCAAACCTTAGCTCGTGATGCGACGAATTAGCCAAAAGGGACTTAAGTGGCCAGCACCGCTTGACCCGACTTAACCCACTCCAAAATTTGACCGCACAGATTATAGATTTTGACGTTTTTCTCCATTTTTTTAGAATTACGAGTACATACTCGTTCAGAATCCGGGTGCTGGCTGACCATAAGTGCGCAGCATGTCCGATTTGGGCGGGGGTCATAAATTAAACTTATTCAAGCTAAAATGACCTTAAAAACTGGTATAAGCGCTAAAATATACTTAAAACACAGTTTCTGGTCATTTTGAAATAATTTTAGAGAAAATTTTCAATTTTCATCCGTTTTTCACCTTCATTTTGCCTCATTTTCCTGGGCAAATTTTCCATTTTCTAATTCTGGAGGGTCTAGACCCCAGACTCTTACGTGCACGTCTAGTGCTGACCATGCATGATCTAAGGGTCAGGCTTTAGAAATTCTAATCCCCCTCGTATATGTGAGTTTTCGCATCCCCCGACCTTTCTTCACCCCTTCCTCCCGTGATTTGCGATTTATTGAATCATTTTCAAAAATTTGTTCGTTTGATGCAAATTTTTCCAATCATCACAGATTCGTCGTCACAAATGTGGCGACGCGGGATCGAGGAAATTTCAATTTTTCGGAATACTCTAAAAACCAATTTTTTAACGATTTTCACCAAATTTTGTTCAATTTAATCTAATTTTTTTATATTCTTTCTTAATTTTTAAGCTGTTACTATCCGGAAAGATGATGTATCTTAGAAATGCTGAGTCTTAGAAAACTATTTGGGCGAAATAGAGAACGTATATGTTGTTTAATGATTTTAGCCATTTATCACGATTTTTCGAATTTTTCCGGTGCTTCGTGCCGGGCAGTACTACTTAATTATATTTATTGACTTTCTTGGGCACAAAAGCTATATTTTTACGTCATAAGACTTGTTTATGTACAGGACAAGGATTTTGCAGTTCTTAAAATGAGTTCACGAGTATTTTTTGTGCTTTGCGCCTATTTTTCGCACTAACTTTGCGCATTTTCTACAAAAAATTCCAGAGAATTCCTAATTTTTTTCAGGTCACAAATGATTCGACTATCAAAAGACGGCCAACAACTGATACTTAAAGCATAATGACGAATTTTTTGGCCAATTTTTTATACCATTACAAAAAATTGTAGGTTTCGCCCCTGTCAAAAAGTCCAGGATTCTCCACTGTTTTTCACGCTTATCCACCTTTTCTGGAGCTTAAAAAAGGCACACTGAAATTCCATACCCCTAAAATCCAGTGCTGTGCATGCCAGGGGCTGACCATATGTTAAGATAGCCCCTCTTCATGACCTTTTATAAGAATAGAGACAGATATGCTTTTCACTAATTCTCATTCACCGCTTATCCTAATTCCTCGAATTTTAAAATTTTTCTAAGTTAGGGTCATAATCAGATAGGGACATAGATAGGGGGCGTTTTGGAGGGTCCAGATCATTGGTGGGCAGCACCCAAATTCTAGGGGGCGGGGTGCGAGATTTTTAATGTCAAAAAAAGGTCTAAGAAATGGTGTTATGGCGAAAAAACACGATTTTCAAACGTTTTTCATCGAGCACTTTCCATTAGCATCAAAAAATTGCGAAAAAATCTTTCTACAAATTAAAATTTTGTAGGAAAATGAGGCAAAATGAAGGCCAAAAACGGATGAAAAATAGTGTTTCAAATTGACCAGAAACTAAGTAATAATGTAGTTTTAACTTTAATCTAGCGCTTATTCCAGTTTTTGTGGTCATTTTGGCCCGAAAAAGCTCAATTTAAGATAGCTCCCCCCAGACTGGCTGACCCCCATAACTAGGCGTAGTTGGTTTGGGGAGTGTGCAACCCCCGAGAAACCAATATACCCTCCCCAGAAACCAAAATATCCCCCAGAATTCAATTTTTGAAATTTTTTGTTTTCGCAATTTTTTGATGCCAATGGATAGTTCTCGATGAGAAACGTTGAAAAATGGTGTTTTTCCGCCATACCACCATTTTTAAGGCCATTTTTTGACCTTTGAAAAATCTTGCACCCCCATAATTTTGGTGCCGCCCACCTATGTTGACCCCCAGGTCTGTTATGCTGTGCACCTATGGTCATAATATGTATTGTAGGTGGTTATAGCCGCACCTTCATTTCCTGCGAAATGTTGCTCCTTTGGATCAGTTCAATACTAAGTCGCCATTTCAATTCGATTGAATCAGTCAAATTTCGTTGCGATTCGTCATCGAGTAGTTCGACAACATCGATTTTTGATGACCCGCCGGAACTGATTTTAACAGGCTCGTCAATTGAATCAGCGGTAATGTATGTCGAGTAAGAGATGCTTGACGCAATCATGACAATTAAGGCTTACAATGTTGTTTTATTCATCGTGGAAAGGACCAAAACTAAAAACTGAAAAACGATAAATATTAAAAATGCAAAAACGCCACAGTCGTTTATTTTATCATTTTTTGATTAATTTTATTTCAATCCGTTCATGATTTTTCTAAAATGCTATTTTAAGCTCATTCGATTTATTATTGTAGTTTACACAGCAATAAAGCAATCTGACTGAATGATGTACGATTCGATACAAACGAGCTCAAGAAGTGTTTTACAACCGTGCCTACATAGTAGTCGTTCGTGGGGGCAAAATTCTAGCAGATTTACTACGATATATGTAGTGATTTCAGATATACAATTAATTTTAATAGCTTTCTTCATTTTTGTATTCGTTTTTCACGTTTTGATCATAGTTTTTCTTGATCGTTTCTTACTTTTTCATTTTGCAAATCCACGTCTGTATTAATACAGGCTCAGTAAGTCAAGAACGGGAATTCGCGATAATGGATAAGCCTTTTTAAATGTTCGCATCAACTTTCGGATTTTTTGGTTTCAGTATTTTATGTAATTTTTGCCATTTTTAGATTTTCCTCCCTTAATCCTTCCTTTGAGCAAGAAAGCGATGAAAATCAAGAATTCTAGCTCTACATCACTAATCTTGGAAGTAAGAAGGACCTATAATTGACATATTATTCGATCTTAAAATTTCCGGATTCGGCATATGTTTTGGATTACTAAACGTAAGAGACTAGTCAGAAAACTCGATCGAAGTAAGCAGCATCAAGAACATGTCCGGACGATTATTGCGACAGGTGAAATGACAAAAAGACAAGTGCAAAAGTCTTATAAGGCTTTGTCTCTTTTCTTAGTTTACAGAACAAACTTTTACAAGATTGATGCATATTCAATCGTCTGGGCCGACGAATAGGTAATAAGACCATAGTCTGCATTTTCCATCGGACATGGTCTGCTCAGCGGGATATTCTGTTCAGCAGAATAGTCTTACATATGCAAATAAGATACAACGTCCCTCTAGCGCGCGATCAATGCGATCGAATAAATAATGAGAAATAAAGAGAAGAAAAGTTTAACGCAATAAAAATCGGCATACGAGGAAGGAACTAAAATTAGATAACTGAAAGATAATGCGAATAGATAAGAGAAAAATGAAAACCGATGAAACGAAACTGTTATATATATATATATATATATATATATATATATATATATATATATATATATATATATATATATATATATACCGGGTGTATCAAGAGTAATTAAACGGATTAGATTATATATAAATCCAAATTGATGTTGATTAATTACTTTATTTTTGTTTGTTTGTTAAGGCATTTATCTGAAATATACTCTAATTATATTGAATGGCGGGAAGTCGTTTATCTTTGGGAGAAAAAATCAAATGTGTGCGACTGTAATCAATTTATGGAAGTGCTCATGAGATTGTTCGGAAACGGCCGAAAGATTTCAGCTCACAACCGCTGGCTGTTACAACAATTATCAACGTGAACACACGTTTTGATAAGACCAGAAGTGTTGCTGACCTTCCTCGCAGCGGAGGCCCCAGATCGTCGAGGTCTGAAAAAACGTTGAATCTGTTCTGGAGGAGACCTGTTGAGTGGCCTCCGCATTCATGTGATCTTACTCCACCCGATTTTTTCCTTTGGGGCATTTTGAAAGAAAAGGTATTCGCTCGAGACGCAGGCAATCTTGATGAGTTGCGCCCGTTCATCACAGACGGATTTGCTGAGATAACGCTAGAGTTGTGCGCAAAAGTTTGCAGATCAGTCCGTCATAGATTATGGAAATGTTCAGAGCTTAATGGCATTCAAGTACTGTGAAGCTGCGATCCATTTCTCCTCCATTTTTTAGTTTGGTTGTTAATCTACATTGTCCAGTATAAATTTCGATTGGAAATAAATTTTATCTTTTCAGGGAGATGAACATATCCGTTTATTTACTCTTGATACACCCGTTATATATATATATATATATATATATATATATATATATATATATATATATATATATATATATATATATATATATAACAGTTTCGATTCATCGTTTTTCATTTTTCTCTTATCTATTCTCATTATCTTTTAGTTATCTAATTTTAGTTCCTCGTATGCCGATTTTTATCGGGTTAAAACATTTCTTTTCCTTATTTGTCATTATTTCCTTGATAGCATTGATCGCGTGCTAGCGGACAGCGTGTCTTATTCGCATATGTGAGACTATTCCGCTGAGCAGAATGTCCCGCTGAGCAGACCTTGTCCAGATGGAAAATGCAGACGATGGTCTCATTACCTAATCGTCGGCTCAGACGATTAAATATGCACCATTCTTGTAAAAGTTTGTTCTGTAAGCGAAGGAAATAGAGACAAAGCCTTTTATAAGACTTTTGCACTTGTCCTTTTGTCATTTTACCTGTCGAATCATCTGAACATGTACTTAACGCTGCTTACTCCGATGAGTTTCCTGACTAGTTTCTTTCATTTAGTAATCCAAAACATATGCCGAATCCGGAAATTTCAAGATCGAATCATATGTTGATTATACGTCCTTGTTACTCCCAAGATAACTAATTCATATAAATATAAATAATAGCTTTTTTCTTTTTTGTATTCGTTTTTCATTCGTTTTCTTTCAATTCGTTCTTTTTATTCGATTTCTTTTCAAAGTCGCAAAATCTCTTAAAAATCAGACTTTCTCTAAGCAACGCAAAAAAAGATCGAAGTATATTCTGCGGCCTGCTGATTGAAATGAACTATTATTTCAAAAAAAGACTTTAAAAGCAGCGAGTTAGCTATGCAGTAGTTATGGGAAACAGATGAAGTAAACTATAGTCTGTTTCATTTAAGTTCGCGGTTTTCTTTGAAATTTTTCCGCAAGAATTAGGCCACAGAAGCGGTTTAAACTTTTGATACAGCAATGCGGCTCAACACTGGATGCGTCTCCAAGTGACTCGACATACTGTAGAATATCATGTTAATTGCAATAGTTTAAAACACTTTTGCAGTCACTTTAAATTTTTCCAAAACATCAAAGCTGAATGAAAGAGGCTATAGGAGCGACCTTGTAAACCAACTTAATGAAATAACAAACATCGATGCATTGAAGACTATCAAAGAAATTGTTGGTTCAAAGCAGTAGGAAACGCTAAGCTTACGTGAAACAGACTACATCTTGGTTTACTTCTTTGCCTGCATCGATTGTGTGCACTAACCAATTGACGCCAGTTTTGCTTGCTATAATGCCCATTATAACAAAAGAAAACACCATTAAATACAATTGCAGTTAATTTTCTATTAATGGCGATACGAAGCACGTTGCGCTCGCAACCTGCAAGCAATTTACAAAGAGTGAACATTATAGATTGTTTACACACTCTTGTGTGAAGCATAAAAATTATGCAGAGAAGGTTACACTTTTTTCAGAGGCCGCGGAATATACTTCGATTTCTTGCATTGCTTGGAGAAATTCAGATTTTAAGAGATTTTGCGACTTTAGGCATATGCATAGGTAGCTTTTTCTTAGTCCCTCCTTTTACATCCTTACTAATCCTTAATCCCAAGTGTATTCGTCTTTTTTGTTCCATCGGAGCATTTTTCTTTGCTATAGTACCCTGCTTTTAATTTGCACGATTTGAGTAAAGCAGTCAGTAAACACATGCCACGATAATGACAGCAGTCCGAGAAAGCAGAAAACAATACTGTTCTAAAGATTAGCATTATCTTTTCTAAACAAAACAATCTTATCTTATTCAGATATGTCCGTGTATGCGGCCGCCATTTTTTAAAATTGGTCGTTTTTATTGCACGAACCTCCGCATTTCAAAATTTTCGGTCCGCGGTGCACATGTCGCCTGTGCTTGCGACATTTTTCAAAAAAATTGGCCCTTCGCAAATTGTTTGATACCCAATGCTCTGGGTGGATAAGTGCTTCTCAGTGTCAACTTTACACTTGTGCTTATAACTCAATATTGGGTATACAATAAAACAAAATAAACTAAGATCTGTAACGCTTAGGTCAGGGCACATTTTAAGCATAATCAGCATGTTCTGCCTATCTAACGGTGTAGCTGAAGAAATTTCTTCTTTCGTTTCGAACCCTTTACACTAAAACGATCACAGATCAAGAAATATTGCGCTGAAAGAGAAAACAAATTTTTGGTTTTGAGATATTGTAATTCTCTACATTAAAAGACCAAGTCGACTGCACAGAAACTAAAATTGAGTTAGATAAGCTGAAGGACACGCAAAGGGTAAAAAACACGTATACTTTACTCTTTTGTATAACAACCATTGAGGGTAGAGAAATTTTAAGGTTAGATTCGTAATCTACAACTCAAACATTTAAAAAAATTGGCTCTTCCCAAATTAATTGATTTTTCGGTTTACACTTTAACCAATCATTGCTAACTCGGTATTGAGTGTAATGGAAAAAATCAACATCAAGTTTTTTAATTATCTATCGATTAAAAAAACCGCACCTCCCAGGTGTGTGCCGTTGCTGCTGTGACGGAGGGACACAAAATTCGCACTCGCTGTAATAAACTTATAAGAAGAAAAGGTGGCCAAAAATATTATAAGTAGCGTTATCGCGTTACCTATGATGAGAGTAGATAAGTGACGAAATTGCTAGATTCTGATGACAAGATTACTATGGAGCTGAATAGTGTAAATTGCACGTAAACGTAGTGTTACGATAGCATAAGTACAAATTAATGTAAAGCACACAAAATAAAATAAAAGTATTTAGTAATCAATTACGCATATGCAGCATGACCTTAATGGAACATATTGAAAAAATTAAGCTTATGCAACGTTCTGGAACTAAATTTGTTCTTCAGTTTAAACTTTACATGACTACTAGGTGTGAAGAAAACTTACGGTCAGTTTCTTAATCCTGATCTAACGGAACATATTTCGAAAAATTCATGTCTTGCAATGCTCTGAAAGTAAAATAAATGTGTAGTGTAAACAACACATAACAATAAATGAATAGTGCAAACTTCACAGAAATACTGGGTGCAGAAAGAACTAACAGTCAGATTCGTAATTCTGACCATACGTAGAATATTTTGAGAAAAAATTTAGCTCCCGCAAGGCTCTAGGACTAAAGTTAATTTGCAATGTAAACTTGCACAACCTCAAACTGTAAAGTAGATTTTAGTCGGGTTCGTAAGTCTGATATTACTCTGATATTACAATCGATATTCATGAAAAAATTAAGCCCACAATAGCCTAGAGACGAATAAATATTAGAAATAAACAACTCTACACCACTGTTGAGTATAAAAAACACCCCAACTGGTGTATCACGTTTGATTCCTGGTACATTTTCAGACTTGAGATCGTGTCCTGACTCATAACCGAACAAGATGGCAAAAAAAATAAGACAGAGACACGTTAAACACACCCGATTTCTGACTTTACACCTCCCAAAAAAAGCTAGATATCGATGTAAATAAACGCAATAAGCCGTGACGTGTACCTCTTAGAAAGCACTTTATTTTGCGATCTAAAAAATAGACAATAATGTATTTTTCCATCATATACCACATTATAAATTTTAAAAATGTGAAAAATAACTCCCTATTGAGTGCAAAGAAATTTGGTTCGGGCCAGTTTGTAGCCTTCGAGTCTTAGTACGTTTGTATGTGCAATATTTATGTTCCGCAGAATATTTGAGAAATTTACTAATCAAAATAGGAAAAAACGTGTTTTTCGCCCATACCCTGATTTCAAACTTTACACCGCCATTAATATCTCAAAACCGACATGTTTTTAAACGCAATTTGTTGCGACGTGTAGCCCTTAAAAGGTACTTTATATCTATCTTATTCAATTTATCCCGACGTATAAGCGGAAAAGTTGGCAGAGAAATCTTAGACAAAATCTGTTTTTACACCATCCACTAGAGTGTAAAGCCTAAACTCCTATATCTTACTCCGTATTGAGTGTACAAAAGTTTGCTGTTAAGCCGAAAGTAGCCCAGTCGTTGTACATTTCTGCTGGAACAAATTTTTTTTGGACTCATAGTCGAAGTTGTTGGCATACCTAATATTTAAATTGTCACAATATTACCACTGTCACAACATTCTTACTGCAAGTGCCACGATTGCGACCGACAGGAAAAACCGTGCTACTAACAGTGTCATAGCTGTGGAAAATCAGGAAGAGGACTAATTCCCCCAGAATTCTGAAAATACGAAGTTTTTTACAAGGTCCCTCAAAGAGAAAAATAAAAAATTCTCAAAGCGCATCTGTCAGATCATTTGATTCTATTTTAGCATACTTTTGAACTAATAAACCCAATATTTTATGGCGAAAGTTATTGAGCTGGCATTGAGAATTTTGATGAGCATGGTGATTCAAAATAGGAATAATTTATTTAAAGTGAAGAGCGCAAGTAAGCTTAGAAAGATTAATAATTTCTGATTAGCACTCGTTTAATGAAATTCTGATATTCTTAAGACTTATAGTTTCTGTTGTCGAACACCTGTAGAGGTCATCAGTTTTATCTAGCTTTTTTGTAAATGGGGAGAGAAGCGAACTATTTGCGAAAAAGATTGATTCAGCAAATGAGCAGCGAAGCGCCTCTTTGCTAGTGATTTTATAATTTATTTATTACAAAATTCATATTGCTTCCCATTAACCCACCTTAACCAAATCCATCGAGAATATAAGTATAAACAGTAGGCGAAATACGAAGCAATTAATATCAATTTTACACAAAAAAAATTTGAAAGTGAATAATTGATTCCAGAGTCACAGGTTGCTTGCACCAAATTACAGCTGGATCAGGCGCCATTGTTTTCAAAACGCAGCTCTTCAATAATAATGTCGCCATCAGTTGTTACGTAAAGGGGAAATCCCCAGTCTTCATTAAATTTGATAGCTTCAGCAAGTTTTCGATTGATCGTTATCTTAAGAAAGACACGAATGTGCATAGATGCTCGTACGAAGTATTGCATTGAATATCGAGTTAAAAGCAGTCTATAAAAAAAGTAGTGAATCACACGTGGGCATACACAGGTCATAACTATACGTGGGCGTGGGAGAGGGGGTTGGTGAGTTTTCCCTTAAAATCTACGTTCTTTTGGATTTTTAGTGCTAGTTCTAGCAATTTTGCCTAGTTTGACCGCCAGAATTCGGCCGCTGCCCATAGCCCACCAGAACACGAAAGATTCCCAGAATGTAGATAATGTACTAGAATTTTAGTTTCATAAATTTCAAATTTTTTGCGATTTGTTAATGCCATTGAATAGAAATCTATGAGAAACATTAAATAATTGTATTCCTCGCGTTGCGCGCGTCCCATCTCCTCATGCGTCCTAAATGTTCGCCAAAAGCTGTAATATGAAAATTATTCACTGTAGAAATCCCATCTTTCTGTTCGTCCTACCTCTTCGACCCACGTCATCGCTTGTGCCAGAGGATGCACATATTCGTACATAAGTATGTACATCTTTTAAACATCTTGTAAGGAGCTAAATTCTTTTTCACGTTATACTTGTGTCTTAATGACCCGCAATTATCGCGAGCCATCATTAGCTTAGTTGCAAAAATTCATAGAAGAAAACCTTAATATTTGGAATAAACGAAGAAAGTCCATAATGATGATTTATTATTTCAGTTTACTACTCCGCAATAGCCTCCATCCAGATTTTCACTATTTTTCTGCTCAAATATCGCCTTTTTTCCTAGGATCAAGATAATTAGAAAGTTACTAGGTTTGAATTTCAGTCACTCAAAAAGAATTTAGGCAGAAAACGCGATATCCGAGGAGGAAAATCCTCAATGAGGGTGTGGTATAACTGACTAGTACGTATTTCAGCATAGCCGGATGAGTGTGTCATTTGGAATCAAAAAGCCCTAACTTCCCAAAGTTTATTGATCAAAGTAGCCTAAAATGCGTGCAAGCTGAAATATGTCATGCAAAGAGAGACCCATACTCTCTGTATATATACAAATTTGAGCCATTCGTAAATGATTACAGTTTAACCGTACATCTTCCACGACTGTATTTCAAAGCACCTGATCCCTATTTTCTGCTTAGGCTTAGTGAGTGTGAAAAAAGAAGCCGTTATAAAATTTTTTTGATTTTAAGATAAATCTGCGTATGCGCAGGAAGTTACGGGTATTTCTAGACCAACCCTCGAAAACACGACCATTAATTCCTCAATGAATCGACAGCAGTCTTGAAAATCGAACTCCCGAACCTCCAAGATTTTATGTCGAAGCACCATAAGCACTACGAGGACTCAAACTGTTCTTTTTATAAATCAGCGAGTACCGGATGGAGTGAACTCTTCGACTCTAACTTATAGTTCTTTGTAAAATTATATGTTTTTTCAGTTTCAAAGTTTGATACTCGAGTTAGAACCATATATGGGCAGCGACTAAATTCTGGGGAGTCCGATGGGGCAAATCACCGAAAATAGCACCGAAAATTCTTTTCTAGGGGTCAATCGATTTTTGAGGGGAGGGGTCCGCCAGATTCTCTGAGGTCCAGCAAGACCCCCCCCCGACCCCCACGCCCATATGTGGTTACGAGTAGAAAACGCTTTCTAATTGTTACAGTTTTGGAAGAAATGCCCGTAATACGTCATTCTTATCATACTTTTTACTATATCGTAATAAGTCTGTTTAGGATAAATAATCTTAGTTCGCTCTCATGAAGCTAAAGTTTGCTACAATAAAGTAGATACTTCGCATATCTGAAAATTTAAAATGAATGAATTTATTAGAATTACTGTTTAATTGCATTGAAACAGAAAATGTCCGACATGCAAGGAGCGAGAAGTGCAAGAGATGGGATTTTCGAAGAAGTGGGATACATAATTAAGTGGGATTATCGAGAAGGTGGGATGCATCAAGAGGTGGGACACGCGAGAAGCTAAGACACAATCCCTTTTTTCGTCGCTCTATTGACCTCAAAAAATTTTCGACCTCCCTCTGCATTTGCTTTACCCATCCATGACTTATTATGACATTGCTGATCTTGTGAAGAAGCCTCACCAGAAAATTTTCAAGGGCGGACACCTGGAAGGCGCGCTTTTTTTAATCGATAGATAATTTAAAAACTCGATGTTGATTTTTTCAATTTGTTTACACTCAATACCATGTTAGCAATGAGTGTGTAAAGTGTGCACCAAAACATCAAATAATTTGCGGAAGGCCAATGTAGTTTAAATGTTGCCCTTGAGTTGTAAATCACATATATAAACTTGAAATTTCTTTACACTAAATGGTTGTTGAAGAAAAGTGTAAAGTAAACGTGTTTTCTACTATTTGCGTGTCCTAAAGCTTACCTAACTTAATTTTGGTTTCTGTGCAGTCCATTAGTAATTATAATGTAGAGTTGCAATATCTCACAACCGAAATTTTTTTAACGCAATATTTCTTGATCTGTGATCTTTTAAGTGTAAAGGGTATGAAACGAAAAGAAAAATTCTTAAGCTTCACCGCTAAGTACATAGTCGGAACATGCTGATTATGCTTAAAATGTGCCCTCACTAAGCGTTACACATCCTAATTAATTTTGTTTCTATACACCCAATATTGCGTTGTTAGCGCAAGTGTTAAGTTTACACTGAGAAGCAATTTTCCATCCAGAGCATCGGATATAGTCTTTTTTTAAAATGATCTCCGTAAAGCCAGAATGACGAATCTGATCGTTAAACTGTTTTACAACCGGAGGTAGTTGAGCTGTGATGAGGTGAAGTTCGAATAATGCACATGTTTGCTAATGCGAATATTTAACTCCAAATTGCATATATTTTGAACAGTATTTTATTCCGAAGATTTTTGACTCACCCTAAATCATTTTTATTCGAAAACATGCACTGTTCTGACAATTAACTGGAATGAGAAACATTTTTCAAAAGACTAGCATTACTTGATAATAATAATAAAAGTAATTCTTATGCTCTGCCTTTATCAAACCGATTCCAATATTTTTTTCTTGTAAAAGTCCATGCAAATTTATGTCTGTCCATTTTTGGAATGTATGCGGCTCACAAATTTTCTTAAATTGTTTGCACGCGCGTCGACCGGACTGTTGATTTGTGGCTGGAATCGTTCATGTTGTCTTGCTCGACAACTAATTTTTGTTGCTTTCTCGTGCATTGTTCGATTGCATGCGATTTTTGGCGACCGACACATCATTGCGCTGCTAAATTTTTAAATCGATCCAACGGAGAATTTTGTGTAGGTTTTTTCTCTGATTGAGGTTAGTTAGATTACCTTTTTATGTAATGATAATGCAGTGTTTAAGAACAAAATTATGCTAAGAAAAAGTGGAATAGTAGCAAGAAAAAATGATCCGATGGAGCAAAAAAGGTAAATATACTTGAATTTCTTCATTGTTATGGATGTAAAAGGAGGGGTCTCGGAAAAATTTTCCTAAATGCGCAGAAGTCAATTAGACTCCCTCGAAACAACGCAAATATCGAAGTTTATTCTGCGGCGTGTAAAAAATCAGGGTGTAGCCCCAAAAGTTTTCAACTGATAAAAGAGCATTGAAGACACTTCCATGACTATTAAATAATCAATATATTATTTATTTTATGAAATATGAGCGTCCACAATGTCCTGACGTAAAAGTAATGGTGTAAACTTTACACCTACATGGTCAACTCAATAGTCTGCACATAAATTCTCTTTAAATTTTCTAAAATGAAGTTATTAAAATACTCGCCGTCGTAATCGAAATTACTACGGAAATCTGCAGAAACGCGCATAGGCCCCAGAATATACTTCGATTTTTGCGTTGTTTAGAGGAGGTCTAACTGTTTCGCACATTTCTATGGCTTCTGCTCATTTTGAAAAATTTTCCTCACTCCCCTCCTTTTATATCCTTGATACAGAAGAAATTCAAGTATATTCACCTCCTTTGCTCCATGGGAGCATTTTTCCGTGCTTGTATATACAACAGGTGTACAACGTAGCAAATACGAAAGCATAACCTTCTAAACCAGGAATACGAAAATTCGTCGAAATGGCAAGGGAAACTTGAAACATAAGGAATTGACTGACCTTATATTCATTCCCTACAATATTTATTTCCAACTCGATATCATTCCCAGCGCGCAATGATGTTGACAAAGTTGCATTTTCCAATTCTGCACCGAACGGTTCATCGAAGCTCCAAAGATCGATTACCTAAAGAATTGAACTTTTTCAAAAGTCCTTAGCGCCCCGAAAACCTAGTCTAGTCAGCATACGCAGCTTTTGAGGAAATTCTATAAAAAAGCTTTCGTATTTTCTATATGCTTACATAATTCGACCTGAAACTACTGCTCAGGCTGTCGGCACTTCAGCACAATGATGCTAACTGCGAACTAGTGCACGAGGTAGCTAGGTGGAACTTTTTCAAAGAGACATGAAAGAATATCTAAGGAGACCATAAAAGCCAAAAGACGACAAAATTAATTCTTTGGAATTTCTGGTTTTTCTTTATATTACGAATTTAGAAGATGGTCGTAAAGAAAGTAATCAACATAAAACATTCGTATTTTGCTCATCGATTTTCAAACTGACGCTTAGGCAGCCCACCTACTGCACTACGCAATTTGTAATCGATATTTTAAGGTTAAAACTGCAATATTTGTGTGGGATGTGTCATGTGTATAATGAATTTGTGACCAAAAGTGAGAAACCGGTTCCTGTAGCATACATGTAAGAGGAAGATGGGGGATCCCCCACCCGAAGTACGCTGTCCCCACTCTTTGCTCACCCAGAAGCCGGAAAATTTTTCACCCCATAAATGGCAGGGGAATTCTCCCAAATTTTCGAGCCGTTACATGTATGCTAGCCAGGCTCTGTTGGTAGGAGGTGGACCAGGTAGATATCAATGTCTGGGCTCTGAAGATTGACCAGGGTTAGGAATATCAAATCGTTAAACTTAATCTGCTCCGTCATAAGCTTCAGAAAGCTAATGAACGTAGTTGATAGCTCTTTAAATGGTAAACAAATTTTGAAAGTTTTGCATCCTATTTCGAAAATTAAGAAGATTCAAAGTTTTTAGATTGTTTCTGCCCTTTATTTCTCCTGTCTATTCGTTAATTTGCATTTATACCTATTTCCACATTGTTTCCGCCGTGATGCAGTCAGAAATTTCCTAAATTTTATAACCAGAATGCAGGCTGAACCAAAACAAATTGGACGCTGATTGCTGAGCAATAGCTCGAGTGAAAGAGAAAAAAGTATGGAAGTATTTTGCTATTAACCGCTAATTTAGTTTAATCAGTCAAGAGCAGTGTTTAAAAAATAAAATTTTTATAGTATACCCTTAGAAAGTACCCTTAGGAAGTTCAAATTTGAATCTTTACACGTTAATAACTTCACTAATTTTCTATGATAGGAGCGTTAAACCTATCAAAATGGTTGCGTTTCAAGAAGTTCGAACCAAAAAGTTTAAGTTTTGGTTAAAACAGTGGCTCTTTCTGCTACCTCAAAAGTCACCGAATATGAGATGGAAATCCCCAATAATTCTTGATTTTTTTCAAAATTATCCCAATTTTCTGTTTGTTAATTCAGCTGTTTCTTATTTAGATGTAGCAAACAAGATAAAGCTCATTGAATACTGAATCTTGTATGCGCTAGACCGACGTGAAATAGGCAACTTTTGCACATCTACAAATGCCATAAAAGAATAATTAATAGGTACAATACTGAGCGAAAACAATGTCATTCCTCAGCTCGTCAACTAACTTCCATTTCCGGATAATTTCTCCAAGCATATGTACGAGTTTCCTCACAACATAGAATATCTTTGTGTGATTAATCAATTAAAGTGACCTGTGTGTCCGTCCGTATTTTGATACGAAAGATAATATAGCGATCAACATCGAATAAGCTGACTTGAAATCCGTTATACTGCTCCGTCTGGTTTGTCAATTTTCCAGCAAGTATTAATGAGCGATTTCTATCCAGTCTACATGGCAATTGTTTCAACCCAAGCTGAAGAACGAAGGTAAACAAGCGTAAAATTTTTGTGGCCAAGGCTCAAATGCCTTTTACGCAAAAAAGGTGGTACACGATAAGATTTGTTTTCTATGGGATACAGATAAATCTCTGTCAAACTGTGTCATCAGCTATCTGCAGCTTAGGTTGGCGGCACCAAAATTCTGGGGGAGTACAGGATTTTTTCGAAAGTCAAAAGATAGCCCTAAAAAGGATAGTATGGCTAAAAAACACAATTTTTCAGCGCTTCTCACCGAGCACTATCAATTGGCATCGAAAAATTGCGAAAAAAACAAAAACAAGTTCAAAAATTGAATTCTTGGGGGTAGGGAATGTGCATACCCCCAAACCCCCACACGCCCAGGTATGATCTGCAGTCGTGGAAACGTACTGCAGCATCTGCGAAAAAATGCACGTCAGAAAACATACTCTGCATTCTTGTGTGGATAGACCTTCCATACCTTCGAGCTGATGTTTTCAGTTATACGAGCATACATAAAGAGTCAGCTAATTCTGAGGCCGTATTCATAAAACATACTTTAAAGTAGTGTCTACCTACTGGTAGAATCAGGTCTACCTTGAATTAAGGTGTATGGATGGTGCAAACTAGCATGAATCGCGAAATAGCATGCTTTACATGCAATTCTGGGGTCTACCGTAATTAGCCGGAGGTCTTTCGGATCCGACGATCTAAACCTCTGTCTACGTGTGCTGACAAGCATACAATAAGTAGCGACCAAATTGTGTCTGGGTAGTGTAAAACTGGCCAAAATCCGAAAAAGGTGCCATCATTATCTAACATAAGATTGTAACCACATACATAATCAGAGCAACATACTTTATTTGAAACTCTTTTTGAGCAACATATTGCTATAACAGATAAAGCAATTTTTATCGGTAAGAAAATGAACACAGTGTAAAAATTAATAAATACAAAGACAAGGCGTCATAGTGAATGACTTTTATTTCATGTCCGATAAAAAATTAAATGCCTTCTCGTTTGTTTTTTTAAAGCTCAGACCAAGTTTTCAAGGTCCGTTGGCGTCGAAACATTTTATAAGCAAATCTGACAGAATTACTTGTTTGAACGGAAAGTGTGAAAATATAAATACATTTAGAAACTGTGGAAGTAAGAACAAAACGAAAAATCAGGTGAGAAATAATGTGAAATGAAGTGAGGAAAAGACCGAAAAAGTAACCAGATAGCTAAAATGATTTGAATGAGGATACTAAAATATGGAGGAAATGCCAGAAATAGCTGCTTTGCATATAATAAAGAAAAGGGCAGATTTAGGGAAGGGCGGCCGCCCCGTTGTCGACAAATAGTCGGGGAAAATGGAGAAACATATGCATTTTTGAGGATTTTGGCGATTTTCTGTCATGATTTTCCACAATTTCATGGAGTGCGCGCCGGTAGGACTCAATATTTATATTTATTGACTTTTCTGGCGCTCTAAAAGCCTTATTTTGCGACAGAGGAGTATTTTATGCGCAAAATACAGATTCGTGTATTTTTTCTGCGCTTTGTGCCAATTTTTGATCTAATTTTACGCGTTCGCTGAAACTTTCGAAAAATTTTTTTCCGGTCAAGACATGATTATCAAAGAAAAAAGCCGACGGAAAATCGTTGGAGCTCTAATCCTATCCGACACACTGTCAAATAATCCTGGATCTGTCACTGATGTGCTTTCCGTTTTGATTAGTTGTTAATATTAGTTTGGGTTTTCATTGAAAACTTTTAATCTATAAGTTCTGGATTAAAAAATTATCAGCTATTACGTAGGGATCAGAATTCACGAGTTTACAACAGTTTTCATGAAAGAAAAACATCAGTAGTTAGGCGTGTGTCCCTAGGTAGCAATGCTATAACATAGCCTGTGTTATAGCATGGGTGGAGGGGCTCAGAATCTGCTCCCTGGCTTTTCCCAGGGAGCAATGCTGTAGCATAGTCTGTGCTATGGCATAGGGACCTGCCCGGGGAGGGGCGCGCGCCAGCCCGAGGCCAGGGGCCCAGGGCCAGGGGAGGGGAAATTTCCATGGGGGAAATTTCCATGGGGGAAATTTCCATGGGGGAAATTTCCCAGGGGGAAAACTTGAAATGACTATAACTCAAGAACCAGCACTCGGATCAGGCTCAAATTTTCAGAGTATGTCAAGTATATGTTAGATATGGTATGTACAAAATTTCAGCGCGCAATCTACAGTATACCAGCATTAGTTTACACTTTTGCATAAATCAAGAACCAATGCTTGGATTTTGTTCAAATTTTCAGGAAATGATGTATATAGGCGAGGCATGCTATGCACAGAATTTCAGCGCGCAGCCTACAGTATACCAATTTACTTTACACTTTCTCATATAGTACTCTAACTTTAGGGATAGAGGGCGGATTGGATTGAAATTTCAGGGGTAGTATACATATCCTATTAGAAAACTATTACAAGAGATTTGTGAAAATTCCTACAGTATATTGAATTTTTTACAATGCTCCCAAGAAAAATTGTGTGCACGCGCTTAGGCAGGGGCCCAGAGTCAGATGGGGGACACTACCGCCACTTTACACTGTATGATTTTCGCCGATCTACGTCAAACACTCATTGATTGATCGTTCGTGAAAGTATGCATAATATTCTTTTGTTTGCTCGCTGAAATGTTGCCGCAGATTAGCTAGAATTAGGGCATTTTTGTAATCAAGTTATAGTGATTATTAGCAGTGTGCAAGTGAATCACCTTGGCAGCTTTAGGTCCTTCAAAAAACAAAACATTGCCATGATATATTTTTATTTGGTACTCTGGCACCAAAGCATTTTGAATTTTCTCTACAGCTTCAAGCCCATATTTATCTTCATTAATGCTAAGATTAGCTTTGTGCATCAGTTCTAATGCTAGCCGTTTTTGCAGAGTACATCGGCTCTTATCTCCTTTCCTAATAGAATCCCATTTTGGGCTCTTTTCTAGCTTTGCTATTCCTGTTACAACAGCTCGAGGTAGGGATAAATTATCATTTGAGGTGATTTCAATATATCCACCTCCATTTTTACAAAACTCCCTCACATCAGGTTCAAGGCCAGTTCCGGTTTGTTGTTTTTTATCAACAATAACTATTTTGAAAGCTATGTCCTCGCTTAAGCAAAACTCGTTCTTAGACTGGGCTACATTTTCTATAATGCTCAAAACCTTGTCAGCATTTATATACTCACGTTGAGTAAATGGAACTAATACAGGCGCATGAAGGCACGGCTGTCTAATTTCAATACCTACCAAAGAGTCAGGAGGACAGTCATGCAACATCTGCTTAATAGCTTCCTCAAAAATCTGCTCAAAGACCTCAAACAGATTAGGACATTTCTTGAATCGCAGCAAAAATGCTCTTGCAGTTGTCTTAAACCTACGAACAAAAATCTCTGGGAACTCATGTACTTCAAAGTATTTATTCAGATCCATTTTTAATGTAAGAAGTTTGCAGAGTAATACGCGCCCATATTTATAGACATACAATCAAAATCTATAAATACTAATAATGGTCTACTGTTTAACTACTCTTTTTAGTACTATAAGGAGAAAATGGAAGAAATCAGAGAAATCCAAAAGCGTCTTTTTCTGGATGAGGAGAAGAAGCCCTATGGCCGGTCCATCAAACCGGCCATAGAGCTATGTGGGAGAAACTTGGATCGGCCCATGTACTCCCTAATGATCCAGCTTTGCTATTTTTGTCAGAAAAATAGTTCTGAAAGGGACTTTTTCGAAACAAATTCTGGCAGGTGGTACTTGAATATCCAAATGTGCCCCAGGTGCAGCGAGTTTAATAGAGCCATGCAGGAAGCGGGCAAAAGAGTGCTAAAGCGCTATTCTGATCAGCAGGCTGAGGAGGAGAAGGCCAAAACAGCTTACTAAAAGTCTATAAATATGGGTGCGCGCTAGGTATATTATATATGCAGCTAATTAAAAGAAAGCATGTCTTCACCCGGTGAACTAGCGTACCATCATTTTGTCCGAAAGCTTATTGAAAAAGCTAACAATCGCTACTTGAGCGTCAGAAATGTCCAAAGCATAGGCTCTTGTTTCTGGGGTTACATGAGCAATGCGTTTAAAGAGGAACAGCGCGAAATTGATAAACGCGAAGTATTTTGGATTTTTGCATTGAGATTGAAAGCAGCCATTTTAGACAAAGATGTTGATTCTTTGTGTGGCTTGTATGCGGCTTTTGATCAAAATGGAAAGAACATGTGGGAAAACATGTATGATAACTGTATTTTGCAACAAGTAAATCATTTGTTGTAAAGTAGTAAAATGTGCGTTTTATAAAAATGCAGGCTCCCGTTGCTCTTAACCTCCACGTGGTGGGAGCCGGAAACGATCCGTTTGATCGGCCAATAAGAGCATAAATATTAAAAAATAAAATAAAAAATGTAAAAATGGATAAATTGTTGACAAAATTATATTATGACCCTCAAACTGGGTATACGGGGGCGAATCAACTTTTTGCTCGAGTGAAAAAGTTACGTCCAGCAGCAAAATTTGAAAAGGTAAAAGCATGGCTGGAAAAGCAACCCACATACACACTACACAAACCTGCAAAGAAACATTATTCACATAACAAGGTAATAGTTAGCGGGGTTGATGAGCAGTGGCAAGCAGATTTGGTTGATCTACAATCGTTAGCCGACCACAATCATAATTTTAAGTATCTACTCAATTGTACTGACATTTTCTCAAAGTATGCATGGTCAGTGCCACTTAAATCAAAAACTGGTAAAGAAATTATGGCATCTTTTCAGAAAATTTTCAAATCGTCGGGCCGTAAACCATATAAACTGCAAACGGATCAGGGAACTGAGTTTACAAACAAGGAATTTCAGCAATTTTTGAAATCTCCAATTTATTGACTTTTTCACGACAAAAAGCGAAATGAAAGCTAGTATTGTTGAGCGGTTTAATCGTACGCTTAAGGAACGCATGTGGCGATATTTCACTAAAAAGAATACATTTAAGTATATTGACATTTTGCCCGATTTGCTAAAAAATTATAATAATTCTTTTCATAGGACCATTGGTATATCCCCCGCTAACGTTACCTATAAAAACGAAAGAGAAATTTTGAACAAAGCATTTAGGATTGATAAACCGAACGTTGTTTTTAAATTTGATATTGGTGATAAAGTTCGTATAAGTAAAGTGAAACGTACATTCGAAAAAGGATTCTGGCCCAACTGGACCGAAGAATATTTCATTGTTAAGGAGAGGTTTGCTCGCACACCACCCGTTTATACTCTCGAAGATCAAAAGGGGGAAAAATTAGAGGGTGTTTTCTACGAAACCGAGCTGCAGAAAATTATTTCAAAATCAGATGATTTATTTGTGACTGAAAAAATTATAAAAGTTCGTAAAAAAGGCAAGAAAACTGATTATTTGGTGCGCTGGAGAGGCTACCCGCCTAAATTTGACTCTTGGGTTTCTGATATTGTAAAGCTATAAATAGTAAGTCAAATCTTAAGATCAATGGTCAGTGTTTTTTCAATCATATTCCACATCGTTTATCACAATACGCACATTTGTCTAATGATGCCATTGGTGATTATTTTTGGCCAAAAATGAGCAACCAGTATAGGCAAACATTGCTCAAATTTGATGATCATGCTATTTTGAGCTTCTCAAAGTTTATCAGAAAACGCCTGAAAAAGGGCGATCTTTGCCTGCCGTTTAACTTGTGGGAATTTTTAAGCCCTGAGGCTAGGTTTTACTTTGCGAACCTCCATACAAAAATCATTGATGAACACATAACTTCATCCATGTCATCAGTATTGATCTAAAAATTTGCAAAGTTTGGAATATTTTTTGTGAAGTTTGGAATATTTTTTGTAAAGTTTGGAATATTTTTTGTAAAGTTTGGAATATTTTTTGTAAAGTTTGGAATATTTTTTGTAAAGTTTGGAATATTTTTTGTAAAGTTAGCAATATTTTTTGTAAAGTTTGGAATATTTTTTGTAAAGTTTGGAATATTTTTTGTTAAGTTTGGAATATTTTTTGTAAAGTTTGGAATATTTTTTGTAAAGTTTGGAATATTTTTTGTAAAGTTTGAAATATTATGTATCTAATCTGCATTTCTCAACCATTGTTGAAACTATTTTATATGCTCTGTGCAACTCATGCTCCTGTTTTGCACCTGTAAAGGTCAATTTTCCGCTTGTGAACAGCAAAAATGTTATATTTCTGAATTTGTATATTAAGCCAGGAAACAATTCCACTTCATACATGCATTTTCTTTTCACCAGCTCATAAAATTTGCAAAGATTAATGCGGAACCCTAAATTAGCAGAGCCTACGAACATATGGGGTTTCACGTTTAAATCATCACTCCTAGCATTTAATGCATCTACAGCAGCTTTTATAGCACTTTCACCATCTTTCACTGTTTTGGCTCCAACACATACAATTTTACCTGATTTGAAAATCAGTAATGTTGCCTGAGGTAGTCGAAATACAATTCCTGGAAATCTCAAATAATTGTATTGTGCAGTCTTTGGTAATTTGTGGCATATTTCTTCGAGGTTAAGCGTATGGGGCAGTGCTGTAATCAGTAAAATATTTTGTATAGTCACCATTTTTCTATAAATACTTCCTGATAAACTTATATTTATACCTAAAACCATGATGTTCCAACATCCTTTCACCTGCCTTGTTTCGGGACCAACAAAGTCAGGCAAAACAACATTTGTCAAGCGATTAATTGAGAATAGAGCATGCCTGATTGATACTAAAATTGAAAAGATTTGGTGGTGCTTCGCAGAAAATCAGCCCCTTTATAAAAAAATAAATGATGTTTCATTCATAGAAGGGCTTCCTGATTTTAATTACCTAAAACAATTTAGTCACATGCCTCAACTTTTGATTCTCGATGATCTTATGCAACAGAGCAAGGGTAATGTCCAGATTGTGCAACTTTTTACAAGGAGTTGTCATCATTGGAACATTAGCATTATACACATTGTTCAAAACGTTTTCTTTGATGGTCTAAGAACTTCACGCATCAACTCTGATTATATAGTTTTATTCAAACACCCTGCTGATCAGTTACAGGCACAAATGCTTTCCAGACAGCTCTATCCTGCCAACGCTTAATATTTTCTAGAAGCTTATTCTGATGCTACTTCTCAGCCACACGGTTACCTTTTAATTGATCAACTCAAAATGCTAGAGTTGAACTCAGGCTTAAAACAAATATTTTTAGCAGGCATCCAACTGTTCATATGCAGAAATCTATAAATACTAGTAGAGATATTGTGAACCCAGCCTATGGGAAACCGTAGCCGGTCACAAGCCTGGATAAATGGGGAATGTTGGTTCCCATGGCGATGGAACCATGAAATGAGCTGAGAACCCAATGGCAGTACAACAAATGGATAACGCAACAACAACTAGCGCACACGGCTGAACCAATGCGTTGGGGGTATCTGGGCTCCCTTCGAAAAATAAACTACCAGCAGCAGCGAACAAAATTTTCAATGCAAAGAAAATTATGAACATTGCCACCTGGAATATACGTTCAGGTAGCCAAACTGGTAAAATGGATTTACTGGCCGACGAACTCAACAAATTTGATATTGATTTAGCTACTATTACCGAAGCCAGACTCCCTAGTCAAGGGGAACATACTGTTTTTACCTCTAGCCATTCAAATAGCTTTAACCTTTATTATTCCGGCGGCGAAAGCTTTAATTGAGGCGTAGCTTTTATGTTAAAATCTAGTCTGAAGAAATATGTTACCTGTTTCCAACCTATTTCGGATCGAATCGCAACCTTAGAATTTGCTGGCACTATTCCGACTGTCTTGATTGGAGTTTATGCCCCCAACGGAAATGAGCGACGACGTTGATAAGGACTTGTTTTATGA
Organism: Mermis nigrescens; assembly: GCA_036768485.1. NCBI lineage: Eukaryota > Metazoa > Nematoda > Enoplea > Mermithida > Mermithidae > Mermis > Mermis nigrescens. Next base: position 327,005 of record JAVLUZ010000243.1, on the reverse strand, counting down.
AAATCTACGACAGACATTGGATTCATTTCAAGATGGAAATAATTTAATTATTTTTTGTGGGGACCTGAATGCACAAACCGGCGTAAATCATCTTGGATGGGAGAAAACTCTTGGCCCCTTTGGATGCGGCAGCCTCAATGACAACGGTCTGCGCCTACTATCATTTGCAAACTTCAATAGAATGGTAGTGTGCAACACGTGGTTTCAACACCCTATCAATCACAGGCACACCTGGTTTTCGAATAACAGAAGAGATAAAAGTATGCTTGACTACTTCCTGGTGCATAAGCGGTTCCACAGTGCTATCCATGATGTTCGGGCAATGCGCGGAGCTTCGATCGGATCAGATCACCACCTGGTCAGGGCCAAATTCCGATTGCATCTGAAGGCGCACAACAATATTCGCCCCACAGCTACCCTCGATTACTCGCACTTATCCGACCCCAACAGTCAGGCCAAATTTCAACTTCTTTTACAAAATAAATTTTCCCCACTGTTAGCCAACAATGTTGATGAAAACTGGAACTCAATAAAAAACGCCATTATCTACTCACTTAATGGAATTTGTCCCAAAAAACGACGAAAAATAAAACCTTGGATCTCAAATGATACCCTAAAACTAGTTGAAGAACGCGCAAAAATCAAGAATATTAATCACAAGCTGTACCTTTTCGTCAATAGACAAATTAAACGGCAGCTTAAGACGGATAAGGACGCTTGGTGGAATGTGAAAGCCCAAGAAATGGAAATAGCCAGCAAGAACCATGATTCGCGCTTACTTTACAGCATCCTGCGAAGTTGTAATGGAAGGTTTAAAGCAACGAGTTCAAACCTCAAAGATCACCATGGCAACCCCATCAAATCACTAACGGGTAAACTAGATAGATGGAAAGAACATTTTAGCCAATTGCTTAACCGCCCACACCCCACAAGCCTAGACAAAAGGCTGATGGAGAACGTGGATCTGAAATTTTCAAGCACAATTAATGATCATCCTCCAACTGAAGAGGAAATCAGAATATCAATAAAAAGACTCAAGAACCGGAAGGCACCAGGTGTGGACAACATCCCTGCTGAAGCTTTAAAAGCTGGAGGAGAGGCAATAGTCAAACAACTAAAAGGCGTATACTCGATCATCTGGAACAAAGGCACAGTGCCTCAAGACTTTAAGGACTCAATTATCGTACCAATTCACAAAAAGGAGACCCAGCTACCTGCAAAAATTATAGAGGAATAAGCCTGTTAGCAACATCTGGAAAACTTCTGACCTCTATAATCCGATCCAGACTACTCAGTGTTAGAGAAACTAACTGCAGGGAAGAGCAGGCTGGTTTCAGGCCTGGAAGAGGTTGTACCGACCAAATATTCACACTTAGGCAACTAACCGAATCGCGCCTACGCTGTAAAAAGGACACATTCTTGGTATTTGTGGATTTTGCATGCGCATTCGATAGCATAAACCATTCGTCCTTATGGTGCGCCCTCAAAAATGAATCAATCCCGCATGCCACACTTAGTATTCTCAAGGCCTTCTACGACGGTGGAATGAGCAGGGCAAAATATTTGGGAAATGTGTCCTCACCATTCTCAATTACCACTGGCGTTAAACAGGGATGCATTATTTCGCCTATGTTGTTCAACGTGACTATGGACTGGATTCTCAGAAAAACTTTCGACGACATGCCAGGTGTACAAGTCGGAGCTAATTTGTCTCTCACTGATTTAGTATACGCCGACGACATTGTATTTTTTGCCGAAACAGCTCAAGCCGCACAAAATACCTTGAATGCGTTACAAGTGAATGCCAACAAACTCGGCCTGACAATAAACAGCGAAAAAACTAAATTTATTCTCACGGGCACACAACCGGCCATATTACAACTTGATGGCAAACCAATCGAAAGGGTGGATGCATTTAAATATTTGGGATCGGTTATCGATAGTGGACGAATAGTAGCAACTAGCAACATCAAAAACCGCATTGGGAATGCCATGTCAGCATTCACTTCACTAAAGAAGTGTTTGTGGAACCAAAAAGACGTTACCATCACAACAAAAATGAGAATTTTTAATGCTTCCATCCGGACAATTTTGATGTACGGCTCTGAGTCGTGGACTCTGCTTAAAAGCGATATGCACATATTAGAACGTTTTCAACTTCGATGTCTTCGCAGCATTTTGCACATAAATCTACGAGACCGATGGGAGAATGAAACTGTGCTGCAAGTATGTAAAAACCAAACCAGTATTGAACTCTACTTAAAGCGACAGCGGCTCAGGTGGTTTGGACATGTCTGCCGCATGAACAACACCCGACTACCCTATCAGTTAATTAACTCCAAGTGGCCCACGGGGTGGAAAATCTCTCGAGACGCCCCTAAGAAAACATGGTTGACACAAGTGGCACAAGATGTTCAGCCGCTCCACTTCTCAATCATTGATGCCCAACAAGCAGCCTTGAACCGCAATCAATGGCGTGCTGTAATCCGTGATACACTGCCTTTGGCCGCCACAGCTCAACGGTCGTTGCCCTACCAACGTCATTGAAGCTTATGGTGTTTAAGTCAAGTCAAGTCAAAGATATTGTGACAAAAAAGAAAAAAATGGGTAAAGAACGATTAACACGCAATATTGGTTGTTTACATCTCCTAAGTCAAGCAAAAAAACTCAAAGAAACGCTATTATAAATACTGCCAGCAAATATCAAATCCTTTGTCTCTGTGACTGTGCAAACAACTTTCTGAATGGTAATATTCCTTTCGATAAAAAGGATATAAATAAACTTCGAAGATATCAGAATCAAATTAGATACCTGGCAAACAATAAGCAGGCGACTACAAAACAAAAGAAAGATATTATAATACAGGAAGTGGTTTTCTTCCTCTTTTACTACTCCCATACTTACAATAGCTGGTAGTTTGTTAGCTGATGCAATAGCTGGTAGAAAATGAAACATACTGAAAAAATGATTCTTATACCCGCTGAAATCAGCGAGCGGACTAAACCTATTGATGTTGTGCTAGATTCCTTGGATAATGAATTGCAAAAAGTTCTGCATAGCAAACGTATAGCTCCTGAAATAAAACTCATGAAATACAATCAGGTGCTTAACAGATTTAAACAAATATGATCTTGCACGTGAGCGTAAGAAAATAAGCAGGCACCCTGGCACAAAAGAATTGCTGAAAGTGTTTAATCGCACAAATGTTCAACTGGAAAGTATAGTAAATAGACAAGGTAAGGAGATTTTTGCTGCAGGTGGGGAATTCGACTGGGATGAAAGTCTATAAATACTTATCACATATAATTTATTCAAAACAAAATTACAAAAATGCACGTTCAATTCAATCCTAACGATTACAACATTTGGTTGGACTACTACACAGGGCAGGCTGCCCAAACAGGCTATGGGTTGGAAGGGTATAAAGGCATCCCATACCAGCGGGGCGTAGGTCTTGGCAGCTTTTTCCGTTCGCTTTTTAGAATGGCAGTCCCAGTTTTGCAGTCGATTGGTAAGCGAATTGGAAAACATGCTCTAGTTGCAGGTTCAAACATAGCGTCTGATTTGGCCCAGGGAAAACCGCTTTTTGAGTCTACTAAAGAACACTCAAAGCGAGAAGCTGCTCAATTGTTTGATGAAGCCTCTCATGCCCTTCAGCAGCAGCAAGGATAGGGTCTTGGTAGCCGCCCAAAGTCTATAAATACTAGCATGATAGATGCTTTTTCAAAACAAAAAAATGGCTCTCGTAAACGGAAAATCTATCCCCAGTACCAAGACTGAACTGGACCTTTTTACGGTCCCTCCTACTCAAGTAGTGATAAAGCGTGGTTTTTGGCATGAAATTCAACCTACAAATCCTATTACTAATGAGGGACCATATGAATTTAGAGTACCTCCTGATCCACATTACATTCAGCTCAATAAAAACTACATTTACATGCTACTGAGAATCAAAAAACCAGTAGTTGCTGCTGGAGCAGTAGTGCCTGACTATGCGCCTATCAATCTTATTGGTAAGACTTGCTTTAAGCAGGTAAAATGCTTTTTAGGAGGCAAATTAGTTTTTGATAGCTCTGATAAATATGCATATAGATCGTATTTTGAAACCGAATTAAATTATGGGTATGATGCCAAGCATTCGCATTTGCAATCTGCCCTGTACTTTCACGAAGGTGGAAGTGATGTTGACAGTAAAGATCATGAAGCCGTTAAGAAGCGCACAGCAATGTTCAAAGATGATAATGTTGTGGAAGTTGCGGCCCCACTGCACATTGACATGTTCGTGCAAGACAGATATTTAGTTAATTTTACCAATTTCCGCCTAGAATTACACAGAAATAATAATGCATTTGTTTTGCAGTGCTTTGAGGATGTCAGCCTTGACTTGAAAGTCTCACAAATGAAATTTTTTATCCGAAAAGTTGAGGTTTTAGACACTGTGAATATAGCTCTTGAGCAAACAATGCTTTCCTATACAGCAAAATATCCCATAAGGAGAGTAGCTTTGACTAATTTGCACATTTCAAATCCTGCTAGAGAAACGCCCAATTATACATTGTTTACTGGTCAGCTGCCTAGGCGTATAGCGCTTGCTTGTGTTGAAGGCAGTGCTTATCAAGGCAATCTAGCAAAATCGCCTTTCAACTTCAAACCGTTCAGCATAAATGATGTAAAAGTAACGTATGGAGGTATAACATATCCTGCTTACCCAGCCAGCATCAGCATTTTATTTAAACATGACAGGTACTTGCAAGCCTATGCTCAGATGTTTGATGCATTAGATATTGGGCATGAAGGTAATTTCATTAGCAGAGAAGATTTTAAAACAAGTCACTGCTTCTTTGTGTTCGATTTGACTCCTGATGCAGATGATGGAGGACACTGGGACCTAGTCCGTGAAGGAACAACAAGCATTGCTGTTAGGTTTTCTGAGAATTTGCCCGATTCTGGCATTGAAATCATTATATATGCTGAATTTGATAACTTAATAATGATTGATAAAAACCGAAACACGTTTCATGACTATGATGCATAAACATGAGCACTATTGAAATATTCAAAATTCTCAAACATAATAATACATTTACAGGCGTTTTCCCAATAGATGGTCTGCCACCAATAAGAACCTACCCTGCGGCTCTAGTTGTAAATTTGGACCCCAGTGAGGAACCAGGATCACTCTGGGTCGCAATTTATTTTCAAAATAAGAAGCATTGCAACTATTTTGACAGCTATGGCTCAGAACCACCTGTGCAATTGCATAAATACATTTCTGATAATGTGCTCTCATTTACATACAATAATATGCGAGTACAAGGGCTTTTCTCAATCAGCTGTGGTCATATGTGTATCTACTTTTTGGTCTGCATGAGCAAAGGCATAAGTTTCACGAACATTGTTCTATCTATGCTCAGTGAAAAAATTTATAAATATTTCAATAAACTAAGGTTATAAAAAATGGATATGAAACAGTTTTACATAACGCTTCCAAGCAATTCACAAGAAACAAATACTGCAGCCACATTTGTTACCAATCTGCCTAGACAAATCGCATTAACTGGCGACTGGGACGTTGGGTTGGCTGAAATAATTTATGCAAATACATGGCACAATGTTGCCAAGGAGCAGAATATGATACAGTTTTACAACATCAAAAACAATGTGCGACAAAAATTGCTTATTCCTCGAGCAAGATATTTAAATATACATGACCTCATCCAAACCATGAGGAATGGAATAAAAACGGTTAGCCAAATAGACAAATTGGATTACATGCAATATTTTGGCATAAAGTATGATGAAAATAGGAAATTTTGTAGCTTAACAATCAATACTGAATATATTCAAAGTGTAAAGCTGACAAAGCATTTAATGTATATGCTAGGATTCCTAGAGAGCCAGCTTAGCAATATAGATTATACTGTGAAAAAAGAATTAAACATAGTTGCGCACCATTCACCCGACATGCTAGGTGGAATGCACAACTTTTACGTATATTGCGATATAGTTGAGCCTCAAATCGTTGGAAATGTTTTTGCACCGCTTCTGCAGGTTGTGAATATAGAAGGAAAATATATGGATATTGTTAATCACGCATATATTAGTCCACATTATATACCTGTGCTCAAAAAATCATTCAATGCCATTGAAGTGAACATTAAAAGTGATCAAGATAAACCTGTGCCTTTTGAATTTGGCAAAACAATTGTTAAAATGCATTCCAGGTATCGGCTATAAACATTTTATTATCACACCTACTTCGCCTGAACAACGTATCCACCTTTGCCTTAGGCAGATACTTTTGGTCTAAGCTCAATGCTGAGTACAAACAAATTTAGTAGAAAATGATGCTGAGGCTTTTATCAATTTTTCCAAACTTGTCAAACAATGTTTTACTTTTCGTGATTTGCCTACCGTAGCTAATCTGCGGCAACATTTCAGCGAGCAAACAAAAGAATAGTATGCATACTTTAACGAACAATCAATCAATGAGTGTTTGACGTAGATCGGCGAAAATCATACAGTGTAAAGTGGCGGTAGTGTCCCCCATCTGACTCTGGGCCCCTGCCTAAGCGCATGCACACAATTTTTCTTGGGAGCATTGTAAAAAATTGATATACTGTAGGAATTTTCACAAAACTCTTGTAATAGTTTTCTAATAGGATATGTATACTACCCCTGAAATTTCAATCCAATCCGCCCTCTATCCCTAAAGTTAGAGTACTATATGAGAAAGTGTAAAGTAAATTGGTATACTGTAGGCTGCGCGCTGAAATTCTGTGCATAGCATGCCTCGCCTATCATTTCCTGAAAATTTGAACAAAATCCAAGCATTGGTTCTTGATTTATGCAAAAGTGTAAACTTATGCTGGTATACTGTAGATTGCGCGCTAAAATTTTGTACATACCATATTTAACATATACTCGACATACTCTGAAAATTTGAGCCTGATCCGAGTGCTGGTTCTTGAGTTATAGTTATTTCAAGTTTTCCCCCAGGGAAATTTCCCCCATGGAATATTTCCCCCATGGAAATTTCCCCCAGGGAAATTTCCCCCTCCCCTGGCCCTGAGCCCCTGGCCCTGGGCTGGCGCGCGCCCCCTCCCCTTGCAGGTCCCTATGCCATAGCACAGACTATGCTAAAGCATTGCTCCCTGGGAAAAGCCAGGGAGCAGATTCTGAGCCCCTCCGCCTATGCTATAACACAGGCCATGTTATAGCATTGCTACCTAGGGACACACGCCTAACTACTAACATCAAAGTGAAACCGGCGTATGAACATTAGAGAAAAAATGTACAAAATTTAGGCTTTTCAAGCTATATGCATTGCTTCATTTAACAATGTATAGTTTAAGCACTTTGTCGCATTATTTTTAAAATCAGAGTGCAAACAACATCCTCCAAACTTGGAAGCAACATACTTCTCGCTAGTCACTTATATTTCGGAAAAAACATTTATCTGTATGAAAACGTCCAAAAGTGAGTAATTGTGTATATGACAAACAAAGTTGATTTATGGTTAACAGCAGAGGGTTGTGCTCACTTTGCTATTCTTTCCTCTCCTCCATGCAAGTTGACAATTCCGTTGTTCGAAAGCTGAATTAAAAGTCTGTTATTATGCAAAAATCGACACTCTTTAAATCTTTGACGACATTGAACGTGAAACTGGACGAACTGGGCGAGTGGGAAGTGTGGAATATAAATACTGCAGCAAAAAATCAACCTTTGCGCGCAAAAATTCATAAGAATCTGCTAAAAATTAGACTTTCTCTAAGCAACACAAAAGTTGAAATGTATTAAGCGGCCTATAAAATAAGGTGTCCTCTCAAAATATTTTTCGTTGGTTTGGTGAAGAGCTTAGAAGGAAAGTTTAACCTAGATAAATAAGCGATTTAGTTGGATATCAGTTTCGCATTTTGATGAAAATATATAACCAATTTTCACTAAAAAGGCTGAATAGATGAATTATGACATTTTCACCTAGCTCTTTATCACGGCTCTACAGTCAAACGTGCTATGCTAGCCTGATGGTATGATGCAATAGCATTTTCACATGCTTCGGCATTCTACATGAATGATCCAATAATTCCAGTCTATCATTGAGCGCTATTGCATTCATTTGCATGGTTATCTTGCTCTTCGCCATGCGCCATGCTCTAAAGTCTTTGATGCTACCTGTTTGTGCATGTTTAATGCCTTGCCACTATACATGGGCAGCACCAAAAGTCTGGGGGTAGGATGAGGTGAATCATCAAAAATGTTACTAAAAACAGAATTCTGGGGTCTACAATAATCTGCTGGGGGGTATTTCAACTTCTGAGGGATACAAACACTCCACCTCCATCCCCATTCACACGCCTATGTGCACTCATCAGTCTTATTGCAACAGCGTTTGTTTGGACTGTCATTCAGTTATGGTCAAGCCTCACCTATACTTCGCATAAACTATGCCGCAAAGGTCCACTCGGTGCCGCACTATGCTTCTATTCTCTATACAGATAGCTTGCCAAATAGACAAAAAAGTGGCTCGGAGTTGGCGCTCAGCGCAGTTTCACCGTCGCTTCACAGCTGCTTCACGGGTCTAGGACAATTCGTAGGAAGACAATTCGTAGAACGACAACTGGTAGGAGGACAATTGGTAGGATGACAATTTGTAGGATAGGACAATTGGTCGGAGGACAATTCGTAGGATGCAGTACCACGATAGATGAAATCAAATTATATGAAGTTTCATCATACGAACAGCACAAAAATTATGCTCAGGTGAAGGAGAGGGTCAATGCGACCAGAGCAATGGTCTTCTGAGGGATATTTTTATTATTGTGCGATTTTGGCCCAAAAATGGCGAAAAATCGCTAAAATTTTCATGTTTTTTCACGAGTCCAAATGGTTTAGAGTGGGGAGACGGACCCATCTTAGGTGGGGCGATGCCCCCATCTCCCTGTTACATGTATGGCTAATTGATTTCAAAGTGGTTCAAGCTTTCGCTACTTAAGAACATTGCTGTGCTGTGTACTTAAAATACGTTTGTTTTCAGAGCAAGTTACTTTGTGAGATATGTTTCAAAGAACTGATTTTTGTCAGGTATATCCGTCAAAGAATAGCTTTTTTCCATGCTCAGTCGAGTTAAATTCGGACATTTAGCAACAAGTCAATGATATCATGAAAAATAGCGACCACAACCTGGCATTTAACCGTAAATGATTTTGACCACTGTAACATGTTGACCGAAATTAACCAATTTTTGCCTCTTGTTTACCATACTGCACTCTCTTTGCCTAATTGCTACCTTCGATTATGTATACATACGATACCTACTAGTTGGTATCCTACCAATTGACCTATACAACAAATTGTCTTCCTACGAATTGTCATCCTACCAGTTGTCCTCCTACGAATTGTTTTCCTACCAATTGTCCGGATTCCCTGCTTCACGCAATGTGTTCATACTTCTGCAAATGGCTGCTTTGCTCATTTGTAGACAATTCATTTGCATTTGCATACACAATGGGTCGACTTGGCTCCTGATTTACATTCGCAAGAGCAATTGACCTTTTAATTTCTGGCGCGACAAAGAAATCAGGAAAAGATTTAAAAATATCAAATTTTGGTCTTTGCAGTCAAGCAGATGTATATAGTGAAAAGAGGCGAAAAATTTTAAATTTAGCGAATGCAATTGCGGTGCGACAAGTGCATTAAGCACAGATTGACTTAATGTACCGCACACTTTGCAGGCTGCTATGCCACAGCAGGAAGGTCCCGTCCAAGGTGACCCACATTCCCCGGCTGATCAACAGTCTTGGCTGACCGATAGTCCCAAGTCACCGACAGTTCCGGGTGGCCGACAAATGGTATAAAAGTAGATCTGTCAGTCAAAGGAATCCCAAGTGACCAAGGGCATCAATTGACCGACTGTTCCGAGTGGCCAACAGAACCGGGTGAAGGACATTTCTGGATGGCCGACTGAACCGGGTGGCCAAGTGTACTGGGTTGCCAACAATACCGAGTGACTGACCACTCAGGGTGGTCGACACATATGAACACATAGATATTATATATGGATAGCTGGTCCGTATAAATGAAAGAAAACATTTTTTCTCGCATGGGTCCCCCAAAGTGTAAAATAAAAAACGTTTTGAAGAGCGTGCGTCTAAAACAGCTGCCAACGCAGGTTTTTAGCGTGCTTTTAAGCTAATGCAAAATATTCTGACGCTTCAAGCCGGATTTGTTGATTCTGCATAGTTTTGTCTTCTAAACAGCTTTAAAAATAGTGAGATCAAAAAATTTCACATCAAAGTATCATTTTAATAAATTAGGCATTAAGATGTTGAATTCATTAAAGTGCAGTGTGCGTAGCGTTTTTGAATTGTGAATTAAAAATCCAGACTCATTTGACTACACTGCATATGCGCGCAAAGTCTGGAATGTATGCATAAGCAATGAATAGCGTTTAGCTACCTTTGAAATCAAAAATCCTTAAAATAAAACCTCATTTATATTTATGAAAGGGCGGATAGCTGATCCCTCATTTCTTGTGATAACAAACATTTGTTAGATGAGCGTAGTACTGCGCTGCGCTGAATTGTTTCAAGTGAAAAACAAGGCGATTTCTGTTCACCTGTCTTATAAATACGATTAATGTAATTCAAATTTACTAACAGCAAAAGCCGTGCTCCAACCATTAGGGGCGGATTTCAGGGGCGGGGGGCGCCCCTTTTATTGGCCAAAAATAAAATATTTCGCGATATAAAAAATAGATATGCAATTTTCAATGATTTTCGGCCGTCAGTCACCAACATTTCTCAAATCTTTCCGGCGTTGCGCGCCGGATAATACCTATTAATGACATTTATTCACTTTCTTGGCGATCTGAGAGCCATTTTTTCTCATGGAATCGGCTTAAAAGTATTTTCAATAGCAGAAACAGCTATTTTATCACAATTTTTTTCTTTTTTATTCAATAATTTCCGATATTTCGCGTCAAATGCTACAAATACAGGAAATCATGCAGTAAAACATGCTTCTAAAGTTCCATCCGCCTAAATTTCGCAATGTTTCCGGCGCTCCGCGCCAGACTTTCGCTGAATTTTATGTTTCATGACACAAAATTTCGAAATGTTTCGAAAAAATACAACGTCAAAAGCACACATGTATAGCATGGGAATTCTGGGGGTCGGCCCAAAAATTTTTTATAACGTGCCTTTTTTGGGCTAAAAAACGGTATGTGCAAGTCAAAAACACTTTTTTTGACGTTTCAGACAATGCTCGTTCTTTAAAGAACATAAAAACGTTGATAACAAATCAGAAAAATCTGAACAATTTCTAGTAAATTGAACAAAATATGGTCAAAAAATGTATGTATGGCGCGAAGTGCCGAAAATTTGATGTTTAAGCCACAAATGGGCTAAGAACGCTTGAAAAGGCTCACTTTTTTACACTTTTACCAACTTTTATCAAAAATCGATCATTCTAGGAAAGGGGAAGTCACGCGGGGGGTCACTTGCCATCCTCGGGGGTCGAACCCCTCCACAAGAACACGTATGGTCAAAAAAGATTTTAAGTAAAAGTATAAAACGCACGCCGAAACAGGCTGATAAGTTGGACAATCAGCTCACCACATCGTTCTGTTAATTACACGCACCTAAAAGATCTCTATAACAGGAAGAAATTATAACACTTTTTCTGCCATTTAATTAGTGTGCCACTTGAACAACTTGAAGCTGTTGCCTATTTTGAAACACTCGGTCAGTCGGGAATTCTTTGATTGAAAGATCTATTTTTAGCATTATTTGACAGTCACCTGGGACTGTCGGCCACCTGGGAACTTTTTGATTGACAGATCAATTTTTAAAACTATTTGTCTGCCACCTGGGACTGTCGGTCACCCGGGACTGTCAGTAAGCTGGAATTATCTCTCTCACGTGGGCGTTGGGGAGATCAGGGGTATGCACCCTCCCAGAAGGTTGAATACCCCGCACCCCCCAAAAGAAACATTCTACCCTGCCAGAATACAATTTTTGAATTTTTTTTGTTTTTTTCACAGTTTTTGAGCCAGTGGATAGTGCTCGATGAGAAACGTTGAAAAATGACGTTTTTTCGCCTTGCCATTATTTTTAAGACCAGTTTTGACGTTTGAAAATTGCCCGCCCCTTAATTTAGGTGCTGCCTATGTATGTATGCTGTTGATTAACCGGGACTGCCGATCAACGATAAGACAATTCAGCAGCATGCTTAGATTGGTTTGGCTTGGAATTTATGCGGCTACCGCTGAGTCAATTTTTCGCAACACTGCTCGCCGCATGAAATATAAATAAGGATTTAGTAAAGAAAACGAAGCGATTTTATTTAATTCAGATTGATGAGTTTTTTAAAGAATAAAGTTGTGCTTTTTACTTTTCAAAATGAAGCCATCATCTATAGGCTGCAGAACATACTTTGATTTTTGTGTTGCTTAGAGAAAGTCTACTTTTCAGCAGATTCTTATAATTTTTTGCGCGCATGGTGACTTTTTTCTGGTCCTCTCCTTGTATGACTTTAATAATCCGCTATTACAACTATATTTGTCCGTTTTGTTCTATCAATTTTACTGGCTAGTGATACTATAACTAAAGTAAATGAATTATTGCTTAGATTTAAAAAACGTAACTAACCCTACTTTATTCCTTAGTTATGTTTATAAATTTGTCGTATTACCTCAGTTCTCGAACCATCTTCCAGCCTATATTTGCACTTATCGCGAAAAAAGGATTTTTAGACTCGAAATTCGGTCTAGAGTCCATTCCATTGAGTCTCACAGATCTAAGACTACGATATGTGCAAAGCCCCGCTGTCCCATACAAGGTCACCTTCAACCTATAGTCATTGCTACAATTCCACAACTTACGTGCATTGCTGGCGCAGACATTGCAGGCTTGAGGACACATGACGTGCGCTACGGTTTTCATGCGTAACTTGGTGCTATTGCAGCCGTTGTATTTCACCATCATGTCGCACTTAGTGTGAAAATTGTCGCAAGTTCTGACGGTGCCCGGGTCCTTCGGAGGATATCCATCGCAAAGGTGACAGGTCGAAGGGCAGGCTCTGGCTAAATGTATTCTAGGCAATCGCCAGGATTTGAGGTTGCACACCTCTTGCTTCAAACTAGCACATGTTAGTATATTATCCAAACATTGAGGAGCGTTGCCTGTTATGAATTTGTGAATACCATAATTGACTTTTCTAAATAAGTTCTTTAAGAAGAAAAGACAGCTCAATTGACTTTTGCATGGCTAGAACACATACCGTAAGCATTCTGAACAATCGTTTATTGTAAAAAAACAAGCTAACTCAAAACATAAACTTGGCATAGGCGGCGTGATTTGAAATATTACTGCAACGAAATCAGTGGCGAATCCAAAATTCACAGCGAACTTGGGTTGAAAACTTATACAGTTATGATAAGGTCGAAAGTATTCGGGAAAACCCATCTATCAAGTGTAAATTATTAGTTCTTCGCCTTTTTCTGATGAACAAAAATTATTTCTGATGTAAACAGGCATAAAAACTTCGAAAAATTCTGAAAGTTTCATATAAAAAACGGTAGATTAGTGCAAACATAAGCAAAAAAAGCTCGTATGGCGCCGCGAAAGCATAGAGACCCATTTAAAATGATGTAAAACGCAAAAAGTTTTATATTATTTCAAAATTCTAGGTAAAAACTGTATAAAATGTTACGTCATTTTTCAGAAAGAGAATGTATGAGCGAAGAATCTATCCTGATACGAGGCACCGTAACAATTTGAAAAAATCATGACAGAAATGATTGAGGTCAATGCAAAGCGCGCTACAATTTTTTCGCGCCAACTTTTTCTAGGCGACAGGGGAGTGACCCTACCCTTCCATTAATTCGCTCTTGAATGAAACTGAAATAGCTGGAACAAAGGAAAACAATTAGTCTTGACTATGCAAAAAATTATCAAGCATGAAATTGATTTTTAGATATCCTATGTGCCTTGAAGCTATTGATAAGTACGTGCAAGTTGATTAATGGCGTATTATTTTTACTAGCAACGTCAAACTAAAATTAGTGTATCCTATAATATTCTTTCCTTACCCCTACCCAACACATAAATACGGTAGTCTTGTGAAATTTTTTAACTCTAGAAAGATTCCCCCCACTTTTCATACCCTAAAATTCGATTTTCTGAAAAATTCGTATAAAAGCTGCAGTTCTGAGCGTTTTTAGCTATTTTCTCAAAAGTGTCAAACTTGCGGCTTCGATTGTTTACATTATCTAAAGATGTTTACGTTTTTGTGTTTTACAGAGATTGAGCGTCGCCAGATACGTCAAAAATGTAGTTTTTTGATGCATATCTACCATTTTTAGAGCTGCAAAAAGGCCCTTTAGAAAATTATTTGGTTCACTCCCACCCCCTCCCCCGAATTTCTAAGCTGTTTATGCCTTCGCTAACCCTTTCGTACTTTTTATCGAGTCGCAATAGATGTGTTGCAATGTCTTCACGTCCTGCCGCGAAAGGTTTCTTGCCTGCCCCATGCGATTGAGATAATATGTTGCGTTGATAAGCGGCGTTATTGTATTCTTTTTAGTGTTGTTGGCGAACTGTAGACAAAAGATAAAAGGGGAAAAATCAAAAGAAAAAATTTATCATATCACAATTTTAATGCAAATTTAATTTCTTTAATTTTAGTCATAGATTCTATAATTCAAACTTTTAGTGTGGGGGATGAATAAATTTTGACACATGCCGTGCCGATTTCGGTAAATATCCCACTTTAGAGGTGGATCTGTATCTTTCTAGCTCTCTTTTGCTATATTTAAGATTTAAAAAAAACATTTAAGAGCGCAAAATACAATGCATATGAAGATCAGCCACGGTTGACCATAATCTTGCGGAGAGAGGTTTGCGAGGTGAGAGATTTTCATCATACATGGGCCGCAAAAAAATTATGCAGAAAATGTAATCGCCGATATTGCCAAAAATGTTACTGGAAATAGTATTCTGGAAAGGTTAACAGTAATTTGAGGGTTCAACTTCTGGAGGTAGTATATACCCTCTAGAACCGCCATGCCCATGTGTGATTTTCATCCTTCTTCAGAATTAGCGACTTTAAAAATGCTATTTTAGGCGTCAGGCGTTTTTGCCATCTATTAGCTCAAAAGTATCAAATTTTCGGCGCATCGTGCCACAAACTAATTTTTCGACCATGTTTTGTTTGATACAGTCGATTTATTAAATCTTTTGGAGTATAGATTGATGTTTCTATGTTCTAGAAAGGTAGAGCTTCGACAAGCACGTTACTTAAAAAAATTTTAGTCCCCCCGCAGAATTCCCATGCTTGGCATGCATGAAGCTGACCCTCTCTAAACCAATTCATCTGTTCTTCTGTTCAAATAAAGCTCGAAGATGACTTTTCTGAATTTTTGCTGGTAGTAATTATTAGTTGAGGACACCAGAAGTCTTCGCATTTGAAACCTCATAATTGAGAATTCCTCGCAAGAAAGTCAGGCCTCCAGGATTTCATTTTTAAATTTTTTCTCATCAAACAACTTTTAGGCAATTGATTTGGGTCTTGGAGAGAATAACGGAAAACTTCCTTTTCTCTCAATCAACAAATAATAAGAAAAATTCTTAATAAACAAGACTATTCTGACCTTTTGAACAATTCTTCGCCATCGCTTTTTAGCTTATCCATAATAGCTGCAGTAACGAAACTTTACATACAACTAGCATATGACTTCTTGTCTTTACACCTACAAAATATTTGAGTTTTGTTTTTCTACATTCATACCTAAAATTTGATTACTGTATGTTTTTTCGTCCAATTCTATTGGCAAAAGCTCATTAGCGTTTGTCATTATTAAGTATGAGATGAATTTGATTAATGGCATGGTCAAATTTAGTAGGAAAAACGATGCTGCTGACGTAAAAACAAGATATTATATAATTGATTTCTCCCTGCTGTCAAAAAGTATTGTTTGTGTCTCCTGTCAATTAATTATTCATTGTTTCACTGTATTATATTTATATCCTCTTGATTTAACGATTTGCATAATGGCAAAATCCTGAATGATAGGAAGTCATCAATACGGAATAAGCGAGAAAGAAACAAAAAGACAATATAGAAAGAGAAAGAAGTAAGGAATAAGATGAATAAATAAATATGTAAATACATGAAGATAATAATAATAATAAATAAGTAGGTAAATAGAAGAAAGAAGACAGAGATAGAAGCGCAGCATGCGATTAGTAACGAAAAGACGTGCTAAATAGCGCAAATGTACCTAAAAACAATATTATGAGAGATTATATCTTTCACGAGGCGCAAAAGTGAAGCGTGAAGAAGTAGGCTGGATTATATTCAGAAAAAATACAAAGAAATCAAATTATTTGGCGATACCATCAGAGAGAAACTAGATTGCTATTATTTCGGGCCTTCAATCCTCTGACTGTACCGCAACCTCTAGACGCACTCATCAACTAATTTTACAGTCCAAAATGTCAGGATAAAAAAATAAATTAAAAGCTTTACTCCAAAAATTATCTCATTAGAAAGAGCATCCAATTTTCTATCTATTTACACAAAAAAATTTAAACTATCCTGAAGCAGTAAAAATTTAAAAATCTTATTTTTTTGTAAAAACGCACTTTTTTATCACAGTAACTAAAATGGCAGCCATATTGAACTTTTTCTACTTATCCAAATCAGATCACCAAGTAGTCATTCAAAAATTATTTATTTACTCTTTTAAAAATACGCTTAATTGCTGAATAATCTAAAGCACTTAGACAGCTATACAGCTAAAAGTATTGTTTTCCCAATATGGCAGCCCCATCACACAAATTTGTATTGAACACCGGAACAACGAGCTAATCTTTGTTAACCGCATTTATTGCTTCAGAAAGCCCACCTAAAGACGCAGCTATTTTGCCACTATCGAGCTTTCTGTCTACAGTACAGGGTAAATTGAAGCCTGGGCCAATTTTCGCTGTTTCTTCGATGTGACAAGCTACAGTATTTAGAAATTTTGTTTTTTCTCGATGGATTAGTGTCGCCTTAAAATTTCCTATCTAAAACACTTTCTTTTGTCTAGATTGGAGCCGCTGTTTCTGAGATTTGCTCATGGAACTTTAAAGGTATAGAATACTTTCTTAAGCGATCATCAACCACTTTGTCTTTGAAGGCTTTCAGCAAGTTTATTACTATAGCATCGGACCTAAAAGTATATACTGCTGAAAACACTTGATTGATGATTCCGAAATGCATATAATTATGTCATGTTACGGTTTGAATCAATTATAATAGGCCATCAAATAATAATTTTGCCGTTTGTAGTGGAAACGATGTGAATTGCATCACTCAACGTCCCCTACTTCGGTATTTCTGGATAATGCTGCACATGACATGAACTAGGCGGACGCGAGGAATCATTAAAAACATTTCTCGTTTTCTAATTAAGATAACTGCATCCACATTTCAAATGAAACTTTTCTTTTACTATTCCTCATCTCCCCAGATTTTTCCTAATCATATATCCACTAGCAAAGAAAAATGCTCCGATGGAACAAAAAAGATGAATATACTTGGAATTGTGGATTATTATGGATGTAAAAGGAGGGGACTGGGAAAAATCAACCTAAAGTCGGAAAATCTGCTAAAAATCACACTTTCTCTAAGCAACGCAAAAAATCGATGTATATTCTGCGGCCAACAGATTAAAATAAATATTCAACCATAACAATGATTGAAACAGCAGCACGTTAGCTATGCAGTAGCTATGGGAAATGATATTAAGTAAACTAACAGTCTTCCAAGCCAATTGAATGAAATAGCAAACATCGAAGACAATTGAAGACATGGTTGGTTAAAAACAGTAGGAAACACGTAAGTTGACTTGAAACAGTTTTAATGTAGATACACTAGCATGCCCGAAACGATTGTGTGCACTAATCAATCGGCTCCTGCTTTGCTTGCTATAATGCTCATAACAAAATAAAACAACTTTAAATGCAATACCTCTTAGTTTTCTATCAATCAGGTGCCAGCAATTTAAAAAAGTAACCTTGATAGATTTCGTTTATACACTCTTATCTGAAACTTCGAACATTATTTAAAAAAGACACTTTTTTAGAGGCCGCAGAATATACATCGATTTTTTGCGTTGCTTAGAGAAAGTGTGATTTTTAGCAGATTTTCCGACTTTAGGTAGATTTTTCCTAGTCCCTTCCTTTTACATCCATAATAATCCACAATTCCAAGTATATTCATCTTTTTTGTTCCATCGGAGCATTTTTCTTTGCTAGTACACTACTTTTAATTAGCGTGATTTCAGTACATCAGTCAGTAAACACAATCAGTAACATGCCACAATAATGACAACAGTCCAAGAACGCGGAAAACAATATTGTTCTTAACATCAGCATTATCCTTTTTAAACAAGACAACCTTATTGACACCATCCATTTTCAAATTAAAACTGCATTAAGTTATTTCTTCTTAATGTGCAGTTCACTTATAATCAAGCACAAAAATTTAACCAACGAATTCACATTGCAAATCCTCACTCAATCAATACACAAGCACAATGTGTTGTGACTTTTGAAATTGAAAACACCCAATTTTCAATTTTCAAATTGAAAATTGGATCAATTTTCGAATTGAAAATTGGGTGTTTGAATTTGCGATGAAGAAAATAATCAAAATATAGTCACTTGGTTTATTTAAGCCGAGTAATAAAATAACGACCGTCCACCAATTCCAAACTAAACGCAACTAATCTGATCACTATGAAAAAGTTTTGAAAAATGAGCTTGCTAAGCGAGAGTTGTAAACCAAGAGAAACTTAAAGTTAAAACCTACCATTAAATTATGAGAGAATTATAAAAGATTTTAAACTTCAAGAAAATGGAAAAGGCGGGATGTTGGTGAATTAGAAGGCAAAGATTTTCGGCAAAAATTCAAAAACTTCACGCAAATATCAAATGTAAGGAACACTAACGCTTTGATTTGGTAGTAAAATAAATTTGTAGTATAGACTACATATTAACAACAAATGAATAGTGCAAACTTTACACAACTACTAGGTGTAGAGAATACTAACAGTTTACGGCTTATTAATGTACATGATTACAATAAAGCTGTATATCTTTGTCGACTTCTGTGCACAGTAGTGTGATTGCTGGTTCATTTTAAACCACTTTTGTAGGCAATTTACATCAATTAAACGATAGCTCTCCATGTGCAAGATTTTGTGAAACATATTATAAACACGGCTAAGAAAGATTTAACTTTAATGCAACCCATTTAAGACAAAATTACATCTCTTCAATGATCTAAGGACACTTGAACATAATTTTTAAATCACTTTAGATTACTTTTGAGGGTAAACAAACTCACTTAATTGATGTCTCACATATGAATCCTTGAAAATTTCTTGACTTCAGTTACAAAGTCTCTGCAAGTCTATCGAATTAGGGTTAACACGTAACGTAAACTTTACACAAACACATAGCGTAAAGAATATTTTAGTCGGATTCGTAATTTTGATATTGCTCCGATATTTCTTTCAATATTTATGGAAAAATGAGTCTCCATAATGTTTTAACGACAATAAACATTAGGTTTAAACCACTTTGAAATACTGCTGAGTGTAAGCAAGCGCGCCCAATTGACGTTTATATTCCATTCCCTGTAAATTTTTATATCTCAGGAAAAAATTTCGATTTTTGCAATGCTCTAGAACAAAGGCTAACATGCAGTGTAAAAAATTACTCGGATATTATGATCAACATTCATGAAAAAATTATGTCTCTACAATGGTCTGAGGACATATAAACAATGAATGTAAACTACTTTACATCACTGTTGGATGTAAACAAACGCGCCTACGTGACGTCTCACATTTGATCCTTTGAAAACTTCTAGGCTCCAAGAAAAAATTAGGTTTCAGGAATGCTCAAAAACGAAGATAAATATATTTGTAGTGTAAACTTCATGTAAACACCTAGTGTAAAGAAGATTTTAGTCAGATTCGTAATTTTGATATTGTTCCGATATTACGATTAATATTTATGAAAAAATTAAGTCTACATAATGTTCTATGGGCAAACTAACAATTGGTGTAAACTACTTTACAACACCGTAGAGTGTAAACATATGCGCCAGACTGGCATATCAAATTTGATTCCTGGTCCATTTCTAGACTTGATAAACGTGTCCCTGACTCGTAACCGGAGAAGCAGGCAGAAAAAACAAGACAGAAACGCATTTAAAACTCCAAATTTTTGACTTTACACTCGCTAAATATTAATGTATAGACAATTTGCTTTGACATGCACCCGATATAAAGCACTTTATTTTTATTCTATTAGACTTATCCCGACTTCTGGACGGAGAAAGTGGCGAACAAAAAACGCAACAAAAACGTATTTTCCATCATTTAGAACACTGTAAACTTTAAAATTCCGTACCGAACTCCCCATTGAGTTTAAAGAAATTCGGTTTGGTACAATTTGTAGCTTTTAAATCGTAGTACATTCCTGTGTGCCAAAAGTCTGTTGCAAAAATTATTTGGCATGATTTATCAATCAAACTTCGGAAAAAACGTGTTTTTTAGCCCATTTTTTACCTCTGATTTCGAACTTTACACCCCCATAAATAACTCAATATTGCGTTTTTTTAAATGCGGTTTGCTGCGATGTTTAGCCCCTGTGAGGCACTTTATTAATGCTGTCTTCGATTTGCACTGACTCATAAGCGGAAAAATTTGGCAGAGAAATCTTAGTTAAATCCGTTTTTTTACACCATCCACTAGAGTGTAAACTTTAAACCCCAGGATCTAACTCACCATAGAGCATACAAGACTTTGCTTATATGCAGAATGTAGCCCTTGATCCGCTCTATATTTCTGTCAGAAAACATTTTAAAAACCTCATAACCGGAGTTAGTATCGGACATAGGAAGGTTGAAAACTCGACCAAAAAGTGCTTTTTCACCCCCAGATTTTCGCACTCTTTACACTGCCGTTCGATAAATAATGCGAATTTCAAAAAACAAAAAAAGTGACATCTGTAGAATTCATCCCTCTATTATCCTATTCTGTTTAATCCTTCGAGTCATCAATACTCAGTTGTCCACATGCCGCAGTAAAAAGGTCCCAAAATTTATCCTATGTTATAACGTTACACAAAAACTTTACACCTTCTTTACACAGTCAATTTTGAGTTTCAAGAAAAACAAAAAAACACGGGCAGCGAATTTTTTATTATCTTTCTTTTAAAAAAAACCGCACCTTCCAGAAGTGTCCCGTTATAGCTGTAGGGGGTGCCCAGGTGTTGGGGGTACCCAAGTATATTATAGGTACGCGCTAACGCGCTACCTATGATTATTGTAAAGATTCAGACACAATGTCATGAATACGATAATTAAAAAGAATCAAAAAGAAGATCATACATTTTTTATTCATTATCCGTTTGCATATTAATTATTTATTTATTACAAATCACTTTAGAAATTATTTATTCATACTGTTCGAGCGCCGTAGTGCATGATTGATTCGTAATCGTAAGGTATTTGGTCGATCAATCTGTTATATATTATTCTGAAATTATTCTTGTAATACTGTAATATGTTGCCGTTATCCACGACGATGTATTGATCCCTATCTGGCCTCGATTGAGTGTGACCAAAGCCGAGCGAATGAAGTACTTCGTGCATGATATTGCCGGATGGATTCTAGATTAATTCAGAAACTCTCAGAATCTTACGGTAATAAGCATGAAAGCATGCAAATTTGAAAATTTTAAATGAATTTTGAAAGATTCGAACGGATTTTTTAAAATGTTCTTTGACTCTTATAAATTTTTTTGATTTGCATCTGACAAAAAGACTGAGAAGACTATTTTAAAAATTAAGGAAATGTTAGGTCATTTCGTTTCAGTAGTCTTAGTTCCCTCAAATTGATGTACTTATTAAGAAACGTAAAATTTGGTAATATTGATTCAAACCTTGCAGTATGGAGAAATTGATATATTGTTCCCGTGATATTGGCGACCCAATGGTGATCTACCACAAGATCCTATCTTATTAGACATCTTGAAAAGCAAATGCGGTCCGTCAGGTATCTTGTTGACTTTAGTGAACGACACGCAATCGTTCGAGGCTTTATTTAGTTGATCCAAGGCTGCGTCGATAATACTTCTGAGAGCAGTATCTGTGACAAATATTCAGTTAATTATTCGTACGAAAAAAGAGAGACAGCACGAAAAAGCTGTAGAATTGAATCGGCATTACCGAATTTACAAATTACTTTAATCCGTTTTATTCAAAACAAATACATTCAATTACGACAAGAGCATTTGTGTAAAGTTGTGAAGAAGTGCAAAATAATAAATGGTGTGTTCAGTCATGGACCATCTAGAAACACAGCGGACCCCGGCCCCTAAACTTAAATTCTTGGCTCAGTGTTTTGGATTATTGCCAGTTTTGCACCACCTAGACCCCTCAGAATTCGGCTGCTGCCCACGTATGCAGATTGCGTGATTTGTTGATGAGAATAGGTGCTGGAGGGCAAGAAACTGCTGATGAACCGCGGAGATTTTCCTTTGTTTTTGGAAATGCCAGGATAATGTGAACCTTTATTTCAATAGTTTAGCAATTTCCTGGTCTCAAAAATGAATGCGCAAAAGTTAGCTGTGTGTTGAATGCATACGATCGCGAAATTCATTAGATTTAGGAATTTCGATTCACTTTGCATTTTAGTAACAAATCTTTGAAAGCGCTGGAAAATTCGATTTCCTCGCCATATCCCGATTCTTATATTAAACAAAAAGCAAAGTGCGTCTGATTCAAAGCGGATTTTATCGCAACGACGTTCACTGCAAATAATTAATAATCCAGAAAAGCCGGAGTCTGTCTGATAGATTAAAATTAATATCGATTCTATTCAGGTGTGGTGAACAAAAGAAAAATCAAATTACTTATCGTAATTTTTAGTTATTATCTTAAAAATCTGCAAGATTTAAACAACGGATAGGCGTATGGTTTACCGAAGTAAACGTGGAAAGCAGTCAAATTCTTTGATGTTTCGATGGTGTAGAACTTGCAAAAATTTGAAGGAAAACATGCAAAAAATTAATTCTGGGGTGTTCCAGTTTCTGGGGTATCCGGCGGATTATTGAAGATCCAAACTATCCGATTAATTAAAAGCACACTATCGATTGAATCTGCGTCACTTTGATTGTCAGCTGATAACTTTTTCTGAATTACGAACTCCAAACATACGTTTAAATGCGGAAATACTGCTAAGCACTCAGGCAACAGGTTATTCTGTGAAAACGATTCAATTTAATCTTACTTATCAATTAATGAAAAATAAAAATTGAAAACAAAGTACAGTTCATTACTACGTATTTCAGTAGTAACGTATTTAATTGGCATCTCTGTCCATCTCCTGGCCGGAATTTTTTCAAAATTGGGTGCCGCCATGCGAGCCCTGCTTCCGCGGCTGTTTATAGAATTTATAATCTTGTCCATATTATCTGAAATTACTTCAAATTGTCTGCGATTCAAGCTCATGATCTTGTAATTTGCAAATAAGTTTGATTTGCTGAGAATATCGGCCTGAAAAATGAAACAACTAATATCGCACTAGCCGTGTAATACGATCAAAAAATAATTTCTATAGCTATAAGCAAGTTAAGAAATTCAAAAAAATAAATTTTAGCTGCAAAGCACGATCATTCCAGACGGATTAAGAAAACATGTTGAAAAGCGGATAAATCAACAAACCCACTAATGCTCGTTTAATACTCATTAGCACCTAAAAACGCACATTCAGTACTCATTCTGTTATCATTAAACACTGATTCATGACATTTTATCCAATTTCGTGGCACCTGATGTCTGTGCCAATAATCGTTTCTATAATCTACAATGTTATCGACTCGTACAAAGTACTCTAGAACTAAATAATGCAGTTTTAGCACTTCAACTTTCGGGTAAAAATTTTAATAATTGCCGGCGATCTGCGTTTTCTAATAACCTTTTCTCCAGATGCATGAATAACGTGAGACGGAGTCTCACGATTTTGTTCATTTTTTTTGGAGCTAATCTTGTGCTCGTATTTGCTGAAATTGTCAAAATAATAAAGCTGTTTTTAGCCAAAATGACCTCGAAAACTGGTATACATGCTAAAATAGCGTTAAAACTACGTTATTCCACAGTTTTTAGTCATTTTCGAGCATTTTTGAAGAAAACTTTCAATTTCTATCCAGTTTTAGCCTTGTTTTGCCTCATTTATCCCGCAAAATCGTCTGCTGGTGCTAATCAACACCCTAGAATGGAAAAATTGAAAATTTAATGGGGAAAATGGGGTAAAATTAAGGCCGAAAATGGATGAAAATTCAAAATTTGCTCTAAAAGTGCTTTAAATTGACCAGAAACTGTGTAATAATGTACTCTGAACGCTATTTTAGCCCTTATACCAATTTTTAAGGTCAGTTTGTTCCAAAAAAGCTCAATTTTTGACCCGCTTCAGACCAGCTGACCCTCTCCTCCCAGATCGGCCATGCTGTACACCTATGGGAACCACCCCTCTAAAGGCATCAGAACTTTTCTGCAATAACCCGTTGTTTATGAGTTTTAATCACCCGCACGTGCAAAACTGATCGTATATTCGGAATCAGGGTCACGGGACAACGTTTAGATAAAATAAGATGAGCACTCTGTAGTCAGTGAAGACTTTTTCCCACAGATGGACAGACACACAGACAAATATCAAATGAATATTTTAGATTTATTCTGAATCGTTTTTAAAATATTCCAACGGTTTGCCCTTGCATATAAAAAACCCTATCAATAATGCTATGATTCAAATTTCCGCTTAAACTTGATAAGAGATAAGTAAATTTTATCATCTTAAATGGATTCATTCGTAACATTTATTTAAAACGTGCACACGCAAACGTATGCTGGACGACCACTTTTACCCCTTTTTGCACTCATACTTACAAATGAGCCTTCAAACGATTGTGACCCGCTTGACCCACCGTCCCGCTAGACCCACCGTCCCACTAGACCCACTTTTTCGTCCCGCTAGACCCACCGGAAGTCTCGCTAGACCCACTACGTGCATAATGAGGTGTCCCGCTAGACCCACCGTTTCGTGACCGTCCCGCTAGACCCACTGTCTCGGAAGACCCACTCGAAAAAGGAAGACATACACATCACACGTGAAATGAAAAATAGTTATCAAGACGCTTAAGTGAATTCTGTAAAATTTTTGTAATCATTATTTAAAAAGAAAGTTTGAGGTGTGCAATAGTCAATAACAAGCGGTTAGTTTGTTTTCATAATTGTGCAATTGTATATAATTACCATAGGTACTTCATTCGAAAAAAGTTTCGTTATTATCAGCTTCACAGACTAACATAGCTGACTCCATATAACGAATTAAAACGAAATTAGCGCGACCGAAATCCATGGCTCGATTCGAAATCAAAATTTCTATATAGTATTTGATGGTCGCAAATAAAGTGAGCACAAGGACATTAGCGCTCCTTAGTCCTATTTTTAAAAATAGATTCGGATTTATTGACAATGACCTAATTAACATTTTCGATTTTTTACTGAGAATTTGCAACATCCGCTCGGCCCGATTATTGTTGAGCCGTCTTTGTGAAATGCCTACATGCTTTTCATAATATTCATATGTGCATATCTGCACTGTTATCGGAATGCAGTTTCAACGCTTCAATCTGTGTGCCTACTTAGTATAAGGAAATTCCCTGATCGGAGGATACAGAGAGTACAGTACCATTACGGTAATAAGCAAAAAGCACTCTGAAATGTGTTTGACAAGAGTGCATTCCTTGACATGAAAAATAAAAATTCATTCTAAAAAAATTATCGGCCATGGCTGGTTACTTACCATTGCCACACACATGCACGCACATATCTTCTTTGCATGTTATAATTTGTAATATACACAATTTCATGCAATAATATACAAAATTTATTTATTTAATAATTAAATTTAATTGATTAGGTGGTTGATTAAATGTAATTATTTTTTAATTAATTATTTATATATTTGACTAAACATATATACTTGAATGGATACACTTTGAAAGCATTTCTGTGTTTGCTTATAAGCGTAAATAATTTTCTTCTCTGGTGGGTCTTCCGAGACAGTGGGTCTAGCGGGACGGTCGCAAAACGGTGGGTCTAGCGGGACACCTCATTATGCACGTGGTGGGTCTAGCGAGACTTCCGGTGGGTCTAGCGGGACGAAAAAGTGGGTCTAGTGGGACGGTGGGTCTAGCGGGACGGTGGGTCAAGCGGGACGGTGGGTCTAGCGGGACGGGACCCTTCAAACGGGATATGTACAATCACGTAGCATCAATCAGTATAATTTCAATATAATTGGTCCGAGTTTTCCCGCGTTTTTTGTTAAGAAAATTGAGGAAACTAAGCATAGATGGGCTGTGATAAAATTCTGATGTCTACCAAACACTGTAAAAAAATTATCGCATTAACAACAAAATAATGCCTGCACGATGAATCAACAAAATATTTATGTTTAAAACGGACCTTGTATGTCAGCCTGACTAATGTTCCTATGTTAATGTTTGAAATGTTTAATCAGATAAATTTACAATCAAATGGACAGCTAAAGCAGCATTTTGTAGAATCAACATAATATGATATATAGATGGCGCTGCTTGCGCATTAAAACCCGCATATCTATCTTTCAGGTTGCAATTACCTTTGCTGTTAACCAACCATGCTAGACCCATTTCCCCTTATTCATATGGGGAAGCGCTTTGTGCATACCGACTTTCTCCAAAAGTCAATATGCGCATTTTTGTAGGGCAGGGTCATCAAATTTATGGCTTACTGTACAGCTTGTAGCAATTTATGATCTTTTAATTTCGATCAACATGAAACAGTATGCAAATTTAAATTCGATCAACATAAAGTTTTTATGTTAATTTTACGAAGAAAAAACACTTTTTAAAATCAGATCAACATAAACATTTCAATATTTTAAGCCGAATCAACAAAAAAACCTTTATATTGCTATACTAAAATTTTTACGCAACAAATTCCACATAAAAAGTTTGTTGTGCCTAGAAATTACTTTTTACGGTGTAATTGTTCCAAATTCCAACCCACCTTCTACGCCCATTTGTGAACATGCTAGATTAAACAGACATTTTTAAAACAATCGATCACATTCGCACCTTCGTTGACTCTGACATTCTGCTTTTTTGGACCAATTCATTGATATGCTGCCGTTTTGAATCGATCAAATCTGTCAGATTTTCTCGCGTTTCGTCGTCGATTGTTTGATCAACAAGTATTGATGACCTATCCTCAGAAATAATTTCAATGAAATCATCGATTGATTCTATACTGGGAATGTCGGTCACATCAGCTATGCTAGACGTAATTAAGATAAACAAGGCGTACAATGTTCTCTCCATCCTGTAAAGCATCAACATTTACATCAACATGTACGGTTTTGCAAAATGATTAATGAAAAACGCTTTGTGAATCGCTGCAGATACAAATAAGAACGCCTAGAAGTTATTTATTTATTTTTTATATTATTTTTTTAAATTCTCACAGTCGGGTTTCGGTATATTCTATTTCTTACTTTTAATTTACTTTAATTAATTGTATTCGAGTTGTCTTGCTATTAAAATAATCCGACTGGACAACAAAAGATATGATTTAAAGCTGAAAGTATTGATTATGACCGTGCCATACTATGTAAATTAATCTCATCTAGCGAATAGGGTGCTTCGCTGCCCATTTGCCAAAGCATTTTCAAATGGGTCAGTTCGCTTCACTTGCAGAAAAGACGTATACAACTGCAACATGCCGAAAATTGCCTAGAAATTCATATCTTATTTGTCATCGTAATGTTGAATTATCATTATTATTCAATCGTTCCGAATTTCACAGCTTTCTCTTATTTACTCTCTTATATCCACTGTTAGGCACCTCTCAGTATTATTCGTTCAATAAATGCAAAATATCGTCAGGAGCGCTCATCATGAATTATCAACTTCTCTAAGCTTGCCTTCGCTCTAAAACTTAAATTAGTCGCAAATCACCATGATCATCGAAATTTTACAATTTCATGGGCTAAAGTCCGTTTGTTTTAACTTTGAGGCTTTTGACAAAATTTGAAGTGCCTGCAAAAGGGGTTTAAACACAAAAAGTTATGATATTCTACAGTATATTGAGTCATGGTGAGACGCTAGCTATTGCCGAAGCGCATTACTGCATCAATGATATGAATCACTTTTGTAGCCGTGATTCATGCGAAATAAATTCAAAAGAAAACCACAGATAAATGAAATAGACTATAAGTAGATTTATTCACTCAACAATGACTGATTTTATTTTGATTATTTATTTATCTATTAGCTTCTTTCTTTTGCTCGTGTGCCAATTAGAGAGCATTCTAAAGTGCACAGAAAACTAGAATAAAGTTTAATCGATGCGCAAGCAAACTCTAAAAGTTACAAATAAATCAGCCGAAGCGAAAAATCTCTAAAATCGAATTAGCATTTTTCAAAAGCTATGCGTTTGCTGTCTTCAATTTGTTTACGTTGAATCGCAAGCACGTTATTTGGCAATATTCAATAAAGCATACAAAACTCAACATCTCGCTTCGCTGTGAATTCTCTTCATCAGTGAGTAGTATGCTTTTTGAAACCTTCCATAATTTTATCTTAACGCGTCCTCTACGTTTTTGTAGCGCTAAACCATGCGATTCGAGTAGTCAGTTCGAAATCAGCGGTTCAGTTAATCTGAGATGCCAAATTTGAGAAGTAACACTGTAACAACAACACCCAAAATTTCACGTAATAAATAGGGTATGTTTAGGCTTCCGTATATCAAGAAACAATATGTGAATTTCGTTGAAATTCTACAGTAAATTCATCAAAGACATTACTAAAATATAGTTGGAATTCAAATGAAATTTATCTGCCGCGATTTGAGATACTGAGAATAATGAAACGTTAAAAAGCGTTATCCCTATGGTTTTTAGTCAGTTTACACTGCTATATAAGAAGTTTTACATAAATCGATAGAGCATTGAAAGTTCGTCCAGAATGGCAAAAAAATTAGCACCGCGGCAATTATAGCCGTCAGAACCACCAAAACATTTTATAGTGATTCGTCGTTTCCAGATTTCAAAAGCCCGATCAAGCCATTTGATAAAAAGTCGGTAGGGGCCCGGAATACGCACTGAGCCAAACCCGCGTCTCCAAGGCTCCGAGTGTGGTGTCCCATGCTCATAATGCTTTCGCCGTTTCTCCCAGGCTCCGTGTTTGGTCACCTATGCTTATCATGGTTTCGCCGTTTCTCCCAAGCTCCGTTTCACCGTTTCTCCAGAACTCTGTGTGTTGTTATGTTTGATTATCATGGTTTCGCCGTATTCTACATATTTGCATGCTATTTTTACTCCCTATCTTTTTCATTAGTAGGATTTACAGGTTCGACCATAACTTTTCTATCAAAAATCCCTTATTAATGACGTTTCGTCGAAATTCCTAATCACCTACGCTATATTTTTGTGAAATAGGATTTTAAGACTTTCGCTAGAATTTCTATAATAAGAATAATTTCAGTACCTATTATTTCAGCAAGAATTCTTTAAAAAAATCAGGCGATTCGCGCCGAGTGTATTAAATGGATTGCGAATAAGTAAAGTCAGCGTATTGATCAGAAATTTAGTCAGACCTAGCCATCCTTCAACCCAAACACGATAACTTTTCTGGCTCTTAAATATTTTGAACACTGAAAATGACATTTGCAGAAATTTTGATGAGAATGCGCACCTTGTTAACTATTACCAAAAATTTTGAATTTTTCAGCTAAATCGCTACCAACAAATGATCACGAATATTGACACTCGAAATTAGCCAGAAAAACGTTGTTTCGCCGCGAGTGATGGATTTTTGGGGTGATTTGGAAAATTTTAAAGAACTTATTGATGAACAGACAGACGTCTAAGCTTAAATTCATTTAAAAACGAGTACAACTTCAAAAATTGTAACAAGTCGTCTATGAAAAATATTCAGATGTAAAAGCAATAGCAAAGTTAAAATTTAGTTCCAGTGGCCCTGACCGACTGATGAATCCAGTTTTATAAGAATCTAGGACAAAGCAGCATTTGTTATTCATTATATCCTTTCAGACTGCTGCGTGAATACGCTTTTATACTCATTTTAAAATCTCAACAATAATGCATTTTATCCATTGCGAGCAGAAAAATTTTAAAAAGCTTTGTGATATCACCAGGTGTGCATTCTAAATTACGTTCATTTACATATGCTTACGATCTTTTGAAATGTTCAAGTCTTTTAACAAATGCTTCCTTTTTGTACGCATGTGAAAATGTAAACGAATCAAAATGAAGTAATGAAAAGGCCTAACTAAGTCAGTCGAATCAAAAGCTGTCTACGAATGTATATATTCAAATAGGTATATCGTACTTATGCCTCTATAATTGTCGAAACTTTTTCGAAAAACCCGTCGTTTTCGAGTTTCAGCTGTCTCGGGCCAGTTCGATCATAAGTTCTGAATCAAGATCCCGGAATACCACTTAGACGAGATTAAGAAGAGTGTTTCATTAAACAGTTAAGACTTTTTTCCGCTGACGGACAGACACACAGACAACTACCAAATTAATATTATAGATGCTCCGCTGAATCAAAAATTACGAATATACTTCGGAATTACGCATAATTAGGGACACAAAAGGAGGCGACTATGGAAAAGTTACCTATGATGCCCGTGGAACTTGTAAGACTCTACTAAAAATAAGACTTCCACTAAAAAACGCAAAAAACATCGAAGTTTATTCGGTTCGGCGGCCTGCAGAACGGAGTTGCACATGCGACTTTAAAATAAATAACGTGAATATCTTTTCTTAGAAAAGAAGCGACTATTGATCAAAAAGGACATAATGTGCATCCTTTCACTGGCATTGTACGTAATGCTATAGGGCAGCTATTGAAAAGCTGGCGTGCCTGTCACAATTAATGAAGCCATAGACGATTATCTAAATATTGGCTATATATTGAAAAAGAAATTTAATATTGATAAGAAACTAAATCGGTTATTAAAATACATCGTAGCTTCCTCCTAATCACTTTTTCTGAACCAGTGAAGACTGTTTTGTGAAGATTCGTTTTTTTCAGAAGCCGCAGAATATACATTTTTTCATTTTTAGCGGAAGTCTAATTTCTAGTAGATTCTCACAACTTTGACAGACATAATTGTGCATAGGTAACTTTACCCTAGTCCCCTCCTATTATGTTCTTAATGATGCGTAATTTCAAATCTATTTGTCCTTTTTGTTTCATTTGAGCATTTTTCTTTACTAGTACCCTACTTTTAATGAACCTGATCTAGTAAATCAGTCAGTAAACAAATATTGTAATATTCATAGCTGGGCAGCACTAAAATTCTGGGAAGGGTTTGCAAAAAGTCAAAAAATGATCTTAAAATTATGGTATAGTAAAAAACACCGTTTTTCAACCTTTCTCATCGAGCACTATCCAATAGCATCAAAAAATTGCTAAAAAAATTTCAGAAATTGAAATGTGGGGGAGTGTGTTGTTTTTTGGAGGGAGGGTGCTATTCAGCCTTCTGGGGAGAGTATACAGCCCCCGAAACTCCCCCCACGCCCACGTGTGGTGGAATGCCACAGTAATGATAGCAACCCAGAAAGCGTAAAACAAGACCATCCTTTCTTATTCATCTTTTCAGCGTAAACTTTTTGCAATTACTGGGTGTAAAGAAGACTTACACTCATATTTGTAATTCTGACGTTACATGGAAAATTTCGAAAAAATTAAGCTTTTGCATCGCTCTGGAACAAACTTCAATTTTCAGTGTAAAATTTACGCAACTACTTGGTGTAAAGAAAACACAGTCCGATTCGTTATTCATACTCCGGAACATATTTTGAGAACAAATTCACGTTTCGCAATGCCCTTAAAGTAAAAGAACATTAGTGTAAACTTATACATCAACAATAAATGAATAGTATAAAACCTACTTAATTACTGAGTGTGCAGAAAACTGAGAGACAGATTCATAAATCTGATGTTATATAAAACATTTTGAAAAAATTAAGCTTCCGCAAGGCTCTAGGACTAAAGTTAATTTTCTGGTAAACTTTACACAATCATTACGTGTAAAAAATTTTACAGTCAGATTTGTAATCCTGATATTATAAGAACATTTTAAAAAAATTCATGTTTCACAATATTCTGAAAGCAAAATGAATTTTTAGTGTACAGTTTGCACTTCTACAACAAATCTATAGTGTAAATATAAAACAACTAATTAGTGCAAAGAAAACTAATAGTCAAATTCGTAATCCTGGCGTTACAGAGAACATTTAAAAAAATTCGCGTTTCGCTACGCTCTAGAAATAAAATTAAATTTTAGTATAAACGTTGAACTTCCACAGTAACTCAATATTCGGCGTGATTAAAGGCGCTTACATGTGCAAGTTTGAAGCTCAATACTTAGTATATTTTTATGATTAGAATCATGTTCAAACTCATATCGAGAGAAGTTGGCACACACAAACCTGCCAGGAACCACAATTTTTTCACCCAAAGATGGAACGTTAGACCTTTAAAAATAATTCAGTATCGGGTGTAAAAAACGTGACCAAATGCGATGCATAACCACTGACATGTAACTTATTGTTAGCATGCCTCGCACCCTTTCATTCATAACCGGAGTAGTTGACAGGCAAACGATGGGAAAACTTATTTCTACCCCAGAGTTTAAACTTTACACTATTATAAGTAATTCTGTATTCAGCTTGAAGAAACGAGCCTAAGAGCGATGTATAAGCCTTAAGAATTACTTTTATTTCCATAATACTTTGCATATCATGATTCATTAATCAAGGCGTTACAAACTGAGAGAAGGTTAACACGTGTTTTTAGCTTCCACGTCTAGAGTATCAAGTTTAAACCACCGAAACTAAATCCGTCTTGATCTTACACGAACATGGCCAACTTCATCGTATTGTGTAGCCTCTGAAGCTAAGTACTTTTTTGCAAATGGGTTTATTGGACGTTCTCATACGAAAAATTTGCAAACATAAATGAGTCTAGCAAAGTGTGTCTTTTTAACACTAGATTTTTACATGCTTTACACTCCCGCTCGTAAAGTAATGCAAAATTTAAGAAACAAAAATGTTTATTTAGAGAATTAAGTCCTCTACGGCTCTATGCGATTAAATTGTATGATACATTCATGCCGAGTTGTATACAAGCTGGGCGAGAACACCGTCACACGGTTTTTATATGTTATAGTGTCATGCCAAAACTTTACTTACCCATTACAAACTCGGTATTGAGTGTAAACTAAAAAGCGCATAATCTTCTTTATTGAATACCTTTTAGTAAAAAACCGCACTTCCGAGATGTATCCCGTTATGGCTGTGGGGGTGGGGCATATGTTGAGGGTGACCAAGTATATTATAGGTACGTACGCTCTAATGCCTTACCCAACCCGGGCAAGAGGAACTTTAGAAATATTCATAATTCTTCTTTTTTTGACTTTTTGCATCTTTTTCCTTCGTGTTTTTCTTACAGTTTCGTACCCTTTCCTGTTCTCGTTCTATTTAAACTTTAAACTGTCATTTCTATAGGAACAGGTTCATTGACGAGCAGCTAGGACAGAACAGTTTCTGATTCAAAATTTGCAATAAATCGAGTATCTGCGTTTCATTGCACAAGCTTATGCATTATTATACGTTGCTGAGCCAAAAGAGTTCTACTAGCTTTTAACTCCTTTAAAATTTTTCTCAATCTGGTTCGTACCGTCGGATCGCATTACACGACTGGCTAGGAACCGTAAAATCGGTGTTCTGGAATCACTTGTACTACAGCAGTTTTTCAAGAATGTTCTTAGCATACGAAATTTCATCGAGAGAAAACAGCTCAAAACATTAACGTCAAACTCAGTGATCGATGCGACGGTCGCTACTACATGTTACTCACTACAACAAAATAAGAGAATAGTGTGTTAAAATTTTTAAGAATTTAGCGCCTGTTGAATCGTTGAATAGAAAAATGGAGTCGACAATTTCATCGAGAAGGTAAGTAATATTGAAGAAATCTGGTCAAGGCAATCAAATAGGCGTAGCTATGCATTTCGAGAAAAAACTGACAATAGGATAATAAATGTCTGTGCATTCGTCTTTTATCGGCTTCAGAAACCCCTATTTGCTTAGCTAATAGGACGAACTTTTATCAGACTGACATTTGCATGTTTAATTGTTCGAACCGATGAATACATAATGAGATCAGCGTCACTATTTTCCAATCAAACATGGTCTGCTCGGATTATCAGTCACGTAGGTTGTGCGCAGTTCACTTTCAAGCGAACAGCGCTGATCGCATAAAACATAATAAATGAGGATTGAAAGAAAAGTTCTAAAACAGCTTTCCTTATCAGTGGAACACAACTTTTCACATTTTTTTCGGTAAGATTGTTTCTATTTGTTTATCTAATAGTACTATTATGTTTACTATATTCATCCATCCAGGTTTTTTATTTATTTCATTTTATCTAGTAGAAGCAGTTTTTTAGTTTTTTTTTAATTTTGCCGTACCCCACGCTTTAGTGTTAAGTTACATATTTTTGTACATGTTTTTGATGAGGATTGTTTGCACTAGTGCCCGTCGCTATAAAAGTCAAACAATAAAAATAAATTGTATAGATTTAGGACTTCTAAACCCGCTTCAGAAGTAAATATGGGGATATCGACGACAAAAATCGGCGATGTCGGTGATATCGCCGACTTTTATCGGCGATCTGCGATTAGGAATGTTAAAGTAGTTCAAAAAATATTAATGAAAGTAAAAAATAACAAAAATTACTTCGAAAATTAAGCAAATACAGAACTTATTTTTTAAACAACGGAAGAAAAAGGTTTTATTTTGCTGTCATTCCTCATATTTTTCAATTACTCTTTAAAATGCGTAGCAAGGCAGGTGGCGCATGAAGTGCATGCACTCTCCAAAACCATCGTTTTACATCTAGAATAACTTCTAAATCATTTCATTTTTCGTGCCAAAATTTCTGAAATTATTCCGAATTTTAATGCATTTTCTAGAAAATTTTTATTTCAATTTGCAATTCAATCCATCAATGCATTTCTGACCTGTCAAAGACCCAGAATTCTGTGCTATGCACAAATTTAATTTTTTATGCTTTTCTGCAGTAAAAAGCTTAAATTTTGGCGTTTTGCGCACATTCACTTATTTTCATGATTCTCTCTTTGAATCATAATTTCAAAAATCCATGTGAATGTGATTATTTTAAATCATTTTCTATTGACAAAATCTCCAAAATTTGACCTAAAAAGCTATGCCGTTTCCGATGGGTTCGATCATTAATACATAACTTCCACCATTATAATCCAAAAAAATTTGTGTCTCATTTTCTGGCATCAGAAATTTCCCGATTCATACAAATATAATTAATTTGTGTCAGTTACATTTCAATGCTGAAAATCGGACGTTTCAAGTTAATTAAGGTCGTTTGAATGCGTTTTAAATTTGAATGATCTTAAAATTTTCGAGCTTTGTACATATCAAACCTATAAAACTTAGAAATTTTTCGCGTCATAGATTATCTGATTTCGTTTTCTCAGAAAAATTATTTTCAGTAATGCGGATTTATTTATTTTACGTGTTTTTATAGTAGGAATTCAGAAGAATCTGTGTAATCATCGTCAACGTAATTATTTCCAAATAGCCTTGCAGCAAAATGAAAAGAACGATTTGATTATTTTTAAATTTTTGTGAGATGAGCGAAGGTGTGAATAGCGACTGACAGAACAGAACTATATTTTGGAGATGAAACGTGCAAACGTGTTACAATAATCTATAAACAGCAAAAAACGTCTGAATACTCCGAAAACATAGAAAAATTTTACATGTGTGCTATTCCGA
This sequence comes from Mermis nigrescens, assembly GCA_036768485.1. Taxonomy (NCBI): domain Eukaryota; kingdom Metazoa; phylum Nematoda; class Enoplea; order Mermithida; family Mermithidae; genus Mermis; species Mermis nigrescens. Next base: position 290,990 of record JAVLUZ010000243.1, on the reverse strand, counting down.
AACTAAAACCTACTTAGGCCTCCGGGTTTTTTTCGAACCTGTCAGACAAAGTGAAGGAAATGAGTGTACAACTGTCTCAAAAAACAAAGGACTTTACAAGTCGAAAGGCATACGATATAACTAAATTTGTTTCTTCCCTTAAAACTCAATTCGAGAAAATCAATTTTCAATTTATAATTTAATTAATTTATTCTTAATCTAGCATTTAATTAATTAGAAAATAAATTAATCAATTAAATTATTATTAAATAATTCATTTAAATTGATTTATTTATTCCAAGTAATTGATTAACTTCATTTAGTTTTCTAGTCTACCTCAATTCGCTGCTTTTAAGCTCATCAAAAATTCATGACTTGCTCAAAAATAACTAATTATACGATGCGTATGAATGCCATGCGCGTGAACACAAATAGTCGGTAATATCGCGAGAAATAGAAATGGATCCTGTTCTTCCGATTTCAGTCGGCGATATCGCTGATATCGCCGTTTCGACGATCTTACTGATGTCGCCGATTTGATAGGCGATATCGCCGACATCGCCACCAAAAAATCGGGAAAATCGGGGCACTTGTGAAGCAGGAGAAACAGTCGGCGATGTAGCCGACTTTTACTCCTGAAGCGGGCTGTACTGATTTTAAATTTTTTTATTTATTTTTTATTCTTTAGTTTTGTTTATTTTATTGATTTTTTTACTTATTTTAGTCATTTTATAGAGATTTTTAATTCTAAAAAAGGTTTGTAGTCCATTATTTTCTCTGTCTTCAAAGCAAGATATATGTCAGGAAAGTGGTCCTTACGAAAGTATGAATGAAACAATAACATAGGTACAAAAGTTAATGAAACTTTAAAATTTTGTCGCCCTGCATTTGATTTTAAAAGGTTTACAATTTGGCGATACGTGTAACATAAGATTATAAGATTTACAACACGTTTTTCGGGCCATCCTACATACATTCGCTCTATTTCGAGCCATTCCTACTTTTCAATCTGTGCCGTGGCAAACGAAAACCTTAGGTACCTACCTACTTATAAATATCACACACATTGTCTGTATCACCAAGTAACGCCTTAGCGTATACTTATACTATACTTGGGTACCCCAAAATATGTCCTGCCCACAGCTTTTAAGGATTAGTGCTCGCCTGCTTGCGTATGTTAGTACCTTGCCTTACTTCTATGCCATTTCTGTATTGGTTGTCCGGATTCGGCTCCATATTAGCTTAGTGAACAAATAATTTGCATTTTTTCAATTCAGATTGATGATTTCTTTTAAAAGAATAAGTGTTGTATTATTTATTCCTGAACCGGAATGCACTCCTTCTGGAGGCCGCAGAATATACCTACTTCGATTTTTAGTTGCTCGAAGAAGGTCTGATTTTTTTAGCAGATTCTTATGTTTTTTTACGCGCTAAACGACTTACTCTTCTCTTACATCGTTAATAATTTGCTTTTTTAATTATATTAGTCTTAATTAATTCTAGTGTTTTTGCCTCAATCTGAGATTGACAATTGCAGAATCCTGACGAATTTGTCCTTCATAACTTCCTCGCAGCTGACCATAATCGCTTCATTAGATGAAATAAGCGATTCAATAAGCGCATTGAGACGGTTGCGATCATAAGCATGCGAACGTTAAGCCCGTTATATGATTTGATATCAGCTTGACGAATTACATATAGTTTATAGGAAATCGTGGTAATAATCAAGTATAGGCAAGGACAGCATTGCAAAGAAACGGGCTTACCATTTCTATTTTATCAGCTTGCAAAGTATCTAGACTCAACTGTATATGTAATCGTCTGATTTTTTGATTATGTAATGAAGTAATCGTCTGGATTTTCAACCACTGCAATAAGCATACCTATTACCTATTAAGATGAAAACTTAAACTATACTTTATTTAAGGAGTCGGTCCATAAAACTAAGCTTAGGGAGGTAGTTAAAATATAGAAAATAGAAAGGATAGTACTAATAACTATCGAAAAACGATCGAACAAAAGAGTCTGAATTCATTTTTAGTCAAAAAGAATAGAGATTAATGAAAAAATCATTCCGCGCTGAATGTAAAAAACGTAAACTCCAAGAGTCAAAAAATGAAAAATATGGGAGTGTTTGTTGATTGAGCCGTTAGACAGTTGAAATTGGTGGGGATAACAGGACTTCCGGTTAGACTGTCGGATTAATGGATCAGACAAGTTGAAATGTTAAGACTGGTGGTACCTTTTGGATTATTGGTCGGACTGTTTGAGGTACCACATGTGGGCAGCTATTCAATTCTGTGGACCTGATGGGGCAAAATTGTAGAAAAGCAACGAAAAATTTGATTCTAGAAAGTAAACCGTATTCTGACAGGGGGATTGCTTTCTGGGATTCATGTATGTCTGGAATATGGCCAGATGACTTCTGGGGCACTTCGTCTACTGTATCTATATATTGGCTCGAAAATTTTTTGCGGTATGCCATATTCTTCTTAAAGAAGATTTTTTTAATTAATTTATTTGAGCGCAAGCAATAGGAAATATTGACGAAACAACAAACGCCATGAAAAACAGGAATATTTACATGAGCTGCGCGGTTAGGTTCGAGTTAAAGAATTAATTTGGTATCTAGAAGCTGTATTAATATTTCGGGAGATACATGCGGAATAATATAAGAAAATGCAGCTTTCGCTTTTCTGCACACTTTAGGCATTCCCTTTTAAAGAAAAAAATATTATCCTGTAATTAAAAGATGCCCGTTTTTTATGAATATTGTAGTAATATTTGTTTTTAGCTAGTTATATTTTAAATTAAATGATTTTGCAGTAAATAAATCTAGCATTAATAACGAAAAATCTAGATCTATGTGAATTAGTTTCTTCAAAACTTAATTTTTTGATCGTATTTTATGCATATGTTATTAGTAGGCACCTTTAAAGCCTGCTTCGGAAGTAAAAGTCGGCGATATCGCCGACTGTTTTTCTCGATTCGCAAATGCCCCAATTTTGCCGATTTTCTGTCGGCGATATCGCCGACTAAAATCGGCGATATCGGCGACATCAACGACTTTTGTCGGCGATGTCAATGACTAAAATCGGGAGAATAGGATCCATTTCTATTCCTCTGCGATATAGCCGACAATTTGTGTACAAAGTATACTACAGTCAGCTGAAGAAATTATGTGCACGCGTGTGGCATGCATATGCATTGAATGATTAATTATTTTTGGGCAATCCGTGAATTTTTGATGAGCTTAAAAGTAGCAAATTGAGGTTGACTAAAAACTAAATAAAGTTAATTAATGAGGGTGAATAAATTATTCAATTCAAATATTTTATAGAAAAATCCTTTAATTGATTAATTTATAATTTAATTAATTAAATGCTGGATTAAGAATAAATAAATTAATTAAATAATGAATTGCAAATTAATTTACTCGAAATAACTTCCAAGGAAGAAACAAATTTAGTAATATCGTATGCCTGTCGACGGAGGGCACACATGTAACATTTTTTAATGTTTTTGGAGTAATCAGACGCGTTTTTGCTATTTATTTACTATTGTATCACGTTTGCACGTTTCATCTCCAATACACGGATCTGTTCTATCTGTCGCTTTTCACACCATCGCGCACTTCTCAACATTTTATTTTGCTGCAAGGCTATTTGAAGATTGTTAACGATGAATACTGTAGATTCTTCTGGGTACCTACCATTAAAACACGTAAATAAATATATCCGCATTACTGAAAATAAGCTTTTCTGAGTAAATGCAATCAGATGATCAAAGACGCGAGAAATTTCCAACTTCTACAGCTTTGAATTGTACGGAGCTTAAAAATTTATGGGTCATAAAAGTTTAAAATGCATTCAAACGATCTTTATTCACTTGAAACGTCCGATTTTTAGCTTTGTAATGTAACCGACACAAATTAAACATATTCGTGTGAACTGCGAAATTTATTATGCTGGAAAATGAAGGACATAAAATTTTGGGGATTTTTATGGCAGAAGTTATGAAGAAATCATCGAAGCCATCGGAAATGGCCGAGGTTTTCAGGTCAAAATTCTGTAGATTCCGTCAGTAGAAAATACTTCAAAATAATTATGTTAAAATGGATCTTTGAAATTATGAATACAAGAGATACATAAAAATAATTGAATGTGCGCGAAATGCCCAAATTTAAGCTTTTGACGTCAGAAATGCACAAAAATACTAAATTTGTGCATAGCACACAATCCGGGATCTTTGACAGGTCAGATATACATAAATGGATGAAATTCCAAATTAAATTAAAAATTTGAAGATTTTCGACACTAGAAAATGCATTTAAAGTCCGAATAATTACAAGAAATTTTGACGAAAAATGAAATGATTGGGAAGTTATTCTGAAAGTAAAATGATGGTTTCGAAAGGGCACGTATTCCCTGTGCTCCCCACACCTGGGCGTGGGGGTTTGGGGCATACACCTCCCCTAACAGAAGACTGAATACCACCCCCCAGAAACCGAAATACCCAATCCCCAGAATTCAATTTTTGAATTTTTTTCGTTTATTTTGCTACTTTTTGATGTCAATGGATAGTGTTCGATGAGAAACGTTAAAAAATAGTGTTTTTTCGTCATACTACCATTTTTAAGACCATTTTTGACCTTTGGCACCCATTCCCCTTCGATCAGAATTTCGGTGCTGTCCACCTATGGTGCCACCTATGTACCTGGCTATGCATTTGAAAAAAAAATTGAAAAACATGAGGAATGAGAGCATGATAAAACCTTTTTTTCTGGTATTCAAGTATTAAGTTCCGTGTTTGCGTAATTTTTGAGGTAATTGTTATTATATCTTACTTCTATCAATATTTTGTGAATTTTTTTCTATTTATTTTTATTTTACTGTATCAATTTTAATTTTTGTATAAAACATTTTATTTAATTATATTTTAATATTCCTATTCACAATATTACGTAATATACATGTCCCATACATACATATGTTTGTATGTACATGCATGCAATGCATATACACATATACAGTATCTATACATGGCTTCTCAGGCGGCTCTGACGGCAATGTCACCGATTTTTGTCTGCACTATCGGCGACATCGCCGACAATAACACCGGTCAACATATTTTAAGTTTTTTCGCAGCAGAGAGGAAATTAACTGATTCCATATTGACATTTTTACGCAAATTTCAGATCTAGCTTTAGAATTTTTGTAGCACGTCAAGTTTTTGAGATATTTGCATATCAAAATTTATGCAAATAATGATTTCTTTGTGTGTAAATATCAAATTGGGGAAGGCAAAGTGATCACAGTACACAAAAAACATTGTTCTTACATGATTCCCTCCTAATTTTAAAACTGTTTCCGTAGCTTATCTTACTCACTTCTGTAAAATAAAATACATAATTTGCATATTTCACACAGTATAAAGTATAAATCCTTCTCTGCCAAGTATGTCCGCATCTAAATAATGTTCAACATTTTTTCAATTAATTTTGTTGAGCTGATTTCGGAATCTGTTTTTTGTTTTGTGCTAGCCCATTTACTTCTTACAAATAATTCAGAATTCATAAAATGTTTAGAAATTCTAAAGAAAAATTTTTAACGCAAATTGAACAGTATAAAAACTTTCAAAACTGGACAGTTGTTGAATTCCAATCTATCAAACAATCAGAATATACTTTGTCAGTATTAAAAGATGCGAAATATGCAATGATTATGACTTTTCATTTACATTGGAAACCTTTTTCAAGATATCTAATGGTATGAAACTTTTCGAACCACATACACTGTTTTGCAGTTTATTTTATGACAAAAATTTAAAAAACTATATTGGCTAGCGCAAAACCGTAAGCAGACTTTATTCAGCGTAAAACACTGTTTTAGAAGATATTTAATATTTTCTAGATGTAGAACGATTATTCAGAATATATGATTCGAAATTTTTCTACTGCTATAAATTTGCAAATTAGGTGTACTATTTATAAAATAAGAATAAAGTAAGCAACACAAGTGATATTTAAATCTTTAGTAAGTCTATATAAAAACAATTTTAGAGTTTAACCTCCTTAAAAATCGTTGTGGCTCCTACATTTCCATATTTAATATTAATGTGAGCTCTGATTTGCATAAATTTAATATACAATTAATTCAAAAACTTGACTTGCTAGAGAAATTATAAGGCCAGATTCGGAATTAGCGCAAAAATCTAATTAGAAATCAATTGATTTTGTTCCTGATGAAAAATTGTTGTTAATCGGTGTAATCGGCAATATTGGTGATATCACCGACATTTGCTTCTGAAGTTGGCTTGAAGGTACTAAGTTTCAAAAAACTTTGAACGAAAACGGAGGTTGTAGTAAATGTTGGTGCAATGATTGAAATTGGGGAGATAATGCGGAAAGCAGAAAGCTATCGCTCTGCTTTGGAGAGAGATTCGTGAAGGGTCCGATTTGTCAAGGCGAATGAATCGCAAATCCACTCAGGCTACAAAAAAGTGAAGTTTTGCAGCGTCGATTGTATATATTTTACTTCCATTGCTTTGTAGCTTTTTTATCCTGTATTTTTAACCGCATAATTTTGTCGCATAATACAGTTAAATAAGAGTGTTACGTTCTAAAACTTGTAGAGGCAGCGGATTAGAATCTCACTTATAATTTTATAGATATCAATAGACCTCACGCATCGAGGATTAACTTTAAAAAAGGTTTTCGCGATCTTTCATTACCAAAAAACAAGCAACAGTTTCAAACCCACTTTTAAATTTTTTTTTCGAGATGACCAAAGTCCAAAAATTTAGGCTCTTCTCTAGCCCTTTCGATTTCTGGTCACGCATAAATACGGATGAAACACACACCTGGACGGAGGGGGGGGGTTCAGGGGGTATGCACCCCCTCCCTCGAGAAAGCAAAACATCCCCCAAAAAACAAGATATTCCCCAGAATTCAATTTTTAAAAATTTTTTAAATTTTTTTTCGCAATTTTTTGATGCGAATGGATAGTGCTCGATAAGAAACGTTTAAAAATGGTGTTGTTTCGCCATACCACCATTTTAAAGGCTATTTTTTGACCTTCGAAAAATATTGCACACCCCAGAATTTCGGTGCCGCCCTTCCATGGTGAAACTCTCATCAAGTGAATTGCAATTAAAAATAAATCAGCGACTCATTTGCAAGCCAACGTATATCGAATCTTCCGACATCGCTGACACGTCACCTTGCAGCACCATTCGAAAGTACAATGACAATTTTCCTCAAATTTTTCCATCACCTCGGTGTATCCCCGATTACAGCACAAGTCGGAGCATTTGCTCACTGAAGCGTCCAATAGTTTGAAAGCGAAATATTTGGAATTTTGGGGAAATAATAGATTCTCCGACTCGTTGCGCACGTCGCATATCCTTCGACGAGTTTGATCGCAAAACGACGGCGATTCTTGATAATAAATCAAGTTCGACTTATCGGACGACGCGGCGACGTTTCGTCCGCCGAAATCGAACGGCTCGTTCTTACTGTAGGCCCATTTCGACTTACTGTAGCCTTTTCTACCGCCGCGCCTTTTCGCTTCGAGACCGCGCCGCAAGTTCGTCGATTCGTTTCGGATCCAGGAGGTGGGCGAGTAAGGAGACGACGCGGCTAACGGCTTATTTTTCTTATTACTGTAGTTTCGGATTTTGACGGCCGTCCTGTATTTTTCGGCCAGATGGGTGCCGATGTGGGCCATTTCGGCCGTAGCGCGCCAGCAAGTTCTTAGCTGGCAGCTGCCCGATACGCCGTGGCATTTGCACGACTCGGAGACGGTCTTTTTGACGGCCTAAAAATTCGTAGTAAGCAGAAGTACACGAATTAGGCGAAAAGTAGGAGGAACCATTTAATTGAAATTCTGAAAAGATGAAAAGCGGTAAATTTGGGGAATTTTGAACGGGTGCAAGAATAGTAATTATATTGGTCAGAAAATCGATTGTTTTTCTGTCCATTCTTCAGAGGTGACGATTCCGTCATTTCAGTCAATTTTTCTAATCCATTGTCAAATGCTTCTATGGTTTGCACCTAAATTCTGAATGTCTGGTGGTCCGAAGATGGCGGAATGCAAAAATGTGTAAAGACTGATAGACAAAAAGCATCATTTTACGCATCGTTAACACATAAAACTCGCCCAAGAGAACAAAACAATTCTGAAAATTTAATTTTGTTGGTCTTCTGGATTCCAGGGATGTAAGATTTTTTGAAGGAAGAAATCTAGATCCCCTCCGAATCTCCACGCCTGTGTGTTACGATTAAAATTTAGTGTGCGACTAAACTGGTTTCCAGCAGATAAGAGCATGGGGTCGGTTGGGACAATAGAAGAACAGCACGAAAATTCTGGGGGAGGGGAATGCAAGATTTTTAAAAGGTCAAAAAATGGTCTTAAAAATGGTGGTATGGCGAGAAAAGTACCATTTTTCAACGTTTTTCATCGAGCACTACGATACCTGCATCAATAACTTTTGAAATCGTGAAGCTACATCCTCACGGTTTCTTGCGCACTGAAGATAATCGACTGTACTATGAAATTGCAAAGCTTCATTATCTAGGCTTTCAAGGCTAATACACACATGAAGTCTACTGAAAGTCATTGTTTGCGAAAATAAGTTCCACTCTTATCAGCGAATGTTAGTGAAAAGCACGAACGAAGGATTCTATGACAAAAATCTTTCTTTTAAATTCTGTTGCTTCTGCTCTGCGTTGCGCTGCTGTTCTCCTGAATTTTAGCAGAAGTACCGTAAGTTCAAAATTAGTTTTATGACTCGTTGAAAATTCATGACGCAAATTGTTTTCAGTAATAGTGATGTTATAACTTAGCTGACTATGCCTTATTGATGAAACTTTGCAAACTTTATAGAAAAATAAATTCTCTAGAACATTAAGTCAATCGAGTTTCTCTTTCCAGTCTCATTAGCTAACATAAAACATTAGGTTTATTCAATTTTATCCTTTTTCCGACAAAATCAAAGAAATTAAGCTATAAAAGAAAAAACAGAGATCATGTATTGATGATTATCTTGCAAAATCAATTAATTTCAATTAGTTCTGTCCGCTATGTAATTTCCTCGTCCATTTCATATGGAATGGCGATTAATAAAAATTACAATCCTTCGCGATGCAAGTTCGTTACTCATTGAAATATCAAGGAGGTTAAAAAATGACTCCTCATAAAGTTAATGTTTCGACATAGATAAATAATGATTATTCAACGAAATTTCGCATACTTGTAAGCAGATAAATTTTTGTATTGAATTTTATCCAAAGACCACAATGTCAGGGCTTTTCCTGAACAAAAGTTATGGTCAAAGACACAGTCAAGAGAGTTTTTGCAAGAAACTTTCAAACTGTTGAGTATTTTTGAAATAAATCATGAATAATTTTGCATTTTTCGTACTTCAATTTAAAGCGAATGGGGAGAGCATTTATTTTAATCGTCTTTAATAGCGTTTCACTCTAAATGTCCAAAATTATCCGCTGGGAGACCTTTTTAACCAAAATTTGCATTAGCTTTTGGAGTTTTATTAGAGCGTCCTAGCATTTAAAATGATTTTATGTAAAACAATAAAAACGGCAATAAACATTATTTTGCGTTAAAATTATGACTCTTTGAAACTATTTGTCACTATAATTTTTAATTATAAACATATAAAGCAAAGATCGAATTAGAAAAAAGAAATTTTACTTCATTTTTTTATGTAAAATTAAAAGAATGAAATTTAAGTTCTTGAAGTAAATAAAGTTAAATTAAAAAGAACTCAAAAACTATAACTATTCGATTCAATTTTTGAAATAGTTGAAGGAATAAAAGTGAGGATTTTTGAATTTAATCGAAATAAAATTTGAAAATTAGAACTTCTAAGTTTTAGATTGAATCTAGAATAAAAAGTTCAGGATTCTTCACAAATTTCGAAACCTAAATTTAAAAGAAATGTTAATGTTATCATAGGACGGTTTTTTATCTCGACAGTTACAGTAAGCTCACAAATCTTCCGGCTCTTAAATTGTGTTTGTAGAACGAGTTCTCTAGATCGGATGAACGTCGGCGACGTGATAATATCCGGCGCGACATCATTAGTCCGTATTTGACCTGAAAGCAAAGCATCATATGACGGGTTCTATCCTCACACGGGCTTGATGAAGCTAAGTGTTCGCTCCCCCGCCCTAATGCGGTCGTCGTCCCTCCATCCTCTATAAAGACAGAAAATTTTTGACCCTCCGCTGACTTTTTAAAGAATGCGTTTTTTAGTTATTTTAGGTATTTTTGACCGTTTTTGGTCAAAAATTGGGGTTCATTTATCTCCCTTTAAAGAATAGCCTACGGCTCACCCAACCAGATTTTCGAAGCGTTACATGTATAATTCTGACTGAACCATGAATGCACAGCACCATCGGTCTGTGGACTGAGCTATTTTATCCAAAACTATCTCAGAAATTAGTGTAAATGCTAGGTCAAACGGTGTTAAGTTATGTAATTCACAGTAATTGGTCAGTTGGACGCATTAAGGGAATTTTTAATCATTTCTGACCTTCATTCTGCCTTATTTTCCCCATAAAATTTTCTCACTGAAGTTATATTTCAAAAACTTCCGCTCTTCCGCAAGCTTTTGATTCCAATAAATAGTGCTCGGTTTGAAACGACGGATATAGTGTTTTTTGTACTGCCTTTGATTTTCCGGCACTACTTCAAACTAAAAAAGCAAAATGTTTTTTTTCGGCTGTTTCCGGTTTTTAGGAATATATCAGATTTCTGAACAATTAATTTGTAAATAGAATGAGACCAAGGTTTAGTCGACTGTGTAGGCTTTGCATAACTTGACAAGGCTGATATTCGGAGAATTTTGCACTATTTTTACACCTACACAGGTGGAATTTTAAGAGAACGACATTTGAAGGATTGCGGTAAGAGCAGGCAGGCGCCTGGGGCGATTCAGAGTCAAAACGACAGAAAAGAAAATGTAAAAGTTGTTGAAAAAAATTAGAGGGCACATTGAGCTTTCCCTAGGAGGTTTGCGTTTTTTTCAATCCACATAAGCTTAAACTTTTCGCTGGATTTATGAAGCTAAAAGAATCTAAGTCTTCATACGCTTTTTGTTTTTTTCTTTTTTCCTTCTTTCCGAAACAAAATTCCTAGAAAAAGCTCGTAAAACATTTTCCACTGATTAATTTTTTAGAGATCTCAGAATTCAACGCGAAAAACTAAATTTCTTCAGAATTATCTGCTTGACGTAAATTACAACTAAGTATGCGAAACTTATAATGTAATTCTACATGCACTGTAGCAAATATAAATATGAAACAAAAGGTTAAAATTAATTAAATATGAATCATAAAATAAGTATAAAATAAAAAATCAAACAAATTACAAAATAAACAGATAAAAATATAAAATAATAAGTATAACAATTGCAGGTGTGCCGGGTACCCGGACTCTGACCCGAATGGTCGGTGTACCCGACCTAATCTTTGGACCCGGAGCAGAACTTACACCCGAGATTGTTTATTACTTTAAATCCGGACCCGGACCCGAGGTTGTCCTAAATTTTCTACCCGGAACCGGACCCGGACATGACTTCAGGAGGCATTGGTTCCGGGTCCAACCTGCAATTTTCTTTTTATTCCCCAGAATTCGTGATTTTCTAATTCATGGTAAATGTGCTGTTCAACCGTTTTTAGCTTTCAACTAGCTCTGAATTGTCAAATTTTGTCGCATGGCGCCACATACTCATTCTTGATTATTTTTTTCAATTTATTCAAATTTTTTGTTGATTTTTCGAATTATTTTTATGTTTTTACGTTCTAGGAAGATATAGCATCGTCAGAAGCACTAAGAATAGTTTTTTGACGCGTATCAAATTCAACACTTTTTAGCCGGAAAAATGATTTCCGGGCTTCACTCCCACCATAATTCTCGTGCTGAGCTGCACGGAACATCAAGATTTTGAGGTTAAAAGGATAAAAAGCCCAACGTTTTTTTGAGTTTTGCTACAGATATAATGACTGTTTTGCTTATCTTCAATAAATTACAAAATCGATTTCAAAGCGAGAAAATGTAAAACATTTGGGCGCTTCGCGCCGGATTTTTATAGTACGTACGTTTTTAGCAATCTTTTTGTTCTCAAAAAGGCTGTAAAATTAAGTTGAAAGTATAAAAAATGTCAAACAACTTTGCCGAATCACTCAATTTTTACATGCTTTATCATCAAAAGTTGTAGAAGTGATCTAGAAACGCAAAATACATAAAAAAAGATTCCGACACGTGAAGGCGCACATGTACGCATCGAATAAATTCTCTCAATTTCGGCGATTGCCCCAGAAATATAATCTTGCATGGAAACTGGGCTCGGAATGGGACGTTTCGGGCGCAGCCGTTTTGGCGCAAGGACATTTTGGCGCCCGACATTTTCCCGCCGCTGTTTTGGCGCGGCTGTTTCGGCGCGGCCATTTTGGCGCAGGAAACATGCGCTTATGTGTATGTTGTATGCAGGCCCGTAGCCCGTATCCAGACGAGGGAGGGGGGTAGACGGAAGGGGGCGGGTTCCTCCTATAATTTTATTTAGAATTTTTAGATATGAAACTATGTTGGTTTTTGACGTTTCCTAGCGTGGCAATGCTCAAATTTTAGACGCTTCGCGCCATTAATTTAATCAAAATAACTGTTTACTATGTATGTAAATCTTTTTTGAGATAAAATTATGCGTGAAATAAAATTTATAATATTTTTCCTCTGTAAAAAGGTGCGAAATTGAGTATAGCAGCATAGAAATCTGAAAATTTTCTGGCGCTTTTGCGCCGGATTTATTGTTTATGTGCACTTTTTCCCCTTTAAATCGCTCGATAGCTGCTGAATTTTTTCGGCGCTTTGCGCCAGATTATTTATATTCCTGTTTTTTGTTTCGAAATACAAAGATTATTCGAAAGCTGAAAAGTTTTCTTATGAATTGAATGATAAGAAATCAGTAAATGCAGACAGTACAAAAGATAGATTTCATTTATGATTATCACATAAAATAGAAAATTTTTGGAATTTTTCCAAAATTTTTCTTCGCCAGTGTATAGAGCTCGTCGAAAAACGTTTATAAACGCCTTTATTTTGGCTTATCTCATAAAATTTATCGAGATATCTGACTTCAAAGTGTGCGATTCCCCCGCCTGAAAAATCCTGGATAGGGTGTGTGTATGAATGCGTAGTATGCACTTTTACTATATTTACCAAAATATATCTATGAAGGCTCGGTGATGGACAAACAGAAAGATATTACTGTGGCATTTTATGAATCATACGTGAGAAATTGTTCATTCGCTATCATTTGGGTAACAATAAACAAATAAATACATAATGAGATGTTGATGATTGCGTAAAAATGGACGATCATATTCTTTTGTCACGAGTTAAATATCTACGACAAAAATACAACAAATTGATCATCTACTGATGCTGCCGATTTCAGAGTGGCTCTAATTAAAAAATTTTTCTTTCATTGGGCAACATGACTGAAGGAGCATAAGAAATCTTTGAGAATTCACAGCATAAATTTCGCGCTAGTCATCAATGAAGTACCGCGATCAAATCATTCGAAAAAAGCTTCTACCTTTCCAAAAATAAAATTAGGAACATACTGAAATATGTAGGTTACTACATGTTTCGTGAGTATGTACATATGCATGATTGAAGGCATGGAAATCATACACGAGCTTGAAGATTCGGAATTTCGAACCCAATGCAGTAACCGGTCCTGGTAAGGTATGTGTACACCTGCGTTAACTGTGTGTATGTACAAAAAGTTAGGAAACTAAACAAGCGGAAATTGACGGCGAACATTTTCCAAAAAGTCCAAGAATGGTCGCTGTTTATGCAGACCCCACTAACAATCTTCAAACCAAATGAGATGGTAACAGGAAGAGCACTGGCAGCAACAGTGGGAAAACAAGAATAAAATAGAAACAACTTAGTGTGTCAGTATCATGTCTCTTATTTACTTTGCCCTCGCCCAGAAGATTTAGTCCTCCAGGAATGAGTTGAGCTCATCGTTACATGAGTACACAATTATCAACACACTTTACAGATGTGTACTGCATCAAAATCTGCTGCGATAATTGTATGTACACACGGTAAACGCAGGTGTGCGCATACCTCACCGGTTCCGCAGCAAGCAAAACAAAATTTTGATTTTTTGTGAACTATTTCCGATTACCTGGTCTTTCACAGGAATCCTGCTCTGCAACTTTAGATGTTCCCGGCAGGGGGTAATAAGGGGGTCTCATGACCTTCAAAATGAGCATAACTGTAGAAGCGACTGTTCTGTAGGTAATAGTTTTGAAAAATGAGCTTGTTAAGCGAGAGTCGTAAACCAAGAGAAATTTAAAGTTTAAACATACCATTAAATTATGAAGAGAATTATAAAAGATTTTAAACTATAAGAAAATGAAAAAGGTGGGATTTTAGTAAATTAAAACAAATTTAGAGGATATGATGAAACATTATTGTCGAGAATAGGACGATCACGTGCTATGTATAACGACTCCTTGATTAAAAGATCAAAAGAGTTGGATGCTCGACTAATAACCTTGAAGCAATCTGATGTAATTAATGATCGCTATTTGAGATATGTTTGTGAATAGCAGAATAGCTATCACCCTGAATTGGTTTTCCTGTAGCAAATGAGATGCCAGTATGCTCTGCAATTCTACTCCCAAAATGTCGGCGAGTTTCGCCAATGTAACTAGCCATACAGCTAGAACACGTATACTTATATACTAAATTTGAGAGTAGCTTAGCAGGTACAGCATCCTAAACACGTATATACAAGGATGCTGTACCTGCTAAGCTACTCTCAAATTTAGTATATAAGTGTACGTGTTCTAGCTGTATGGCTAGTTACATTGGCGAAACTCGCCGACATTTTGGGAGTAGAATTGCAGAGCATACTGGCATCTCATTTGCTACAGGAAAAACCAATTCAGAATTGATAGCTTATCTGCTATTCACAAACATATCTCAAATAGCGATCATTTAATTATATCAGATTGCTTCAAAGTTATTAGTCGAGCATCCAACTTCTTTTGATCTTTTAATCAAGGAGTCATTATACATAGCACATGATCGTCTATTCTCAACAATAATGTTTCATCATATCCTCTAAATTTGTTTTAATTTACTAAAATCCCACCTTTTTCATTTTCTTATAGTTTAAAATCTTTTATAATTCTCTTCATAATTTAATGGTATGTTTAAACTTTAAGTTTCTCTTGGTTTACAACTCTCGCTTAACAAGCTCATTTTTCAAAACTATTACCTTTAAATAACCTGCTATGCTAACCCTTGCTAGGTGTTGCGACTTCCCCTTCAAGATTTAATTTTTTCCAAAAAAACTGTAAGAAATATGTTTCTGGGCTTTTCTAGAACAGCCTTTGGCTTAAATAAATACTTAAGTAAAAGGAAATAGATACTGAAGTAAAAGGAAATACTAAATACTCATTTTTCGACTATATGTTATTCAATTTAAAGTTTTTTAAAATTTTCATGTTATCATGATCAAGAAATAGAGCACGTGGTTAGACTGATAAAAAATTGTGTTTTTTACCCTTACCCATCGTTTTAAGCCAAAAAGGCACATTTGTAAAAATGTTTGGGCAGACCACCAGAATATTCATGCCGCACATTAAATGAGTTGAAATAGATTAAAAAATTTTCAAAACAATTGTATCTTTTATCGTTTTTGTCCTAAGAAAAAATAATTTCGAGACTCATTTTTGTCCCCCAAATGCGACTGCAATTTTTGATAACTATCCAAAAGGCACGTCCAGTGGAATAGGTCAGATTTAATGTATGCAATGTAAGCAATTCGGCTACAACCTGAGACTTAATTCTAATCTTATCATCTTTTATTTTCTTATCACTCGCAACACTACTGCACAGTTATACTCATATATCCGCGACTATTTCATAGCTTTATCTCAAATATGTATTCGAATTTATTTAAAAATGGCCGTGAGCAGAATGGTGATGGATTTCTTAACTACCTTTGCATATTTATCGAAATTTGACTTGTTTTTTAATAAATCCAGATTAGTTACATATCCAAATCACTTTTGTAACTGAGCCCTGTGCAGCGATGTATGAAGCGTCAGTCAAATGGAACCGAGACAGTGACGAATTGTTCATCAGCTTCGATCACATATCCCGAATCAATGCATTCGGTGATAACGCTCACTACATTAATGATAAGGATCATACTTTAGCAAAATGGTGTATGTGTTGCGATAAAATTAAAGAATGACGTATATTAAATGCATGTATGCGTAGTGCATGTAACAGGGAGATGGGGAATATCCCACCTGTGACAAAAGAATGATTTATGTATCTTTTTAACCACTTCTCATTTTTAAAGTAGCTGAATAACTGTATTCAACCTTTTTATTCTTCCGCTCGCTTATAATTTTTTATTCATAAGCTATTTTTTGAAAAACTGTTTTTGCCTCAACAAGTGAACGAATGTGTTACTTAAACACGTAATCTGTCAAAACACTCAAAATATGCTTAAAATTAAAGCGTACAAAGGCTGGCGTGTTTTGGAGTAATTGAGGCGAGTAAAGCAAGAACTATATCAAAGTTGCAGAAGCAAATTTAAGCGAGGGCCACACTCAACGCCCTTACAAGGCATAAACTCTTCCAGGCGTGCTAGAATAGGAAACTATAAGTAAAACTCTTAATAAATGAAGGAAGCTACGATTGAAGGCGAGAGAAGTTAGCAAAATAGTTAGTCAGTAACGCGATCAGAAATCAGAAGCAGTTGGATCGGACCGGAACGGAAATAGCGAGTAAATTTCAGTGAACGGAATAATCAAATGTTATAAGAGTTAAACAGTTTTTCGGAGTTAAGCGGCTGAGGGGCGAAATTTAAGCGTTATCAATCGAGACCAACTAAGGACTGAATGTCTAAGCGTGTAAATGATTTGCGTTTTGTATCTTATTGTACATCGAAATTAACGCACTTATCTATTTTTTGTTTTTGTTTTCTCCTAATAATACATCAAAACCTAATTGGTTATTTTCTTTTGTTACTAAGTCGTAAATGGTCGTCCCTCTATTCCTCCAAAGCCAGAAAATTTTTGAACGCCTCCCCTTCCCCGATTTCGAAAAACTTGCATTTTTGGCAGTTTTCACGTGTTTTGACCATTATTGGTCTGGCATGGTGCGCTTTGCGCTCTATGTACGCGCTCGCTCTGCTCGCATGGTGCGCTTTGTGCACCTATACACGCTCGCTTCGATCACATGATGCGCTTTGCACACCATACACGCGCTCGCATAGTGTGCTTCGCGCACCTATACGCACTTGCTCCGCTCGCTTGGTGTGCTTTGTGCACCTATACATGCTTGCTCTGCTCGCATTGTGTGCTCCACGCACCTATATGCACTCACTTCACTCGCATGGTACTCTTTGCGCACCTGTACAGTAGTATAGTAACCCCCGCCGCGATCGTATTTTGGGGGTCCACTCTATGCTCAAGCATTACAGGTTGCCTTATGAGCCTTCCTCTCGAGGGTCCGCTTTTTTCTATGGGGGAAGATTTACCGGGAGGGGGGGAATTCAATCGTAGGAAATTTCTCTGGGCGAATTTTTTGATGTCTTTTTGGTAGTAGTTGAGCATGCATTCCTGGTCCCAATGTTATAACATAGCCTGTGCTTAAGCATAGGCAGAGTTAACATGCCCAGACGTGCCCAGAATTTTTTCCTTTTCAGGCTGGATTTTGATAAACATGCCCAGAACTGCCCGTCACTGCCCTTCCGCCCAGGGCCAGGGGCCCGGGGCCAGGGATAGGGAAGTGTGGGTGACCGCCTTCGGCTACCCCCGCTTATATCTATAGATTTGAAAAAAGTCACCTGAGCTGGGGTTCGTACCACCAACCTGCGCACATAAAGATTAGCCGCTTAACCACTGAGCGATTCGATTGTTTGCATAAATGTAAGTATTATTCATAATATAAAGTTGGCATATCCGGCCTAATTTTTAAGCCATGATATTTATAGGCGATATCTGAAATGCAGTTTAACGATAGTTTTTCCGAACTCAAAAGGCACAGGTTTATCTTGATCACTCTTAATGTTCACTTCAATTGTATTGAATGATTTGTTGAGCACAGGTATATCATTTGGACTAATATATGCGTGATTAACAATATCCATATACTTTCCTTCAATATTCACAACCTGCAGAAGCGGTAAAAAATTTTTCCAACAATTTGAGGCTCAACTATATCACAATATACATAAAAGTTATGCATTCCACCTAGCATGTCAGGCGAATGGTGCGCAACTATGTTTAATTCTTTTTTCACAGTATAATCTATATTACTAAGCTGGCTCTCTAGAAATCCCAGCATATATATTAAATGCTTTGTCAGCTTTACACTTTGAATATATACAGAATTTATTGTCATATGACAAAATTTTCTATTTTCATCATACTTTATGCTAAAATATTGCATGTTATCAAATTTATCCATTGAGCTAATCGTTTTTATTCCATTTCTCATAGCTTGAATGAGGTCATGTATATTTAAACTTGCAAGAAAAAATGCTCCGATGGATCAAAATAGGTAGAATATACTTGGAACAAAGAATTATCAAGGACGTAAAAGGAGGGGACTAGAAAAAGCTACAAATGTCACAAAATTTGCTAAAACTCAGAAATTTCCTAAACAAAGAAAAAATGAAAGTAAGTAAATCAAAGAAAAAACCTACCTGTGCCTAAAACTGCAAGATCTGCTAAAAATCTGACTTTTTCTAAGCAACGCAAAAATCGAAGTATATTCTGCGGCCTGCAGAAGAAAGCAGCATCATGTCGAACAAAGATAAAACATTGGGCTAGATAACTGAACCACTCACTCTGCAAAAGCAGATTTCGCCATAGCTGAGCAGCGCCATGTTGCAATATTTTTCTGGGTCAAAAAATAGTAATTATGGTTATTTTGGAAAAACGGCAATTTTCGACGTTTCTGATTGAACACTGGTGCATACCCCTAACCTCCCATGCCTAATGGTTATCAGTTTACATGGGCAGGAATGAAATCCGGGTGGTCTGGTGGGATTAAACGCCCGAAGAGTACTGAATGGACGCATGCATTATATAGAAATCACAGTCTTTCGTTGCGGTATCGCAAATAATCATAGGAAATAACTTTTTGTAATATTTATCTAGCCACAATATCGAATAAATTAACGTTGCAAGTGATTAGCAAAAACGCAGATTTGAGATTTATTTTATAAGCTTTATATTAGGCATTGGACACCATACCTAGACGTAGGGGGTTTGGGTAGTATGTACCCCAAAGCAAAATACCCAACAGGAAAACGCAAATACCCAACAATACCTCCAGAATTCAATTTTTTAAATCTTTCTGCTCTTTTTGGGTTTTTTTTGGTAGGTACCAATAGATAGAGCTCGACAAGAAACGTTCAAAAATGGTGTTTTCTTCGCCATAGCACTATTTTTAAGGCCAATATTCCAATTTGAAAAACCCCCTCAGAATTCTGGAACCACCCACTGTATGGTGGACAATATGAGAAGGTTCACCTATTTCTTTCAGAGGCCGCAGAATGTACTTCGATTTTTGCGTTGCTTAGAAAAAGTCTGATTTTTAGCAGATCTTGCAGTTTTAGGCACAGGTAGGTTTTTTCTTTGATTTACTTACTTTCATTTTTTCTTTGTTTAGGAAATTTCTGAGTTTTAGCAAATTTTGTGACATTTGTAGATAGGAGCTTTTTCTAGTCCCCTCCTTTTACGTCCTTGATAATTCTTTGTTCCAAGTATATTCTACCTTTTTTGTTCCATCGGAGCATTTTTTCTTGCTAGTACCCAACTTTTTGTTAGCAAAAAATAGTACTTATTCCTATATTTGTCAGTGTTGTAGCGAATGTCATCAGGTATTGCTTCCACCTTAGCAATTTATACTTGCATTGTGTATGAATTATATTCCGACTCCGCGCGTTTGCAATATTATTTAGCTGAAGTTCGAAGCAGCATTATTTTCTGTGCTCAAGCTGGAATTCACTTATCGCTTCTGATCGTTGCTTACTTCGACCATGATGCAACTTCAACAAATAATCTCACGTTTTGTCATTTTACTTCTCGCTAACTCTTATTTAGTCTGATAAAGTTCATTGTAAACAAACGCGCCCAACTGGCATCTCACACTTGATTTATTGTTTTTTTGAATTTAAGAAAAATATTATGTTTTGCAAGGCTCTAGGTCAAAAGTTCATATGCAGTGTTTACTTACATACACAGAATGCACAGAAGATTTTAGTCGGATACGTAAATCTGATATTACGCGGATATTACAATCAACATTTATAATGACATTACGTCTCAACAATGGTCTGATGACAAATTAACATTAGGTGTAAAACAGTTTACAATACTGTTGTGTAAAAAATGTGTCTAACCGACTTCTCACACTTGATTCCTTGAAAATTTCTAGTCAAAAGGAAAAAATTATATTTCCGCAAGGCTCTAAAACGAAGATTAATATGTAGTGTAAACGATATGTTAACACCTAGTGTAAAAAAGATTTCAGTCAGAATCGTAATTTTAATATTGTTTCGATATTACGACCAACTTTTATGAATTTAGTAAGTCTCCATAAAGTAAGGATAAATTAACATTGGTTTAAACCACTTTACTGAACTGTTGAGTGTAAACATACGCGCCAAAATCGCTTATCGAATTTGGTTTCAGGTTCATTAACAGACTTGAGAATCGTGTCCCTGACTCATAACCGGAGAAGCTGGCAGAAAGAAACAAGACAAAAACCTGTTTAAAGCACCCCATTCTCGACTTTACACTCGCTTAGTATTGGTTTAGACATACGCGATTCGCTATGACATACACCCCATATAAGGCACTTTATTTTTATTCTATTGGACCTATCCTGACTTCTGATTGGAGAAATAGGCGAACAAAACCCAAACAAAGACATATTTTCCATCATTCAGAACATTGTAAACTTTAAAAATCCGTACCGTATCCCCTATTGAGTGTAAAGAAATTCGGTTTGGTACAGTTTGTAGCTTTCAAGTCGTAGTACTTTCTATGTGCAAAAATTCTGTTGCAAAAATTATTCGATATGATTTACCAATCAAAATTGGGGAAAAAACGTGTTTTTTCGCCCATTTTTTCACGTCCGATTTCGAACTTTACACCCCCATAAATAACTCAATATTGCGTTTTTTTGAACGCGGTTTGCTGCGACGTGTAGCCCCTAGAAGCTGCCTGATTACTGTTATACTTATTTAAATCCAACTCATACGCGGAAAAAGCTGGCAGAGAATTCTTAGTTAAATTCTGTTTTTTACACCATCGACTAGAGTGTAAACTTTAAACCCCAGGACCTAACTCCCTATTGCGCGTAGAAAAGTCTGCTTGTAGGCAGATTGTAGCCCTTGATCCGCTCTACATTTCTGTCAGAAAACATTTATAAAAACTCATAACCGGAGTTAGTATCAGACATAGACAAGTTGAAAACTCGACCAAAATGTGCTTTTTCACCCCCAGATTTTCGCACTCTTTACACTACCCATTCGAGAACTAATGCGAATTTCAACAAACAAAAAAAAACGTACTGGAGCATCCCTTCCTCTACAAATCTGTGCCATTAATTCATTTGACGAGTCAATACTGAGTTGTCCACATGCCGCCTAAAAAACCTCCCAAAATTTATCCTATGTTATAACGTTACACAAAAACTTTACACCTTCTTTACACAGCCAGTTTTGAGTTGTCAAGAAAAACAAAAAAACACGGGCAGCAAATTTTTTTATTATCTTTCTTTCAAAAAAAACCGCACCTTCCAGAAGTGTCCCGTTATAGGTGTAGGGGGGGTGCACAGGTGTTAGGGGTACCCAAGTATATTATAGGTACCGCGCTAACGCGCTACCTATGATATCTTGCCCGAGGAATAAGCAATTTTTGTTGCACATTGTTTTTTATATCATAAAATTGTATCATATTCTGCTCCACGGAAACATTGTGCCAGCATTTGCATAAATTATTTTTAACCCTGAGCTAGGGTTTATTTCACAAACCTCCACCCTAAATTCATTAATGAACACATAACTTCATCCATGTCATCAGCATTGATCTAAAAATTTGTAAAATTTTAAAATTTTCTTGTAAAATTCCAACAATTTTGTAAAGTTTAAAATATCTTTTGTAAAATTTGGAATATTTCTCGTAAAGTTTTAAATATCTTTGTAAAGTTTAGAATATTTTTTGTAAACTTTGGAATATTTTTTGTATAGTTTGGAATATTTTTTGTAAAATTTGGAATATTTTTTGTAAAGTTTGGAATATTTTTTGTAAAATTTGGAATAAATTTTACATGCTTGAGCATGGTACTTTTGCAAAGTCTGGAATATGTTTTGTAATTTTTGGAATATTTTTTGTAAAGTTTGGAATATTTTTTGTAAAGTTTGGAATATTTTTTGTAAAGTTTGGAATATTTTTCGTAAAGTTTGGAATATTTTTTTGTAAACTTTGGAAATTTTTGTAAAGTTTGGAATATTTTGTATTTAATATGCATTTCTCATATCCTGAATGAGGTCATGTATATTTAAATATCTTGCTAAAGGAATAAGCAATTTTTGTCGCACATTATTTTTATATCATAAAATTGTATCATATTCTTCTCCTCGGAAACATTGTGCCATGTATTTGCATAAATTATTTTTAACCCTGAGCTAGGGTCTACTTTACAAACATCCACCCAAAATTCATTAATGACTACATAACTTCATCCATGTCATAAGTATCGATCTAAAAATTTGTAAAGTTTTAAAATTTTCTTGTAAAATTTCAACAATTTTGTAAAGTTCAAAATATCTTTTGTAATGTTTTGGAATATTTTTCGTAAAGTTTTAAATATTTTTGAAAAGTTTAGGATATTTTTTGAAAAGTTTAGAATATTTTTTGTAAACTTTGGAATATTTTTTGTAAAGTTTGGAATATTTCTTGTAAAATTTGGAATATTTTTTGTAAAGTTTGGAATATTTTTTGTAAAATTTGGAATAAATTTTACACGCTTAAGCATAGTACTTTAGCAAAGTTTGGAATATTTTTTGTAAAATTTGGAATATTTTTTGTAAAATTGGAATATTTTTTGTTAAATTTGGAATATTTTTTGTAAAGTTTGGAATATTTTTTGAAAACTTTGGTATATTTTTTTGTAAACTTCGGGAATTTTTGTAAAGTTTGGAATATTTTGTATTTAATATGCATTTCTCATATCTTGAATGAGGTCATGTATATTTAAATATCTTGCTTGAGGAATAAGCAATTTTTCTCGCACATTGTTTTTTATATCATAAAATTGTATCATATTCTTCTCCTTGGAAACATTGTGCCATGTATTTGCATAAATTATTTCTAACCTTGAGTTAGGGTTTACTTTGCAAACCTCCTACCAAAATTCATTAATGAAGACATAACTTTATCCATGTCATCAGTATTGATCTAAAAATTTGTAAAGTTTTTAAATTTTCTTGTAAAATTCCAACAATTTTGAAAAGTTTAAAATATCTTTTGTAATGTTTTGGAATATTTCTCGTAAAGTTTTAAATATTTTTGAAAAGTTTAGAATATTTTCTGTAAAGTATGGAATATTTTTTGTAAAGTTTGGAATATTTTTTGTAAAATATGGAATAGTTTTTGTAAAGTTTGGAATATTTTTTCGTAAAATTTGGAATAAATTTTACACGCTTAAGCAGAGTACTTTTGCAAAGTTTGAAATATTTTTTGTAAAATTTGGAATATTATTTGTAAAGTTTGGAATATTTTTTGTAAAATTTGGAATATTTTTTGTAAAGTTTGGAATATTTTTTGTAAAATTTTGAATAAATTTTACATGCTTAAGCATAGTACTTTTGCAAAGTTCGGAATATTTTTTGTAAAGTTTGGAATGTTTTTTGTAAAGATTGGAATATTTTTTGAAAAGCTTGGGATATTTTTTTTTGTAAAGTTTGGAATATTTTTTGTAAAGTTTGGAATATTTTTGTTAAATTTGGAAATTTCTGTATTCAGTATGCATTTCTCAAGCATCGTTGACACTATTTTATATGCCGTATGCAATTCATGCTCCTGTTTTGCACCTGTAAGGATTGATGTTCCGCTTGTGAGCAATACAAAGGTAACATTGTGAAATTTGTAGACTAATCCTTGAAACAGTTTTACTTCATTTATGCATTTCCTTGTCGTCAGTTCATAAAATTTGCAAAGATTAATGCAGACCCCTAAATTTGCCAAATCTGCAAACATATGAGAGTAGTACAGCATGCCCTTCTGGAGTCTCCATGCTGAAGCATACTACATGTTGAAGCATAGGCGCAAAGCGCCGAGCTCAGTACACTTGTACTTTGAAGGCACAAGTGCACTGTACCCCTTGAAGTACCAGGGCAAGCTGGGGCGAGCTAGCCCTGGGGGAGGGGGTTCGGGCCATACCCCTTGGAGTCCCAGAGCTAGCTGGGGCGAGCTAGCTCGGGGGCCCAGGCTGTTCAGCCTGAGCATTTTCTCTGCAATTCGGTCGAATGTAAAGGAGACTTGAAACATCATTTTCACGGGTTTAACTAGGAAGTATGATTCACCATCACTTGAACTAAACTAAATTTTCATAAATCGAGCTATCATCATTACTTTTTGTTGCTAAGTCGTATAAATTAAAGGCAGGTAGCACCGATCGGTTATTTCTTTTGATCTATTGTTGCATGAATTTTCACAACATCGTTTAGGTTCATCACTACATACATACTTTCGTTTAATCATATTACGGAAAATCGAACCTAAGCTACTACACTTCAGTTCCAATGAAGAAAAAAATGCTCAGCAATAGATACTTGGTAGATTTATATTATTGCTAGTTATAAATGCATATGCACATGTACAGAAAACAAAAACTCCTGAATCTATAAGTGATCGATAGTGATCTATAAGTGAATAATTTTTCTTACTTTCATGTCCACAGTATACCAGTCAGCATTGAAGATGAAAAATGCAACAACAAAAAATAATATATTTTTCGATACATTTTTTATCTTGTCTTTGCCTTTTTCCTTAAAAATAAATAGGAGTAAGAGCTTAGTCTTATACTTTGCTACTCGAAGAGTTCAGTCTTGTATTTTGCAATGCTTTCAATTCAAGACTTGCCACGTGAAGTTAAGCGTAACATTTTTAGATCATTAGATTTTCGTAGTAAAGCCAATATATCGCAGTGTTCATCAGAATGGTTAAGCTTGTTAGGGGATCGTTTATCACCTGTTGATAAAAATTTAACGCTAAGTATTACATATTCGATGACTGGTAGTCGTGATCGGGATGAATATTGGTTGAGTTTCAGACCCGGTAACTTAAAGAACGATCCCTCTCTATGGCCAGTAGAGCATAAATCGCTCATTGAACTAATGGTATTCGATCAAAGGATTTCGAGAATGCCAACAAAAGAACTTATTGAAGTAATTGAAGACTTGATGTTAATTGCTAATCCGGCAACTGTGAAGCTGAACAGTGAGTTTTTGAATAATTAGTCTGTATTTTTCTGTAACATATTCATAGAGAATGTCACGTGTCAAAAAGTTATATTTCTCATGTTTTATGCGATATTTTCACAATGTATTTAAATATGTTTAGTCCTAATGATAATGATACTGATAATTGTGATAGAAAATACTAAAAATTTGTTAATAATCATGGTATTTTGGTAATCGTAAATGAAGTCAGTGATACGCTGTATGTATTTTTTCCGAGAGTCTGTAGAATGTTTTGCGCTCACTAAAAATGTTCATTTACCCTTCTTATATTCATTATATTAATAGTGAGCACTGATTTGTTAGTGATTGATATGCTAAATTCATAGAAATATGACTTGTAG
The DNA here is from genome assembly GCA_036768485.1 of Mermis nigrescens. Classification (NCBI taxonomy): domain Eukaryota; kingdom Metazoa; phylum Nematoda; class Enoplea; order Mermithida; family Mermithidae; genus Mermis; species Mermis nigrescens. The sequence goes on along the minus strand of JAVLUZ010000243.1, from coordinate 265,065 downwards.
TGATATTATTAAACTTTTTACCTAGCTGTCTATCAACTCTTATTTATTCAATGGCAAATTTAAAAAAATATCCTGCTTCTTATAAAAATTAAGAATTCGAAATTTTTCAAAATTTCTCTGGACCGTACGTTAAAAACACATCATCTAGACTAAATTCTGAATAAAATTTGTTTTACACTTTTTATTCATTTGCTTTGACGTCTTAAATTTAGAAAATTTTTACAGGTATCGCTTTTAACGAGTCGTGGGGGCGTTTGCTTTTGCCGTTCTTTGAAAAGGATGGTGACGAAAAAAGTTTGGTCTTTGATGATGTTACGATTGAGTCGCCGGTTTGGATAACACTGAGCAAATGTTGCGTAAAAGATGTAACATTAGAAAACTGCTTTATTGATTTTGATGTCGTCAAATTAGTGCGCAGATTGAATCCTAAGAATCTGCTTATCACTAACAGTAATCTGTGCGCGCGTTCAAATGGTGCTATCTTTGGAGTTGTCACTAATTCGAAGCGATTAGAGTATTTGCGTTTAGATATACTTAATTATCATGAATCTGATGTAGCCTTAAAAATACGCACGTGTTTTGCAAATGCAGTGAACTTATTACGTACTCGAAATGCGAAATGTACTGTAACTTTTGAAGCGCTACAGCTAGGACTGGCTTCAATGCGAGCATTTGATACAGTCATGGAACCGCTAGTTAGTCACGGTGTTAATGTGTATGTCTTAGATTTTAAAAGAACTACGCGACCAAAGTGGAATACGAAAATATTTAATTCGGAAAATTTAATAACCTTACGCAATTTGAATCAATGTGACGTTTTCTTATTAA
>JAVLUZ010000243.1:220152-264137 GCA_036768485.1 Mermis nigrescens | reverse complement strand
GCCCATCTTATAGCATTGCTTATCTTGTTGCACATAGTATCTCATACCATGCCTATCTTATAAAATTGCCTCATGTTATAGCATCATTTGGTTAAACCCCGTATTTTGATGTTTCACGTGCCGACCAATGCTATAACATATAACAATGTACATAGTGTCGCCAGTGCCTAAAACTGCTCGCGCCGTTGCAATCCCATTACTCAGGCTTATTTTAAACGCTGGCACCAAACATTTTGGTCAGCTTCTCCCATGATATACTAAGCCTAAGCCTAATCTGGCTGGTAAACCAGCAAAACATCACGAATACCTTGCAATCTTTATCGAAATTAACCAGCGTTAGTCGATTGGTTATGGTTCTGGACTCTTAGAGCAAGGAGTCCACGCTTCGAGTCCGATCGTGCCAGCAACTTTCTCTCGCTTCCTCAGATGCCATCGAACCGCACACATACGCCCTTATAATATGACTTTGTTAATACATATGTGAACCAGCTACACGAATGCCGAGGATTCAAACAGCTGAATGCAGAATCACATGTATATACCCAATTTACGTCGACCTAAGCATCTATAAAGAAATTGAACTTTATGAAAAAAAATCTCATTAAAAATGGTAATTTGAAACAATTTTATTCGTATGTAAAGAGTGAAACTAAAACAATTAAGCCCGTTCCTCCTCTAAAACATAGTAATAATATTTTTCAATTTGATTCCTATGCAAAAGTGTGAATTACTTAATAAACATTTTTGCTCAGTTTTCACTATTGATAATGGTTTTTGTCCTGACACTATTGATATTAATGTATCTAGCAAATTAAATTTGACTTTTATCGATTATATTAATGATGAATCAGTTTTAAAATCTATTAAGAAATTGAAATCGTCTTTTTCAGTTGGTTCCTGACAATCTTCCACCAATTTTGTTTAAAAAAAACTGGCTTATTCTTTAGTAAATCCATTAAAAAAGATATTTTCAATATCTCTTTTAATCCTAAGCTAAAAAAGATATTTTCAATATCTCTTTTAACTTCTAAGTCGCTCTAAAATCTGGAAACATGCCTCTTCTAGTACCCATTCTTAAAAAATGACCTCCCGCTTCACCTGATAAATTCTACAGACCTGTTTCACTTACTTGTGTTTCACGCCGATTATTGGAGAATATAATTAAAGATAAAAATCATGACATATATCTTGCATTGCAATCTCTTATCAAAATACCAATTTGGCTTTTTACCGAAAAATCATGTGAATCACAGCTACTGTTGTTACACTGATTATATTATCAAAAATTTAGATAATAAAGATACAATCGATTCTGTCTATGTGGACTTTCAGAAAGCTTTTGATTCCGTTTCAAGTTCAAAGTTAATTTTTAAATTATTTAAGTATGGACTGTGTGGCAGATCGGACCGAGGCCTCGGCCTCGGCCTCGGCAAGCCTCGGCGTTTTTTGGAGCCTCGGCCTCGGCGCCGAGGGCGAAGCTGAAAAGTGCCGAGGCGCCGAGGGTTAAAATCAAATTTGAATAAGTTTAATATATCCGTTAAATATTAACTATTTAGAATATATCTGCAGTACACAGGCTGTTTCTTACCTATTGTCTTTTCTTATGGTTTTAGGCGCGTACCCAGTTACACCAAGTTACATACAGCAAAGTGCCAATTGATATTCATATGATGACTAACTTTTATTTCTCATGCTCGCTACATGGATCGGAAAGTACAGTGCAGAGAAAATAATCGTAATATTAAACACTTTATCTAACTAAAATAAATGTTTATATGTTTATTGTTGTTAGCCAGAATTCTGATTTTAATCTGATGAAGCAGATAATTCATCATCAAAATCCAGATCATCTGAATCAGAGTTAGCCTCATCCATTTCGCCTTGTTGTGCTATCGCATCATCGTCGTCGTCATCGTTTATCAGATTCTTTAAAGTCACACTATTATAACCAACTGCTTTGAGATTATGCTTTACAAAAAGGAGTTTTTGAACATTTGTCTGTCATTCATTCACCACAGCTTTTCTATTCTTCCACCGCATTGTCATGAATTATTTTTTATTTTAGAGGTTTTGTGTATCAGTATCACTGATTAAGTATCCTACCGACCTTCCTGCATAGCATATAGTTCCTATTTTAACCCTAACGTAGAGCTCAGGCTCGTATACAGGGGGATTGGGGGAAAGTGCCCCTTTCGAAATAAAATATGAGAATAATCGCGAAAGACTTTTCGCGCTTGGCGTTGAATTTCACAATGATAATTTGTACAACCAAAAGCGTCTTTTTGCTACATGGATCGGAAAGTACAGTTGCTACATGCAGAGGCGGATTTAAGGGGGGCGGCCGCTCCCCATTGGCCAAAATGTTTGGCGAGATAAAGAATGGATATGCAATTTGCAATGATTTTTGGTCGTCAGTGACCATAATTTCTCAAATTTTTCCGGCGCTGCGCGCCGGATGATACCTATTGATGACATTTATTTACTTTCTTGGCGACCTGGGCCCGGTTTCACCATAAGTTTACGACTCCTAAGAGTCATACGACTTCCGTTTTACGGGAATATCGGGTTTCACCATCTTTTTATGAGTTATGAATTACGACTACGAGTTATGAGTAACGAGCAAGGGGTTAAGAGTTCGTATTACGAGGGTTTCACCAGGATTTCCGTAGGACTCATAAAAACTCATTTTTTACGAGTACTTTTTGGACCTTTTTACGAGTACTCGTAATAAAATGTATATCTTTTCTGTTGCGTATGACATTCTTTGTTAGTCATTGTCTCTGTTTTAAACAGCATAATTATGTAATTAATTGCAGATTTTATGCCGCTCGATAGAAAAACATAGAAAGTATTAAGAAACGTTTGGGATTTAGTCAACAAGAATTAATAAGCTTCTCAGAAAATTTATAACTTTAAATAAAAACGAAAATAATAATATTAGTAATAATAATAATGACGATAATAACAATAATAATAATAATAATCATAATAATAATACTAATAATAAGAATATTACTAATACTAATAATAATAATAATTATTATTATTATTATAATACTAATACTAATAATAATCATAATAATAATAATAATAATAATAATAATAATAATAATTATTATTATTATTATTATTATTATTATTATTACTATTGTAATCTATAAACGAAATCAATTAAATCGGATTCAGAGACGTTACGAAGCTAAAAGTATATCACAGCGTATTATTTCAATTTTCAAATTTAACAAATCATTCTTAGTTGTCATTAATACGTACATAAAATATGCAGTCGGCTCTTTTCCGAAGGAAGTGCGATGAAATTCTAATTTTCAGAAATCTAATCAAAAATGTCTGATTTCCGCAATTCATGCGAAATGTCTAAGTGATTGTAATATTTTTCATAAAAAAGCTGCGAACATTACTAACAAGGGCTAAAGAAATAAAATTTCGAATTACTACTCAAGAATGCAGCTTAAGAATCAATTTTATGGGATTTCTCTGAAACATTTTTTGAAAAATATATTATTTTTTTAATGCTAATCTTCTTAACCTTTACATGTGCTGCCAGTATATGTATTATTTAGGTGTGTGCACGAAAGTGAAACAAATTGAGAAAAACAAACCAGAAAACTATTAAACGCACTGGTCTGCCACTTCTTTACGAGTCCTACGGGCCTCTTTTTGATCCGTGATAATATTACAAAATTTACGAATCTGTTCACTCGTAACATTCGATCGTAATATCTGGTGAAACCGCCCAGCCGTTATTCGTGAAAAAACACTCGTAAAAAGTACTCGTAGAACTCGTAACTCGTAGCCCGTGGCTCGTAAATCTCAGTTTCTGGTGAAACGGAAATTTGTAGCACTCGTAGCCCGTACTCATGAAACCGTCACCCGTAACTCCTAACTCGTAGCTTTGTGGTGAAACCGGGCCCTGGAAGCCCTTTTCTGTTCATGTAGGTTTCAAAACAATTTTAGCAGCAGAAACAGCTATTTTTGCATAGTTTTCTTCTATTTTCAATAGAAAAATTCCAATATTTTGCATCAAATGCTATAAATACAGGAAATCAAGCAGTAAATCATGCTTCTAGACGTCTATCCGCCTTGATTTTGCAAATTTCTCGGCGCTTCGCGCCAGATTTCTGTTAAAGTCTTAGAAATTTAATGATTTTTTTTGCACAAAATTGTCGAAAATTCTAAAATTTTAAGAAAAATATGACTTCAAAAGTTATTTTTGTAAAAGTATACAATCTAAAACACCGAAAAATGCTATTTCGCGCGTTGAGCGCAAACTTTTGGACCTGTTTTTGACTTTTTTGGAAAAGTTTGAATACCGCCCCCTCTCGTTACTGGATGAATCAGAAATTACAGTAATTCTCGCATTCGTCTGCTACCATAAAACGTTCAAAAACTCTTTTTTGTAAAGCACAATCTCAAAGCAGTTGGTTAAAATAGTGTGACTTTAAAGAATCTGATAAAGGCTGACGACGACGATAACGCGATAGCACAACAAGGCAAAATAGATGAGGCTAACTTTGATTCAGATGATCTAGATTTCGATGATGAATTATCTGCTTCATCAGATTAAAATAAAAATTCTGGCCAACACCAATAGACATTTGTTTTAGTTCGATAAAGTGTTAAATACTACGATTATTCTCTAGCTCATGTACATACAAAATATTCTAAGAGTACTATTTGTGGGTATACGTATATAAGCTTGACCCTCGGCATTACCCTCGGCCTCGGCCTCGGCCTGGCCTCGGCCGAGGCAAGGATTTTAAGTCGCCTCGGCCTCGGCCGAGGCCGAGGGTCCAAAAAGTACCCTCGGTCCGATCACTGACTGTGTGATAATCTCATAAAATGGATTCATGATTTTTTGACTAATCGTACTCAGAGTGTTAAGCTTGATAATACAGTCTCACTACCGGGAAATGTACTTAGTGGTGTTCCACAGGGGAGTGTCCTGGGTCCTGTTTTATTCTTACTTTACATTGATGATATTGCAAACCTTTGCATTAGTGAAAAAACAAAAATTATGCTTTTAGCGGATGATATTAGAATATATGCTAAATCAGTGGATTTTTTTCTTTTACAAAAACTTCTTACTGATATTATCAAATGGTCTAAGTTATGGCAATAACCCCTATCAGTATCTAAATGTCAAGTCCTTTACTTTGGTCATAATAATCCTCGTTTTGATTATTTTATAAATGATAAAAAACTTCTTCCTACTAATATTGGGGTTCGGGATTTAGGTATTACTTTAAATGAAACTCTGAATTTTTCTCCTCATATAAAAAATATAGTCCAAAACGCTTATTTTCGATTATCACTTATTTTTTGATCATTTCAGATTAAGAATACAGAAGCATTAATTTTAGCTTTCAAGCAATTTATTCGCCCCCTTTTAGAATTTAATACAATCATTTGGAATCCATATAAGAAATGTGATACAAAAAATATAGAAAAAGTTCAAAAATATTCTACCAAACGTATTCTTAAATTTAGTGATATACCATATGAACGTCGGCTTCAGATTTTAGAATTAGACTCTCTGAATTTCGTAGAGTTGTTTTTGATTTATCCATGATATATAAAATTTTCAATGGATATATACAAATTGATCCTGATGATTTTTTCACACTTACACAGTCATCTTAAACTCGAGCTGTTAATAGCTTAAAACTTAAAGGTGAAAAATTTCGTTTAGATGTTAAAGAATACTCTTTTCCAAATAGAGTCCTATATCTATGGAATTCTCTCCCAGATGCGATTATTTGTTCTTCTTCGGCAAATATCTTTCAGACCAGGGTTAAAGATTACCTCAAATCAAAATTTTTGGCTCCAACCAGTATGCTTTAATGTATCATGGAGCTATTGCAGCCAGTGAAACTAGCGATGATTTTTTATTCTTCGTATGTTGCCGTGTTTATGTGTATTTTACCTGTTTCATTGACTTTGCAATAAAATTTGTATTGTATTGTATTGTATTGTATACATCGACCTAAGCATCTATGCATCGACCTAAGCATCTATACATCAACCTAAGCATCTATACATCGACCTAAGCATCTATACATCGATCTGAGCATCTATACATCGACCTAAGCATCTATACATCGACCTGAGTGGGAGCGACCTCAACCTAAGCAGCTTGAAACACCTTTTCAGATATACTAAGCTTAAGCCTGAGTATAATAGAAGCAAAAAGCCTGAGTATAATAGAAGCAAAAACTTAGATTTTCGTATAGCTTATCGAGTTAAAACCGAAAAAACATGCAAAAAAATGAAAATTTTTTTAATTTTTTTCAAAATTTCAAACAGCTTTCCGCGCCTTTTTTTCTTTTTTTCCTTCATTGCTATGCTTCCTTCCGTAATTCCAGCCCATATTATTTATTTCTGACAAATGTGAAAGTATTTGGATCGAGCCGTTTAATCGTCCCACGCAACACTCAAATCGAGAGTTGCCTGTAACTTTGCAAGTATGGCTCAGATTTTCACCAAATTTTTTTCCGCGCTTCAATTTATCATGTTCTACCATTTTGGCAAAAAATTTTGGCATTCCATATTCGTTTTGCACCTTTTCCAAAAGTACCATACTCTTAAGTTTAGCCACCAGCGTCTTACCACAAAGTAGCCCGGTGTTGTCAGGTCGTGTGGCCGGTGTCGCACCTTAAAGTGTCCGGCTCTGCCTTAAAGTGTCCGGGTTATGTTGAGTTTACGTACACATATACGCCCACACATATCACTCGCTTTACAATTAAGTAAGTATTCATGTACATATACGTACCTTGTACAATGTATTGAGGTACATAAATACAAGCAAGCCGATACATTATGAGGAATAAGATTTATGCAGTTTATATTACTGTTTTCAGTTTTATCGCCTTAATAATTGATTATTTATGATGCTACAGTGTTCATAAAAAATTGTTCAGATATGCAGCAAACATTATTCAAGTTGAGTAGCGAAATACTATGATCTAGCAAAATGTAAACTAATCAGTCTTCTGTTTTAATATGAAAAGGCAAGTGAACAGCACACAGTTCCATTCACTCATGATTCTTAAAAGACATGCTAAGACTTCATTTTATATATTACCCACCATGCTACCATTCATACATGTAACAAGGGGGTGGAGATTCCCATAATCAAAGTCGTAAATATAAAAATGTAAATATAAATAAACATAAATTGTTAATTCCCCTCTCCCCGATTTCGTGCAAAAACTTTCGATTTCTAGCCACTTTAGGTGCATTCTTTCAATTTTTGAATAAAGATTGAAGTTCGCGCCCTCCCCTAATGGTCGGCGAACCCAACCCAACACTTTGGACTGTTAAATGCGTGCTACTCTACACGGGCAGTGGGCCTAATTCGGACAGTCAAATGGAGCATAACTGCAAAACACGCTAAATTATTCAACTCTACGGATCTACCAATTTTGAGAGAGACTTTGGATTTTGAGGGTTCAAACCCTATCCTTTTACTGTCTACGTATGATGCCCCGCCCACTCTATCCCAATGTTAAAATACATGTTTTTAGCTTTTAAGCACGTTATTGCGGCCCGGACACTTTAAGGTAAACCCGGACACTTTAAGGTACCTTAAAGTGTCCAGCCGGACACTTTAAGGTGCCGGACACTTTAAGGTGTGACACCGGCTTTTGAGAGCAACTGGTGGCGTTTTTTTGGCAGAAACGCATTTTAATACGTCAGGTAAAAATATTGCTTTTATTTAGTTTAACCAATTATACTCTTGCTTGTAATAAGTGAATGTAGTGCAAGCCGTCATTCCTACGGCTCGTTTGTTGCCTTTTGCTGCACGTTTTTAGTTTATTGACCATACCTTTTATTACTCTCTTGCATCCAGGGGCGGATTTAGGGGGGCGGGGGTGCGGCCGCCCCCCCCCCATTGGCCCAAAATAGTGCGCAAAATTAAGCATTTTTGAGCGATTTTTAGCGATTTTCGGGTTAAAACGGCTAATTTTTCCGCCCAAGTCAGGGTTCCGCCCCCCCCCCCTTAGGGTTACCGCCCCCCCTTAGGAAAATCCTAGATCCGCCACTGCTTGCATCCATTCTAATTGTCGCGTTTTCAGCAATAAAATATTTCAAGACAAAGAAAGAGACAAGAAAATACCTATTTATTGTCCAGGAAAATACACGAAATTGGGTAAAGTAAAACAATACATGATAAAATAGTGACTGACGGCTAGAGTGGAGGAGATTGGAAAGTCATGGAATATTGCAACAAGTACATTTTCTAACTGAGTTTGGTATGGGGTGTCCATATTTTGAAAAAATTAGGTGGCGGTCGGCATCATCGCATATTAAACCATCATTACAGGAAGAAAAAAAAGGGATTCTCCAAGCTTTCACACATTTTTCATTTTTGCCAAAAACTGTTTTTATGGTTTTTTTCTCATTTTTATTTTTATTTTTTTAAATTTTATTCAGCTTGGTTTTTTTCTATTTCTACTGCTCGTTTCTTTTAGAATTTCTCTTCCGCAGCTTTTTTCTCTTTTATTCATTGCCATGCTCCCTTCCGTATTTTTTGTCCATATTACTTTTTTTAAGAACATGTGAAAACCCTTGGATCGAGCCCTATTGACTAGAAATGTTTGAAAACAGGTAATCTTTTGATGGCAACAAACGCCTTACCCTGCTTTTTGTATTCACTGAGTCTAAATAATAGCCAAAACTAGAAAAAATTGGCGCGAAGCGTCTAATTTTTAGGGTTTATTTTCCGAAATTGTCGCAGAACAGGGTTACGCAACCACATCGCTCCGTTTCAAAAATTCAAACTTTACTGGTTATGCCACTTGTTCATATACTTGACGATTAGCGAACAGAACCTAAATGATATTTAGTAGTGATGAAACGGGTCCCTGGATCCGGACCTGGTATTATCTGCATGTTTTCCGGATCCGGATCCGGAACTTTGAATTTTACTACCCGGATCCGGATCCGGAACTTTGATTTTTTACTATCCGGATCCGGATCCGGAAACGACTCTAGACATTTTATGAAATAAATTAAGCTGTAGAATTATTCAGTCTTATCTAAAAATTTTACAGTTTGGAATTTATAATCAGTTAATCCAACAGAACCAATTTCTCTCGAGATACCGTTTTAGTCTTCAACAAAGAGTATGACAGAAATAAAGAAATTCATCTCATATGTACGTTAACTTACTCCATGAAGACAATTGCGCTTTAATTGATGAACGATTCTACTCCACTAAAAAGCTGTTTGAGAATAGCTGGTCGCTATAGCTGCAAGGCGTTTTAATGCACGAACACAGCACAAAAAAATTTAGATTAGCTGTTTCCCTACCAGATACACCGATCCTCTGAGTATGATTTTTTGTATTTAACGAAGTTTTTTTTAGATGTACATACATGGAATTTTCGGGACCAATTTGTGCATGTAAAAACTTCTGGCGGGATAAAAACTGTAAACACGTCTGTAATTTCCGACGCTTTCCGCCATGATTATTAGTCTTCAAGAAAAAGGCAAACCCGTCAAAGTTTCCAGCGTTTGGCACTGGTTATCGTGTTATTTCCATTTTTTGTGGAACTCCAATATTGAGTTTAGCTTCACTTAGTCAAAATATTCTATTCCTTCACACAGTTCAGTAATTTACACTGCTTTTCCGGTGGAAGCGTGTGCTTGAATTGAACTTATACCATAAATGTAAAAATATTATTTGAACAAAGCTCATAATTTTCTGTTTTGCTTCCCTAAAAGTTCATTATTAAAGATGTCAAAAATGATAGGCGCATGCTAATTGAGTTTTCTAAGCTACTTAATAAAATGGTCGCAAATTCTACCCGCAAATGGCAAAAGTCTTAAACTTTTCCTGTCAATAATTTTTTTATTTTTCATTGTCAAGGCAGCCAAACACACTAACAAAGGCAAGAAACCTTGCCTAACCATACCATGCAAAAGCCTAATTGCACTATATTATAGTAGGTTCTCTCGTACAAAATTTGCATGCGCAAAGACTTGGTAACCGTCTTTCTACATGTGTACAAAAAACACTTGCTCGAGGAGTCGCTAATAAAGCATGATACATATTTTCGATAGTGAACAATTTGAAATAACAATGGATTAGTAGATTAAGTTGATAAAGATTAATTATGTATATTGGATCCGATCCGGAAATTTGCATTTTTGCTACCCGGATCCGATCCAGAAGTTTGAATTTTGCTACCCGGATCTGGACCCGGAAGTCTGAATTCTCACTACCTGATCCGGATAAATTAAAGTTGAGGATACGTTTCATAACCAAAATTTAGACTATGGATGTCAGTAATTTTCGTAAGTAAACTCTTAAATAGTCTCACTACTAATCAAGCCCGTATCCAGGATTTTGGTTCGGGGGGAGCACGACCAAAATTTTTCCAAAACTTAATGGGGGACCCGTGGATGAATAAAAATGACGTTTTACGACCACTGGAGCTGTAAACTTTGTTAATTTTGCTACCCAAATGCCTTAAATATGGTGAGAATCCAATAGACACCCTCCTGAACAGAGCTAATTTTCTGCATAAAACCTGTGAAAAAGGAAGACATGGATGAAAATACGCTTTAGGTTGTATAAAGACTAAAAATGGAGTGTTTACACCGCGCACTTGGGACTAAATAGTCCTTAATTGTAATTTTGAAATTCGGTGCGAAGTACCTAAAATCTTCTGCGATTTCTGGCTAAACAAGCAAAGGGGAAGTAAAGGTAAAAAATCATTCCCATATTTCGTTTCGGGGGGGCACGTGCCCCCTATTTCCCTGGATACGGACCTGCTACTAAACATTAGGTATAGCTGGCTGAGGTTAGGGTCATACAAACAGATACCTGCCCAAGTAAGTTTTGTTCTCTGTCATACGATTTTGAGCTTATGGAACATTTTTTGCATTATTTTTCAAGGTAGATGCAGCAAAGCAATGGCTTAGCCAATGGATTTGGGCGAAGGGGGTTACCGTTAGGAAAATCAATAATTATGCACAGTTGGCGACATGCTTTTAGTCTTTACTTACATACATATACAGGCCCGTATCCAGGATTTTATTTCGGGAGGGGGCCGAAAATTTTTGAGACCAGATATCTCGAGAACCATTAGGAGATAGGCAAAAATAAAGACAGTTTTGAGCGTATCTCGGCGAGCTCTATACAACGGTGAAGAAAAATTTCAACAAAAAAATTAAAAAATTTTCACTTTATTTCATTTTGATATACAGCAAATTTATCATTTAAGCTGATTTCTCATCACCTAATCGGCAAATTATTTCTTATCTCTTGCCTTTGTACTTAATCATTGTGCTTCACAGAGAAAAACAATACGGATAATTGATAATTCGGCGCGAAGCGCGAAAAATTGACATGCTCTGCATATCAACCTCAAATTTGAGCGGTTTTGAGCGGACTAGAAGACAAAAAAACATATATAAACAATAGATACGGCGCGAAGCGCCGGAAAATTTTCATGTTTCCCATGTCATAACTCAAATTTGAGCTGTTTTGAGTGAGCTAGAAGGCAAAAACTATAACTAAACAATGAATCCGGCGCACAGCGCTAGAAAAAAATTGACATGCTCTCTATATCTAACTCTAATTTGAGCGATTTTTAGCGGTTCAGAAGACAAAACTATACGTAAACAATAAATCCGGCGCGAATCGCCGTAAAATTTTGAGTTTACTAGCTCAAAAGTACGCTAAAAACCTGTTTAGGCACTGTTTCAGACGCACTTCGCCAATTTTTCATTTTTCCCTTCGGGGGACCCTTGAGAGAAACGAAATTTTTTCCCCATTTGCGGGGGGGGCAGGCCCCCCGCCCCCTGGATACAGGCCTGTTCCCATGTCATAACTCAAATTTGAGCTGTTTTGAGTGAGCTAGAAGGCAAAAACTATAGCTAAACAATGAATCCGGCGCAAAGCGTTAGAAAAAATTGACATACTTTCTATGTCTAACTCAAATTTGTGCGATTTTCAGCGGTTTAGAAGACAAAACCTTACATAAACAATAAATTCCGGCGCGAAGCGCCGGAAAATTTTGTGTTTTCTAGCTCAAAAGTACGCTAAATACCTGTTTTGGCGGTGTTTCAGACCAATCTTCGCCAATTTTTCGTTTTTCCCTTTGGGGACCCTTATGAAAAACAAAAATTTTTTTCCCCATTTCGGGGGGGCAGGCCTCCCCCCCGCCCCCCCCTGGATACGGGCCTGTACATATACATATAATTTAGATACCTACATATTTTAGATTTTGTTTCATACCTTTATTTTATTTTTTATCACATAAGATACATACTTACTATTCCTAGCTTATATACCAACATCGATTACTATTGAGATATCAGATTATTCGATACGTGCCAAGTTGTCAACGACTCTATGAATACTTCGTATTATGGATGACGTTATAAATGCAGTAAAGAGTTCGGCTTTAAATGTCGCTGAACTGTTGACGCCGATTTTGAAAGTAAGGTGTGGATCAAGATACGGAGTTATGAGTTTTTAGTTTAAAGTTTTTCAATCTTTTTTTTGACCTTTGAAAAATCTTGCCAACCTCCCGCCCAGAATTTTGTTGCTGCCCACCTATGGGGATAACCCCTGATGTGTCAGGTTCGTTTTTAACTTTGTCTAGGCATTTTTTCAAATAGGATTTCTTAAATTTTTGGACACGGATTTAGTCCAATTTAGTTATATTGAAATTAAATTTCGCCTCAAATATGCGTGATTCTTATTCATAAGCTGATGAAGAAATCTTTATGAATTTTATGCATATCTCAAAGTTCAAGAATACATATCTATTTACATACTTGTTTCTCATTCAGGAATCAAAATTTAGAGAATGTGGAGTCCTAACACCAGAAGAGGTAAACTTGCCATATGAACTCAGTTAATTCCTACATGACATTGGTTTTACAATATTCTGATAATCTAGTTTGTCGTTGCTGGCGATCATTTGGTGCAAGATTGCCCCACCTGGGGGTGGATATCCGGAGATGAGTCAAAATTGAAACCGTATCTGCCTAATGATAAACAGATGCTTATTACGCGAAATGGTGAGCCAAAATGTTTTTTGACGCGCTCTTGCAGTAATATACATTCAAGACCTCTAGAGTGTCGTTTCGATTGTGGCTAAACTACCGAATATGTCAGCTTACAGAAATGTGTAAAGATGGATTTGGATAGTCGTAATTTTTTAGCAGAGCATGCAGATGAATTCTTGAAAATATGCAGTTTTTTACTTAATCCGTAAGTCGTTTTCTTTTTACATTTTCCTTAGGCTTACATAGGATTAGTTTCAGATAGAATACAATTTTAGGCTGCTCATGCCGATATTACCAAAGTTTAGATCGATACACTGCTAATTAGCTCAAATTAAAGAAGTTTAGACGAAAATTAGCATATTATTCATTATCAAAACATTAGAAATAATCAGAAAAACTACTTTTTTATCCAAGTCGTTTCGAAACCTGCATTTTGTGTGCTAGGTACTTCAAAGCTGTGGAAAATGCTTATTTTCTCAATAATATGTTTATTATTTTGGGAAATAACAAACGATTTTGAATTCAATTTGTTTACTGCATCTTATGCTAATACTTTTTTATGCATTTTGCACAACTACTTGGCAGCCAGTCACCCCATCCAATTATTTAGCATGGAAGCATTGATCGTGAGATCGAAACAGCGGAAACCTGAGTTGAGGATTATTTTTTTATGGAGTTGCATTGCATGTTTATGTATTTGAAAAATGGCGAAATCCCCTAAGCACGGAGTTACTTGATTCACCTCTGCTGTTGGTGCGGGTGCCTATCCCCTGATTCAAAGCCCTATGCTTGCGCGTCTGAACTGGACCAAGTCTGGGTCACGGGGCCCGTGTGACTGCACAGAACGCTGTTACCATCCGCCACACAAGTGCAGCTTCCCATTCATCGACCCCGGAGGGATGAAAGGCTGGGTTGGCCTGCCGAAAAGAACTGCGTCAACGTGGATTCGAACCTGGGACCTTGCGATCCTTAGGTTTAGGTGTTTCTATGTTTACCTTCATTCGTCTAGGCAGAAATGTATTATGGGGCATAGGAGAATCCCCGCCGTAAAGTCGGTCGTCTCCCCCATCCCCCAAGAGCCAGAAAATTTTTAACCCCCCTGATTTATGAAAAAATCTAATTTTTGGTCCTCTCGAGCATAGGTGGGCAGCACCGAAATTCTGGGGGAATTTTTATTTTCAAAAAATGGTCTTAAAAGTGGCCGTATGGCGAAAAAAACACCATTTTTCGACGTTTCTCATCGAGCACTATCCAATGGCATCAAAAAATTGCTAAAAAAGCGAAAAAAAAATTTTCTGGGGGGGGGTATTTTGATTTCTGGGGGGGGGGTATTTCAACTTCTGGGGGTGCATACCCCCCAAACCCTCCACGCCCATGTGTGCTCTGAGCCTTTATATGTATGGTGTAGGACATTCCTAACGGATATATTTTTTCTCAGAATGAGCTTTATCGAGCTATAGTAGCTTCAATGATTTGCTTATGTGTCAAAATAGTATCAATGCTCCTTTGTTAAATAGGTGCCGCTTAACTTGAAAAACCCGTTGCGATGTTTTTAATCAATTTTGGCTTTTGTTTTATTCCTTTTTTATCCTCATCGAATTGTCTCCTTGCCCTATTATTTGTTCAAACTCAGCATGCTTGTCTGGTGTATAACATAACGTATGATATATCTTAATTCACGGTTTTGTTATGATTTCAAGCGATTTCTAAAAGAAATTGAATTTTTATTTTTTATTCAACGATTCGCCGCAGTGTTCTGCTGAAGCGAAGTGTCCTTAGAGTATTTTTAGACCTCAAACCTGATATCGTGATGCTTAGCATGTACGTCTGGTCACCTGATGTTTTGTGTGCCATTGCGTTTTCCTGAAGGGATTATAAGCAAAAAAATTTCTTAAAATAAATTAAAAGAAAAAAACGTAAATTGGCATTTGTGAACTCTTTTTGAGCTTTGCTCTTTTTCTACAATAAAAGACTACCTTTTTCCTATTTACGCCTCATTACATTGTTTAAAAGCCAAAATTTATTCAGATCGAACGTTAAATTGAAGATTGCAAGCCGAAGACGCTTCCATAACTCTTTCAACAGATTATTTTCTTATATTTTTATATTTTTATTATCAGAAGGGTTTGCAAATTGATTTCAGGACTGAGCAAGCTGTTTGAAAGCAAGCTTTTTGAAAAAGTATTAGAATAGGATCTAAACGAATCGCCTCATCGTAAAACTTTTTTACAGCTGTCTAACATGTTTAACGCTATTCAAACAAAAAAAAACATTTTTATCTATATAATTCAACTAATCTCAAATTTTTTTTATTTTTATTTACCGGAGTAATGACCTGTAATTTAATGTGTAGCGTTTTTGACCCACCCCATAGATGGCAGAAAATTCAAAAATCTTCAAAATGATCCAATTTTTACATCTTTCCGTGCATTATCTTACCTTCCATTTTTTTAGGCAAAGGGGAGACGGACGGCTACCCCCATCTGTGAGCGGCACCAAAGTTTTGGGGGTGTGCAAGATTTTTTTCAAAGGTAAAAAATGGCCTTAAAAATGGTGAAAAGGCGAAAAAAACACCATTTTCCAAGGTTTTTCATCAAGCACTATCCATTGGCATCAAAAAATTGCGAAAAAAGCAAAAAATTTCATAAATTGAATTCTGGCGGGGTATTTTGGTTTCTGGGGTGCATACCCCCAAACCCCCCTTCCACGCCCAGGTATGACGACCACCTCTCGCCGCCCTTAAACACGAACCTGATTCTTGATATTATATGTAATCGGTGATGCGGGCGCAATGATTTTAAAAAATTTTTCAGTTCCCTGTTATCGTCGATTCAAGCAAATTGACAATTTGATCAGTCACGAGAGATTAATCGACGGAGATGATATTGATCAAGGATGGGTTGATACGCATTTTTACGCTCGTATGAATTATAGTACTCTCGCCATACATGATACATGATTTTGGGGAATTTGAGGATCCTCCGGAAAGATTATCATCCCCTTCCAGAATTCGCGATTTTTATGAAAGTTTTCAAAAATTAAAAAAAATTCTTATCTTTTTATGCTTTTTTTTACCTATCTATTTACTTAAAATTTTCCAATTTTCGGCGCTTTGCGCCATTTGTTCATTTTTTGACTAAATTTTGTTCAACTTGTTCGGCTTATCCAATTTTTTGAAATGTCCCTGTTTTTTATGCTTTGTAGAAAAATTTTTAAAATTTTTATTAAAAAATTTTAAAATTTTCAATATAAAAATTTTTTAAAATTAAAAACACCCCAAAACGGTGTCTTTGACGCGTACCTATCGTTTTCGGGCCAAAAAAGGCATTTTTAATTTCAACCCTACATGCAGAATTCCCATGATGTACTCGTCTGGTACTCGCTCGTCTCTTTAAGGTCTTAATTAAGGAAAAAATGTGTTACTGTAGTTTCATCTCTAACCCTCTCCCACTAAATGGGATTTTTAGGTAATGAAGAGCAAGGTAAAAAAATTTTAAAAAATTGCTCACTAGTGACTTTTTAATTTTATCAAAAATTCTAATAATTTTAAATTTGGTTATGAATAATTTTTTGATTAATCATTTTCAATATTTTTTCTTATAATTTTTAATATTACGGTATACTTAATTTTTATATTGTCATTTTAATTTTTGTCGTCATTTTTTTATTATAGAAGGTGCAAAATGTTGACGTAATTTATGATAACTTCTCTTTAAAGATAAATTTAAGATAAAACTACTAAAATTGGAATTAAGCGATGAATGAGTAAGCATTACGAGTACATACTTTATCCTTTCATGGTGGTGTTGCGTATGAAAATCAGGCACGTATCTCTGGGGGAATGGGGGTTCGGACCATACATGATTTTGGGGTTCGGGGGGGGGTTTCACCCCCCGCAGAATCATTTTTCAACCCCCGCAAAAAAATTTTCACTCCCCAGAATTGGCGATTTTTCAAAAGTTTCCTAAACTTACCTGAAAATTGGTAGAAAAAATGTCTTTTAAGGGTTTTTGGCTATCTATTTGCTCAAAATCGCCAAATTTTCGGCGCTTCGCGCCATATATCCATGTTTTAAGCGATATATTGGTCAATTTATTCGACTTTTTCGAAATTTTTTCATGATTTCATGCTCTAGAAGGATAGAGTATCGTCAGAAACGCCAAAAACGATGTTTTTTAATGCGTACCGGCCATTTTCGGGCCCAAAAAAGGCACTTTAGGTTTTCACCCCCCCCTCAGAATTTCCATGCTGTGCATGTATGGTTCGGACCCCCCAAATTCAGAAAAATCGGAAAAATAGGACTTTTTAAACGTTATTTTGTGCTATTTTTGGCCTTTTTGGGCTTAGTCCCCCCAAAAATTGGTGTTGGTCCCCCAAAATAGGACGGCCAGCTACGTGCCCGATAAAAATACGGCCTACTTTAATAAAACAGGAAGCAGGAACTATAATTGATACAGGGACAAGTTGCACGAGTTTTACAATTTTTTTGCGTGCTTTATAATATTTTGTAAAGAAGAGAACAACACGTTGGTTTAATTTTGGCATTTTTAGCCGAAAATGCGTTGGATAAAGTCAAGGAAATGAAGCTGGACGGCGCAGTAAGTTTGCATTAAGCCTTCTTTTTGCGTTACTGCATAATGTGAAAGGGGTTGCGTCCAGATATCCAGATATATAACAGGGGGATGGTGGATCTCCCCACCCAAAGTTGGTCGTCCCCCATCCCCCAAAGCCAGAAACTTTTTGACACCCGCTCCCGGAATTTTTTTTGGAAAAAATGAATTTTTTGGCCGTTTTCAGGTTTTCTTGGCCGTTGTTGGTCAAAAATTGGAGGTCATTAACCCCCCCTCCCCCCGCTAAAAATGGCCGGGGACCCCCACCATGAATTTCGAGTCTTTATGTTTATATTTGCATCAGATGAGCATATGGCGCCTAGCGGCATTTTCTGATGGAATTGTGGCTAAAACGGATAAATGTCATTTTTTTGCAAAAGTGCTTTTAATGGATCCGAAGCTGTGATTATCGGTAAACATGTGCATGTTTAACAACAGATCTAACGCAACAAAAATTTTTCGTCCGTAATTATTTTTCCGGATAACTTTGTACATGGCTCTTACAAAAGAAACAGTATAATAGGTTAAGACAGGTATTCTAAATACTTCAATTTTCTCTTTTTTTACTCGTAATCATTTTCTCCGGCCAAGTTGAAAATTCGGGCATGTCAGCAGTGTTTTTTTGTATTCGGCAAACATTTTTCCCGATGTTCAAAGATCTTCGGGACCGTCTTTGTACATTTACAAAGATTTTTCGGAAGACAAAAATTGCAAAAAAAGGTCTAAAATTCGCAGAAATTTTCGGCGCTTCGCGCCGAAATGGGTAATTGTGTGTTTTAATGGCAGAAATTGCATTTCAAAAGGGAAAATGTCAAAATTTTCGGCGTTTCGCGCCGTTTTAAGACGTTTCTTAGTGCTTTTCGCCCTTAGAGACCCAGAAATCAGCTAAAATACACTACCAAAAGTCGAACAACTCTGTTTTTACCACAGTAAAATCGCTATTGTACCATATTATAGTACCCAAACATTTGTGTGTACAAATGAAATGTAAAAAGACTTTTGGGGACCATCTTTGTACATGTACTAAGGGACCTTGTACAAAAAAACACTGCATGTCACAACGTTCTTCTATGTTGCATGTACGTAAAAATATAATTTTCACACGTTCATCTGACTAAATAAATCATGTTGTAAAGGCTGAACGTTGCAGTAGAACGGACGTGAAATCCGGTGATAAAGAGGATAGTGATAATGACGATAATGAAGCTGCCGACATGGAAGCTTTTATGGAACATGGAATTGTTGATGATGATGTGGTACACATGTTATTAATATATGTAAACACCTCAAAATATAGTGTGACGAGCCATTTTGAAATGCAACGGATCTTTTCAAAAATACTCGAAAAATGCTAAAAAAATGCCAGATTTTGCTAAGCTTTCGAGGACGAATACTAAACTCAACTTTGGTGCTTATGGTTTATTTATGACGTACGAGTATGTGAATTGTGCTGAAATTTCGTCAATTTTTGTATTTTGACTGGCTACCGTACGTGATCTTGGGGGTTCGGTGGAAGGGGGTTCGTAAGAGAAAGGTTTTACATATATCCCGTAGAGATTTTTTATCTCAGAGATAGCTACTCTCTGAAAATTCGGAGAAAGGGCGTTGTTTTAAGCGTTTTCGGCTGACCGCTTGCTCAAGAGTGTCAAATTTTCGGCGGTTCGCGCCATGTATACTCGTTTTTTGGTTACGTACATTTTCTTTGATTTATTTAAATTTTTTAATAGTTTTTGAAAATTTTGGTATATGTTCTTACGTTCTAGAAAGATGGAGCATTTTTAGAAACGCCAAAAATGGTGTTTTTGACGCGTATCCACCGTTTCTGAGCCTAAAAAGGCAATTTAGACATTTTTTGGTTACACTCCCCCAGAATTCCCATACTTTGCATGTATGCTGGCAACGCTCCGATTGCGTTAATAAAATCCTTTCGTTTTTAGAACTTTACGCCCTATTTATTGTGAAAACGTTCAAATTTCAGAATGCGGCCGTACTGCCATGCATTAAGCTGAATTGTGAACAAAGCTCCGATTCAGCTCGTGACGATATTCTTCGTACAAGAACGTACGACTTGAATATAACGTACGATCGATATTACCGTACGCCCCGCATGTGGCTATCTGGCTACGATGAAGTACTATTAAAAACCTATATCTGTCAAGGCCTATTCGAAGTCGGTCGTCTGCCCGTTATAGTTGGGCGCCACCAAACTTCTGTGGGGTGCAAATTTTTTTCAAAGGTCAAAAATGGCCTTAAATATAGTGGTATGGCGAAAAAACACAATTTTCAACGTTTCTCATCGAGCACTACCCATTGGCATCAAAAAATTGCGAAAAAAACGACAAAAATTTCAAAAATTAAATTCTGGGGGTATTTTGGTTTCGGCGGGGGTATTTCGCTTTCTGCGGGTGCATACCCCTCAAACCCTCCCCTCCTCCCACGCCCAGGTATGCTGCCCATGCATCCCTAAAAAAGCTGAGGTTTCCTTACTCCATATTTCCGCTTTTTAGCAAAAACTAGCGTTTTTAGCTACTTTTGGCCATTGTTGACCAAAAATGGAAGATTAAATATTAACCCCTTAGAAAAACGGTCGACTACCCTTACCTATTTAAAATCCTAAAGTCATTGCACGCCTGATTGAAAGCTATTGCGGAAATAATTTTTGGGTATGATATGGTTGAGTCTGGAATGTTCAGCTATTTAGGGCGCAATAGTCATGATATTCCATAAAGGTCCTTAACTGAAATTAAGAAAATCCCAGAATTTGATTTTTAAATGATTTGTTTCTCGTTTTTTCGCGTCTTTTTGTTGCCATGGGATGGGATTAACGAAAAACGTCGAAAACGGTATTATATATTTCGCTTTATGATCAATCTTTCGACCTTTTTTGACTTATGTAAGAAAATTTTCGGACCCAACGTAATAAACTTATTGGAATTGGGTTCTGCCCACGTATGGTCATATGACTTTTTTTAACTATTTGCGGTCTTTCTTCGTCTTCTCGACATACATACACGGGCAAACTAGATGTGGTCGGAGGGTGGTGAACACACCTGGGCGTGGGGGTTCGGGGGGTATGCACCCCCAGAAGTTGAAATACCCCCCCAATCTAAAATACCCTCCCCCGAGAATTCAAATTTTGAAATTTTTTTGCTTTTTTAGCGATTTTTTGATGCTATTGGATAGTGCTCGATGAGAAACGACGAAAAATGGTGTTTTTTCCGCCATACGACCACATTTAAGACCATTTTTTGACCTTTGAAAATTTTTCAAACCCCCCCCCCGAATTTCGGTGCTGCCCACCTATGGTGGTGAAATCAAGGAATAGTCATATAGTAAATTATAATCACTGTTTCTGTACTGCTTGTTCTCTCTGTACATGTTCGAAGACGGTCCCAAAAAATCAGTGTACATTCTGAACATGTAAATTTTCGGGTACCATAATGTGGTACAGTAGTATACTATGTGCGGTAATCGGGTTTATTGACCTTTTTTAGTGTAGTTTACCAAATTTATGGGTTTCTAGCGATGAAAAATACACAATTTCATCAATATACGGCACGAAGCGCCAGAAAATTTTGATATTTTTGCCGTTTTCAGCTAGTATTTTCGGCCTTTTTCCTCGGTAAGCTTAAAAGTTGTCTTGCAGCGCCTTTCGTTCTCAAAATCGCCCGACAGTGTCTGATTTTCCAAAACCTTAAGTACCCCTCTCACCGCCCTCGCTGTGCCTATGTGTGATGACCATAGGTGGGCGCCACCAAAGTTCTGGGGGGGTGTAAGATCTTTTCAAAGGTCAAAAATAGCCTTAAAAATGGTAATATGACGAAATAAACACCATTTTTCAACGTTTCTCATCGAGCACTATCCATTGGCATCAAAAAATTGCCAAAAAACAAAAAATTTCAAAAATTGAATTCAGGGGGGTATTTCGGTTTTTCAAGGGGGGTGCATAACCCCAAACCCCCACGCCCAGGTATGGTGTTGACATGCTATTTTTGACAACAAGAAGATATTCGATTCAAAATGCGTTTTTTAAACAAAATAACCTTTTTTGACTATGGTTTATGCGAATAGCTCACTAAGTGTGGAAGTTGTTTGATTGATGGTATGTAAGTGTGCATGTAATGCAAAAATTATAATCTTCGCAATTCAGTCATCTCCATTTTCCCCAAGATTTTGATGCTAAAACCTGAAACTTTTTATCCTTACATATTTGCTTATGTGTAAACAAACAAATTATACTAATTTATGACGCTCTTTCTTGTATTTTTATCAATTTAAAATTTTCAGTAAAAAACGACTCATCGTTTTTTAGTACAAAACGAGGGATTTCCTTCCTAGAGTTGAGTCCGCAATAATTTTTCGAATTTGCGTTAGCTGTTTGCGTCTTAATCGTGATTTATATCAAATTTATATCTCGCTTTCTAGAATAGAAGGCCACTTTCTGTCGATCAAATGTACGAGGATTTTTCAACTGAACATACGAAGAAAACTATAACGATGGAAACACATCCTCATTTAACGGGTAATTTAGAAAAATATTTAATCAATACTGGAGGGCGTATATTATTTAGCCACAATGTTAAATAAGTCTTCTTTAATATCGTTCAGATTGTTGTGTGATGTAATCCAGACGATCTTAGCTAATATGTCGATTATTGTATGTAGATGTGAAAAACTGGCCCAAAAACCCATCTCAGGAGACGTTCGTTTTCGCTTACAACCATACCTGGGCGTTGGGGGGGTTTGGGGGCCCCCAGAAACCAGAATACCCCCTAGAAACCAAAATACCCCACAGAATTCAATTTTTGAAAAATTTTTCTCGTTTTTTCTGCAATTTTTTGATGCCAATGGATAGTGCTCGATGAGAAACGTTGAAAATAGTGTTTTTTCGCCATACCACCATTTTTAAAGCCATTTTTGACCTTTGAAAAATTTTGCACCCCCAACCCCCAGAATTTTGGTGCCGCCCACCTATGATTACAACTCTTTTCTTGAATAGTGCAAAACTTACAATCCTTGGTCAATGAGACCATTGCCTGTCATCTTAAGCACCAGCACGCGGTCTACCTAAAGTAATCTCTGTTCGAATTTACTATTGTAACTTGGCATTTTTATCATTGCTTTCCGTCTTTAGTGGTGTTGAACATACATGCGGGAGCATGGGAATCCTGAGGGATTTTAA
Organism: Mermis nigrescens; assembly: GCA_036768485.1. NCBI lineage: Eukaryota > Metazoa > Nematoda > Enoplea > Mermithida > Mermithidae > Mermis > Mermis nigrescens. Next base: position 241,298 of record JAVLUZ010000243.1, on the reverse strand, counting down.
AGTGCCTTTTTTGGGCCCTAGAATGGTAGGTACGCGTTAAATACATCGTTTTTCGGCGTTTCTGACTATGCTCTATCTTTCTATAGCATAAAAACTAGAGGTGCACCGGTGCCGCTTTTTTTGCCAATGCCGGTGCCAATATAGTGCTATACTTTGTATATGAGAAAGGGGGTTAAGTAATTATAATGCAGCTGTTTCGTAATGCGCATATGTACACATTTTTATTAACATCTTGTGAGATCCACCAGATTTTAGCGTAGCAAGCTTCCTCTTATTATTATCATTGTTTCACCGCATATTTATGATGTAAAGTATGAAAATTCCGAGTACGGGTTAGTCTAAAATTTTTTTCAATACTTTCTTTTATTAGGCATAAAAGAATATGTAGTTAACTATACTCTAAGAACACTATTTTTATATTTCTTACTAAACTTTCTCATTAAAATATGAAATCAACCAATTTTAGAAAAAATTAAATGCAGTTAAACGATAAATTGTTTAAAATTACTATTTAGGGCGAAGCGATGGATTGAAAAATTAATGCACTTGAGACGATCAGTGAAAAGCGTATAATACTATTTTCTACAGCTTTTTAAAATCAAAAGTTCTGCAGGAATCAACCGCATTTTCATAGGGTTGAGCTACTAACAACTATTCTTTAGGAATCGAGCGCCCTAGATTACTTCCCCAAAAAATATGTTCGTTTGTAACCATGCATGTCGGTATTCTGTCGACTCTAATTGCTAATAACGCCTATTAAAGAGTTCAAATAATCAAAATTTTGTTTTCAAAGAATTATTCAATTAATTGGATAACATTCTACCATGTCTAACAGTCAAACAGAATGAGTCGAAGTCTTTGTAAAACAACTGCAAAAAATGTAATTATTATCATTGACATTACAGTAAAACGCTAAATTGCGAAGATTCTTTTTGTAAAGACGAGATAATTAGCTTCAATCTTCTTTATCATTATATGGCACCGGCGCCGGTGTCTAGGTGGCACCGGCCCGGTGCCGGTGCCCTGGCACCGGTGCCGGTGCCAGTCCTATTTCTAATAGAAAAAACAAAAAATTTTAAAAAATATAAAACAGTCGAACAAATTGAACAAAATATGGTCAACATATGAGTATGTGGCGCGAAGCGCCGGAAATTTGACATTTATCGAGCGAATAGGTAATTATGTAAAAACGCTTTAAAAAGCACCTTTTCTGCGAATTTTTCAAAAATTTTTGGGAACTTTCGAAAAATTGCGAATTCTGGGGGAGGGGTAAATTTCTGAAGGAGGTGGAAAAATTTCTGGGGGTAAAATTTTTATGGGGGACCCCCAAATCCCCATGATCATGTGTGGTGTTAAACGAGAAATGAAACTGTTTAGCTAATTGTCAAATACACCTTGTTCATTGTCTTACACCTAACAGGGGGTTTGGGGGATCCCCCACTCAAAATTGGACGTCCCCCATTCGCCCAAAGTCAGGAAGTTTTTGACTCCACCTAATTTTTGGAAAAACGTGGCGTTGTTTGTCCATTTTCAAGAGCTTTTTTGCGTTTTCGGTCAGAAATTGGAGGTCATCAACCCTCCCCCAAAAAAGCAGGGACCCTCATCCGAAAGTTCGAGCCGTTACATGTATGTTCATTACCTACTATACTTTATGCTTACCTGCAAATAGGAAGCTTTTCCCCACACCCCGCTGAAGGGAGGTTAGGTAGGTACTGTAGAGCAGTTTAATCTCAAACTAGTATATTCTCAAGCATTTTACATAATTATAGCCTAATACGTTAGTTATTATAGTACATAAGTATGGATTCCTGGTTGTAACACTCCCTTACCACAAGTTCTCCATTTCGCCTCTCCCTGGCTAGTCTGATCCCATACATCTATGGTCGATTTATTCGTTGTTATCACATCATTGTCAGCACAGGTGGGCGCAGGGTAGCACCAAAATTGGGGGGCAAGGTTTTGTCAAAAAGTGGTCTTAAAAATGGTGGTATGGCGAAGAAACACCATTTTTCAACGTTTCTCATCGAGCACTATCCATTGGCATCAAAAAATCGAGAAAAAAAGAAAAAATTAAGAAATTGAATTCTGTAGGGGTGGTATTTTGGTTTGGGGGGCAGGGTGCATACCCCAACTCCCCTAACGCCCACGTGTGATTGTCAGTATTAAAAATTGTCTCTTCTCTCTCTAACATGAAGATACATACCGGAGAATTCTATTCTCTTAGCTTGCGTTGAACTAGCCTTACTCTTTTGCTTACTAATTTTTCAATAAACAATTGCCGCTTGTTTTAACATCAGTTAGAAATAGGTATGTAGGCATAACTTAAATTTCTTTTAAAAAATTGAAAATTTTCAATTTTTACCCGAATTAATTTCAAATTCTTTTAACATATATACATAAAAACTTGAAAATCTGTTTTTTCAACAGTTTGGATAATTTCTTCGCAAAATGGGCGGAAAATCTTTTTATTTATGCGTTATTTTTTGTTTACTGTATTTTTTATTTGTAATTTTGTAAAGATTTAGTCGCATGCGTTTTTTATGACTTTACAGGACCACCTATGGCATCGATTCACCCTTGCAGGCACGCGGATGTTATGAAAAGAATTATAGAACAATTGGCTGAAAATGGCAAGCAACTTGATGTCCAGCAGTAAGAACGAAATTTTTATTTTTAATCCATTGTTATTTAAGTTTATATGTAGTTTAAGGAATGCGTCATCAGGCTGTAACTACTTATTATGATAGATTAAACGATTTTATAATCTGTAAAGGTAGGGTAGCATTAAATTTTCACCGTCCAAGTCACTACTACGCCTAGGCATTGAGGGGTCTAGAAGTTTAAGAATTTGTAAGACCCCCAGACAGACCCTCCTTCCTTTAGAATTCAATTTCGAAAATTTCTTTTTATTTTTTCGCGATTTTTTAATGTCAGTGGATTGTAATAAATGAGAAACACATAAAAATGGTTCATAGATATTTTTGTCAATAAGCCTTTCGGCTTTTTTTGACTTTTGAAAATTTTTGGACTCCCAGCCTCTTCAGAATTCAGGCGCGACCCATATGTCATCAGCATGCTGAACCAGAATTCCGATTCACTCTTGTAGCCTATTTTTTTATTATAGTGTAGCTTAGAAAACGCAGACTGTTAACATAATATGTATGGTAGTGGGCAGCACACCTGGGCGTGGGGGGTATGCAGCCCCCCTCCCGAGAAAGCAAAATACCCAGCCCCGAAATCAAAATACCCCCAGAATTCAGTTTTTAAAAAATTTTTCGTTTTTTTCGCAATTTTTTGATGCCAATGGATATTGCTCGATGAGAAACGTCGATAAATGGTGTTTTTTCGCCATACCACCATTTTCAAGGCCATTTTTTGACCTTTGAAAAATCCTGCAACCCCCCCCAGAATTTTCTTGCTGCCCACGTATGCTGGGCAGCGCCGTAACCAGGATTTTATATTCGGGAAGATGGGGGAATCGTAAACTTCGAAGTCGGATATCCCGAGAATTATTAGGAGGTGGTAGGCAAAAATAAAGGCATTTTTGATCGTTTCTCGACGAGCTCTTACAATGGCGAAAAAAAAATTTCTAGAAAATTTTAAAAATTTATTCACTTTATCTCATAATCATATTTACTTTATTCTATCGTTCAAAGTGTGTACATCATATAATACATGTACATACAGCATATAAATTATGGGAGGGAGGCGGGGGTCAGGCCCGAAATTTTTTCTTTTGAAAAGAGCCTTCTTTGGGCTAAAAACGATGGGTACACGTCGAGAACACTGTTTTTTGACGTTTCAGACAATGCTCGTTCTTTCTGGGACATAAAAACGTAAAAAAAAATTTCGAAAAATTTGAAAAATTGAGTAAATTGAACAAAATGTGGTCAAAAATTGAACAAAATATGGTCAAAAAAGTGTGTATGACGCATACCGCCGGAAATTTGAAATTTTTGACCGAAAATGGGCTAAAAACGCTTTAAAAGGCACACTCCTTATGACTTTTACCAACTTTTACAAAAAAATCGATAATTCTGTGGGTTCGTCGCAGCCATTTTGCGGGGGTCAGTCGTTATTCTGGGGGGTCAAACCCCCTACCCCGAACCCCTCCAGAACGCGTCTGGTGAGCATAAGTGACTTCTCATCATTCAATTATTGAACAACTTCTCAACTTTTGTTTTTTTGTACTCAATCTTTGTGTCCTGCGAACAGAACCAACAGAGAAAATGAATAATTCGGTGCGATGCTCCGGAGAAATTTGACATGTTCTCCATGTCTAAGTTAATTTTCAGCGGTTTTGAGCGGTTTCGAAGGCAACAACGTACTTAAACAATAAATCTGTGGACGTTCTTTCTTATGCCCTCGTTTTAAATTTTGCGCCTTTTTGAAGATAAGAAATGCAAAAAATTTGGTCTCGCGCGCGCCGAAAATTTGAGCATTTTTACGCTGGTAAGCATCAAAAACCTAAAAAATCATGAATTGTAAATAAAAATAAAAATCATAAATAAAAAATTATCAAAAACCTGGAAAAAAATTTCAGGTTAGAGAATCCCCCCTTCACCTCCACCCAGTGATCGACCGGGTACCCGGGCCCGGACCGGGCCCGGCCGGTCATAGCAGGCCCAGGCCCGGCCGCGCCTGGCCCGGCTGAAAAGCACCGGGCCTCAACCGGGCCTCAAATAATTATCGTTAATATTTTAGACGTTTACTATTTCAGCTGTTGTCCGTACTTCTTATGAATTTGCTATAGCCTGTGATTCTATTTAAATCCATTTGCCTTACTTCTGCCCACCTGCTCATTATCATATTCTTGTCAACTTTATATGTACATGCATCTTCTATACAACGCTTCAATCAGAGGCGTAGCCAGGATTTTGGTTCGGGGGCATACACAAAATTTTTTTAAGACTACTTTTGCATTGAATGTTAGTAACGTTATGTACCTATTATAAAACTGAGTTTTTCGACCTTTAGTAGTGTAGCCTAGCTAATTTATGGTTTTCTGACAATCAGAAATACAAAAATGTTAATCAGCGCCAAACGCCGAAAATTTTTGACATTTTTACTGTTTTCATGTAGAATTTACGGTCTTTCAATTGACAAACAGCTCGGAAATCATAAGTGGTGCAAAGCACCAAGGAATTTAGTAATCTTTTATTGTACTAAATATTTTGTAGCCTGTGAATACTAATATTCTGTGATATTTTGCCTGATTTAGGCTATTAAATGCAATGCTGAAGCTTTACAAAAAGAAAGAACAATCACCAGCGGCGCTATGCGCCGAAAACTTTTGACGTTTTAGCTCTTTAAACTCAATTTATACCGCTTAAATCATACAGAACAAACAAATCAATTCCGGCGAACCCTTTCTCCTTTTTGTCCTCTCAAAAATCTCGTTGCACATGTACAACGAGAGTTTACGGCGGGGGTGGATCTGCGGTGGCGCGCTCAATCGTCCCCTAGAAAATTTTGAAAAAAAGCATAATGTTAAATACTAACGCTGAAATTTCCGCAAAATCGGCCAAATATCGGTTCCGAATTAAGCCCAAAACACTTAAAATTGATGAACTCCTACATTGTACAAGATTTCTGAGCTGAAATGCGCTTTTCGACCTCTGCTAAGTATAAAGCGCAGCAAAGGGTGCTGCCAATAAGATATAAAAAAGATGTATCAATGACAATTTTGTTCTTATCGTTTACAAGCCCATTTGTGGCCTTCTTATTATAAGATATGATTCAGAAAACAGAAAATGCGCAAAAACACAAGAAAATTTGGCCATTCCTTCCATTTAAAATAGGATTATGTGTCCTGTCCTTGTAAAGAAAGACAAACAAAGCAAAGAATAGTTAAACTGGTACACAATCATTTTCGCACATTTACTGTTATGCTCAACAAGCATGCGCAGTTTCATTCAACGAACAAATAGAGCAATAAATCACTAAAGTGATGTGAATTGATCGATTATTTTAGCTAATTAAAGCTTTTGAACTCATTGGATCTATATAACAATAAATATAATAAAGACTCGGCGCGAGGCGCCGGAACATTTTTGACATTTTTGCCTTTTTGAACTCAATTTTCTGGACACAATCATTACACTAGAAAAATCAACAAAATTTCTGAAAAAATTTCGGGGGCATGTGCCCCCAATGCCCCTGGCTACGCCTATGGCTTCAATACGTGTCCTATCCTATACACTACACAATTTAAATTGACGTCAATGTACGCTATAGTTTGAGTTCTAAAATCCAAATAGCATATCTTCTATTCGACCATATCATAGTCGCTGTTATGTCTGAATGCATAAATTTAATGCCCAATTTCCTTTAAATATCTACATGAAACCTTGTGCTTTTTCAAACCGTGTTTAGTTGCACGTGAATTTTAATAATGGAATTGCGCGCTATTGTATTAAAAACTTTGTTCTTGCTTGAATAATGCTACCAAAATCCTTGCTACATACCTACTCAATTTATTTTTAGAAAGATTGAATAATTAACAGAGCTTAGAATTTAAAAATCTACTTGACACAGCAGTTAGCCTTGCGTTTGACAAATAACAAATGTAAAACTGGTCTAAATATGTGTCTTATGCATAACATTACATTGGAAGCAAGGCATGTTGTTAGTATATAAGCCCGGGCCCGGGCCCGGTACCAAGCCCGGCAGCAAAGCCCGGGCCCGGTTTTTTTTTGAGCCCGGTCGATCACTGCCTCCACCCCCTGGAATTGGGCCTGGCAATGGGTATGAATAAGTCTACTAGGTCGATCGATTGAGAGTACTACTGATATGCGTATGTGAACGACTCTAAATTTTAGTGCAGGGTCAAGCGGCTATTCTTATAGAAGAGGTTCAGTGATTTTCTGTTTTTTTTTTTGACTGAAAACGTCTAAAAAAACATTTGAAAAATCCGAAAAATACGATTTTTTCTTACTAAAAAGTCTGGAAGGGATTTAACGATCGATCGTGAAAAGGGTGATCTCATTCCCAAACCTGTGTTATATGTTTGCTTATCTAACTGATAAAATGACTTGTCACGGTCAGTTATATTTGGGTCTGGGCCATACACGGGCAGTAAGAAAATTCTGGGGGGTCTGGTTGGGTAAAATCGCCAAAAACGTTACTAAAAATAGAATTCTGGGGCCTACAGTAATCTGCGGGGGGTTTACAACTTCAACTTTCTACAGTATTATACTTTCACTACCCAGATCCGGATTCTATGACTTTTCTCGCCCACGTATTGAAGAATATCGCAGATGGTACTACGAGTAGTTTCCAAAGTGAATTTTTGGCCCTTTAATTTTCCTAAGAATAATTCTTGACTTTACCCTCCTTGACCACCCTGACCATTTGCATCTTTTTTTTGTAATGGAGGGTTTCGTTGAACCCCAGAATCCGGAAGATTTTAAAATGGAATTTTTGGCATTTTTTCCGATTTTTGTCTCAGCCAGACCCCCAATAATTAGATTTCTCCCATGTACATGGTCATTCCCATTTTTCATTTTCAAGCGATGCGATTATTTGTTTGTTTATAGATATTTGATAATTCTACTGAAATTCTTGCAAGCCGTAATTCCAACGATTGAATACGATTATACGCGGAATGTCAAAATGTGACCTTGATTTGTGAATTATTGCAATAGTTGCACATATATCTTCGATTTGGGAACTATTTTTCTGATGTCGTTTGAGCATTATGAAGTACCTATGTATGACGCGTCGGATCCATTATTTGCACATTGCTTTTGTATTCGTATTTGCATATTTCATTATTTTTAATATTTTCTTGTTCGTGGCATATGTAGAACGTATTGCTGCTTTCTGTATTTGCGCTTACTTAATAGTCATTGGCAAAATTCTTAAGATATTAAAGGCAAACATATATGCAACTATGTATGTTTCATACCTGAGTATACGAATGAAACCACGTGGAAAACGAGTAATTTAAAGTTGGCTTCTTAGTGCGCTATTTTTAGGGTTGAGGTCATAATAATCCAAGGGCAGGCACGTAGCTGGCCGTCCTATTATGGGGACCAACACCAATTTTTGGGGGGACTAAGCCCAAAAATAGCACAAAATAACATTTAAAAAGTCATATTTTTCTGAATTTTGGGAGTCCGAACCCCCAGAGATGCGTGCCTGTCCGAGGGTGCTGCTACATACGAGTGTTTTCTCCACGTCTTAATGAGCCAAAAATAGGTAATTTTGTATTTGTTACACTCTTTCTTTTTAACTTATGTACCTACGAGTGTATGTACATACTAAATGAAAATAACGAAAGCGCCGCCATTTTGCCTCTGAACTCCGTATGTAACTGCCAGTTTCTTACTACCAATCTGTTTGTTTTATTCGCTAGCTTTTCCACTAAATTTAATACATATGAACTGACGAACAAAAACAAAAGTTCGTGAACGGGTGACATCAACATGGATTCAAAAAAGCCGGATCGGAAAAACGCCGGCCTCAAATATTGCTTAGGCTTAGTAGAATCCATTTTTCAGAATTCAACCGGCCTTTGCAATTTCGCTATTAGAAGCGGACGCGTTGCGCATAAATACGGGTTTTGAGGCTGCTGCAGCGCCGTCTTTTCATGAACGAGCTCGTCTGTCCATTAATATACATACATACCTACTTTTACGTAGGTACTTCTAGATATTTTTGTTTTGTAATAGATGCTGCTTATTTCTGTTGAACACCATGAAAAAGGATCTAAAATTATTTAATATATTTATTCAGTTAAAAATTCGGAAACTTTATTTTCAGAATGTCAATCTGCTAAATTCAGAATTTTACTTGCAATACCTATATATTGCCGTGTGGCCCCAGCAGAACGCTCCTTCTCGAAACTGGAAATAATAAAGACATATTTGCGGTCATCTATGACTGATTCTCGTCTCAGTGCACTAGCGATTATTTCAATTGAAAATGATTTAGTCTGTTTCATTTATTCGAGAGCTTTTTCGTCATTTTTTAAGAGCTACAGTAAGCGAAACAAAACAATTTACTGTACATAATTAGGCAAATCAGCTCAGTGAGGGCGAGTAGCTGGTATTCTTCCATTTTAAATGCACTAATCCGTCCATATAAATTTAATTTAGGCATTTAATTAGCACTGGGACATACTACAGTAAGTGCGCTAAATAAAAAGCTGTCGGCTGGAATCGAACACGGGTTGCTTCGACGACAAGCGGACGTTCTAACACTGAGCTATGCGGAAGTTCGCAACGTTTCTTAGCATCTTAGTCTATTGTGTTTAAAATGCCAACTTAGGAAAAGCTGAATGCGTGATTTTATCTGTACATAAGTTGATTGATCTTCTGGAAGACGAGAATTAATTATGCCGCAAAAAATGCAATTGAAAAACCCTTCTTTGCTACGTAGCTACAGTGAGATCTAGCGACCTACAGTAAATAAGAAAAAAGGTTTACTGTAGCCTCAGAAAACATTTACTGAAAAAGCTCTCGGATAAATGAAACAGACTATAGGAACGTTATTTTGTAATAAAGCACGTCATCATTCACGAAATGGGTAAATTATTTGAGAAAAAACATACGATACCTACTTAAGATAATGTAGCACAATATTCTGTTAGTAAATTTACAGTAGGATGCTAACTGCGATCATATAGGTACGTAAAGGAGATACATAAAATGGTAATTATGATGCATATAATACTAGCTTTTAAAATTATGGGGCCGTCAAAATAAATTCGCCCAGGGCCGCTAAACCCCTAAGGACGGCCCTGAGCGCTCGATTCTTCACTTGCTCGACTGAGTCGGTAGCAAACATTTTCATAGATATCGCGTGCCTAGCGATGAAGGATTCGGGTGGTATATGTACAGTACATAATAAGGAACAATGGTTTGCCGTGCGAATTCATGTACTATGTATGTACACATAGGCTGAAAAACTATTTTTTGCAAGCTTCTACAATACGCTGTCAATGCATATCTGTCCATTTCAAACAAGACGTGCTTTGAAGATTATTGGAAGGCACATCCGTATCTTGTTTGAAAATATTTCGAATTTTTAGTTACCTATGCACTACTAAAGTTTGCATTTTTAAAAAGATTGCATACCTAATAAAAAACATCATAAAAATGTATATTTGAACTTTTATATTTTGTGACGTCCAGGATTCGGTCACAGCACTGCCCTTGTACGGTATATGTTGCAAACAGTCCAGCAAGGGAATTCTGGAGAGTCAGCGCCGAAAAATTGTTTATGCCTCTTTGGTTAAAAACTATCGGTGTATGTCAATAACATTTTACGTATTGGACGCTGTCGTTCATTTTAGAACATAAAATCGAAAAGAATTAGATGGTACCTATGTATGTATGTACGAGTACGAATTGAACAAAATAGTTAAAGTGGGTAAATGGCACGAAGCGCCCGAAATTTGGAACTCATTAGCCAAAAAAAGTTAAAAACGATTTAAAGAGTCCACTTCTATGATTTTAAGGGTCAAGTAGCCATTCTGAGGAGTTTAACCCCCTTAAGAATACGTAGGTATATTATAAATTTTTGTTCTTCATTGCCAACTAATTATATTGCATTTAATAAGAAAAAGCATTTTTACAAAAACCATAGCGAGAACAAATGTATTTACATGAAAGTTTCGACTTGCAAAAATACTTACTTGGGACATCACAATTCACGGAGTTCGGCAGAACGTAAAACATATCATCCTTAAATATGCAATTAATAGCGCCATAAATTTTTATGCACTCGAAATTCGCGGTTCCTAATACGAGTATAAAGCCCGATAAATATCAAAAATACATCATGCTGTACAGGTGCACATATTAATTATGACCGAAACGCAGCAATGAATATCCTAAAAATTAATTATTAAATGGAAGAAAAAACGCAAGCTGCAGCACATTTGGCACGTATTAACTAGCAGTACAATCAGATTTCACTATAGCTCCATAAAGGTAGGTAACACAGTGGATATGGAGATAAGAAAAGAGATGTTAGGGCATACCCATACCTGGGCTTGGAGGGGTTGGGGTGTATGCACCCCCCTAAAAATCAAAATACCCCTCCCCCACACAGAATTCAATTTTTGATTTTTTTTCGCAATCTTTCGATGCCAATGGATAGTGCTCGATGAGAACGTTGGAAAATGGTGTTTTTTCGCCATACCACATTTTAAAGCCATCGTTTTACCTTTGAAAAATGCTTGCACCCCCAGAACTTTGGTGACGCCCACCTATGGGCGTACCTGATAGATTTGCAAATGCGAGGGAGAATTTCATGAGTCTTGAATGAAATATTTCGAAAAATCTATGAAGCATAGCGAGGAGATATTGTATGAGCATACACGACAAACAAGGGTGCAGGGAAGGGTCAGAGGGGGAATTATTACCCCTCCTTCAGATCTTAAAAAACACAGGGTACTGTCGGGCAACTTTGGCGAAATCGAAGTTGCTGCAAGGAAAATTTTGATTTTATAGTGGAAGAATACAGCTAAGATAACAAGACGTTCAGTCAGTGTTGCCAACCTCCAGTTGTGAAAAAAACTGAAAAATTACAAAAAAATCTCAAAAATGCCGGTCAAAAGTTTAAATATTGTTTTCTTTGTAAAAAAAAATTTTAAACAACGAAGCAAGAATTTACGCTTTCATCAAACAATTTAGCAACTCGAATCTCGATTTAGGTAGCCAGGCAACTAAGAGCAATACAAATATACAAATGTTAAATGTTAGTTATTTAATGCTGCACTGAACTTGGACTATCCAGTCCTCGATTTCTGGAAAAAAACCAGCGTTTTTTTGACCATTTTAGGTGTTTTTGATCAAAAAGAATATAAAATTGCATATCACAAAAACTCATTTTCAGTGGAAAATCTCAAATTCAGATAAAAAGAAACTCACGTTTTAAGAAAAAAACTCAGGTTTGGCAACATTGAGTTTAGTCAACGTAGTCAGCTTATTGAGAAAATATTAATTCTTCCAGTTTTTGAACTTGTTGTCACTTGTTTGTCACATAATAGTGAATTGTCCACTTAATACATTGTTTTAAATGAGCATTTCCGGAAAAATACGTTTAAGAATCGAATTCCTCTACGATCTGACCTCAACAAAGACATTTTTATATGCTTAAGTAGATATGCAACAATATCAATATATTACCTGGTAAGAACGCATGTTATTATCTGTTTTTAATATGCCACTGTTTGTAAATTTCACAGCCTCTATCCACCCATACCTTGCCCACCTATAGCGCATGGGCATGAAGGTTAAGACTTCAAAATTCCAAAATACCTCCCGCAGATTACGGTAGACCACAGAATTAAAATTTCGGCAAGAAAATAAAAAATTTCCTTCAAATGTACTTTAAATTGGCCAAAAACTGTGAAGTAAGGTAATTTTAACGATGTTTTAGCGCTTATACCAATTTTTGATATCATTTTGTCTCCAAAAGTTCAATTCATGACCTCCACCCAGATCAGCCATGCTGTGCTTCTATGGTTACGATCAAAGTTCTGGGGGGTGCAAGATTTTTTCAAAGGTCAAGAAATGGCCTTAAAAATGGTGGTATGGCGAAAAGCACAATTTTTCAACGTTTCTCATCGAGCACTATCCATTGGCATCAAAAAATTGTGAAAAAACAAAAAAAAAAAATTCAAAAATCAAATTCTGGGGGGTATTTTGGTTTCTGGGGGGGATTTTAATTTTTTTGGGGAAGGTATATCCCACAAAACCCCCCACGCCTAGGTGTAATTACGACCAGACAAAATAAAAAATTTTATGGGAAAAATGAGGCAAAATCAAGGCAAAATAATTGATAATACTAAAGAATTTGCTGCAAAAATACTCAAAAAGAAAAGTTTTGAAAAAAGAATGTAGAAGCTATTGGAAACTGAGGATTCAAGTAATTTCAAGCTATTCATAGCATTTAAAAAGAGCTTTTTCGAACTACGAGTAGAAGAGCATCAGAAATTACTGTAAACTCGCGTGGACGAACACTATGGTGAAAGTTTCTCGTCGGTTTCAAGCACTCTTTCTTGCGCAACAAACTCTCGACTTTTGCCCAGGGCCTTCATTTTGCCTAATTTTCCCAGAAATATTGCTTTTGCCCTTCTGTGGGTCTAGAAGGTCTAAATTCTCAAAATAATTCATCATCGCTATATGCAAAAGCGTAGTTTTCATTTCAATCAAATACATAAATATTGCATTTTAACCCAGAAAAGGGCACTTCGTTCTTTATATCTTTCCCCTTGAAAAAAATTTAAGAGTTCTCATCTCATTAGTCACAAATTACTCTTCTGAAACGAGCATATCAGTGACAGTGAGTCGGCGAAACGTAAAAACGTCCTACGAAATTGCATCATTTTTTAGTTTTAGACCTTTTCAATTGAAAACCTTGTTTTCTGGAAAATTTGACTTTCCGTTAATAGCTAAGCGGACAGGTAGGTACTCGAAAAATGTAGGATTCGAAATTAGTACATACTTACATAATTGCATGTGTACTTAATCGTGCATATACGCGACCCTACCTAAGCGTGGGGGTATTGGGGGTATGCAACTCCCCAGGAACCAAAATACCCCCAAGAATTCAATTTTTGATTTTTTTTTGTTTTTTCCGCAATTTTTTGATGTCAATGGATAGTGCCCGATGAGAAACATTGAAAAATGGTGTTTTTTCGCCATACCATAATTTTTAAGGCATTTTTTGACCTTTCTCACACCCCCTACACCCCAGAACTTCGGTGCCGCCCACCTAGGTACGCAACTGACTTGAGACGAAATAAATAAAAATGAGACTCGAAATCCCGACGAGCAAAACATTTTCTGTTGAGAAGACTCTACAACAGAAGCTGCCATTCGAAACTCAGCCATGCAGCCGACCGACCGAACGGCGGCCATTTTCATTATTTTTCTAAATTAACTGGACAGGTATCCCCAAAAAAATTCAGATCTCCAAATTATTAGTCGTCGAAATAAATGAAAATTCTCACTCGCGCGAGCTACAGTAAGACGCGGAGTCCCGATTTGCAAGACATTATTTTTTAGTGACTCAGAAACGATGGATTCCCAAGAATTTAGACCTCGAAATGCGGTCGTCGAGATGATTTTAAAAAAAATTGGCGCACGCGCTCGCTATAGTAAGACGCAAAAGGCCGATTAGCAGGACATAGTTTTCTGATGACGCGGCGAACGCGGCCTGCTGTACAAGCTGTCGTCCGAAACCCAGCTGCGCAACGAACTGGCCGTCGAACGGCGAATGTGCAAATTGTCTATGTCGCCCAAACGATGCACGATTTCGGACATCGTGACCGGCGGCGAAAACGGCGTGTAACGCTTGCGCACGCTCCACCACAATATGACGCTGAGCAGGAAAGCGACCACCTGTTTTTGTAAACAAAAAATGGTAGAAATACACAAAAATTAACAATATTATGTAATGTCTGGGCGTGCGGATCATGCATAGGCATGGAAGGCATGGCACCAAAGCTCTGGGAAGGGGTTGCAAGATTTTTTCAAAGGTCGAAAATTGCCCTAAAAATGGTGGTATGGCGAAAAAACACAATTTTTCAACGTTTCTTATCGAGCACTATCCATTGGCATCAAAAAATTGCGAAAAAAAGAAAAAATTTAAAAAATTGAATTCGAGGAAGGGGTTATTTTGGTTTCTGGGGGATACATACCCCCAACCCCCACGCCTAGGTATAATGGAAGGTCTGAAACACCAATGCGGGGGTCTGAAGAGTCCGGCTCCCTCCGGACTCCCTCCCTAAAATCGTAACGCTTCATAAATGAAGTTTTAGCACTATTTTTGATTACCTCGCCCCATTGGACCACAGAATTTGACTGCTGTCCACCTATTGTCTGGACCGTACATGGGCAGCAACCGAAGTCTGAGGGGTCCGATGGAGCGAATTTGCCCCCAAAACAGCAGCGAAAATTCAATGCTGGAGGTCTATCGATTGGGGGGGGTAGGGCCTGCTGGATCCTGGGGCTCCAGACCCCCCCAAGCCGATGAGTTGTCTGGACCCTCCCCGACAATGAGGGGGACCCCGAAAATCGACAGACCCCCAGAATTGAAAATTGGTTGGTGCTATTTTTTGGCAATCTTGCTCCATCGGACCCTCCCTCAAATCAGAAACAAAATAAATCTCAGTTACGTACCTACAGGTAAAAATTATCGAAATGCGTTTAAAAGATCACTAAAACAGGTTTTTGGAGTAGTTTTTTGAGCTGAAAGTGCAAAACTGGATTTATAGCTTATGTGTAGTTTTTGCCTTCCAATTCGCTCAAAGTTCAGTCAGACATGGATAACATTAAATGCACAAAGTGAGGTTGGCTAGGGAGCGAAGAAATCGAAATTTTGGGGGTCAGAGGGAGGTAAAATACAGGATTTTCGCTGAATTAAATTGAATTTTTTTGCCATTTTTACGTAAAAATCGCTAAAAAAAACCAAAAAAACCCACTATTTTAGGCTCAAATCGTTCGACATTATCCAACCTTTGGATTCAGTGGCGTCCTCCTTTTACTCCTTCCTATGTGCATACATGATAAAGAACCAGTGTTTTCTTTGGTACAAGGTATGTTTGTGCATGTACAAAGATGGTCCCCAAAAGTCTTTGTACATTTTGTATCTGCAAATTTTTGTGTACTGTAATGTAGCACAGTAGCGATTTTAGTGTGTCAAAACAGGGTTTTTGATTTTAGCTAATTTCTGGGTTTCTGACGCCAAACATTACTAAAACTTGTCTCAAAACGGCACGAAGCGCCGAAAAATTTGGCATTTTTCCATTCTAAATGCAAATCCTGCCATTTTAAAGATATATAGGACAAACAAATACTCATTTCGGCGCAAAGCGCCGAAAAGTTTTATGAATTTTAAACCTTTTTACAGTTTTTGTCTTACCAAAAAATCTTTGGAAACATTTTGTACACACAAATTTTCGGGTACTATAATATGGTACAGTAGCGATTTTAGTGTGGTAAAAACAGAGTTTTTCGACTTTCGGTAGTGTATTTTAGCTAATTTCTGGGTTTCTAAGGGCAAAAATCACTAAGAATCGTCTTAAAATGGCGCGAAGCGCCGAAAAATTTTACATTTTTCCTTTTGAATGCAATGTCTGCCATGATAAAGATATATACAACACACTATTACTCATTTCGGCGCGAAGCGCCAAAATTCCTGCGAATTCCAGACCTTTTTTGCCTTTTTTAAAGATATATACAACACACCTTTTTCGGTCCCGAAAAGTCTTGATACATCGGGAAAAATCTTTGCCGAGTACAAGAAAAAACACTGTGAGGAACATGTCAAGTTCTTCTTCAATTATTCAGTTCGCAAATCTTAAGAAATTGTTTATAGATTGGGTGAGTAGAAATCAATTTTATAGATAATTTTAAATTGTTGAAATTTTCCTTCACGATTGCATCGAGCTCACCGAGAAACGCTTAAAACTGCCTTTATTTTTGACCATCTAATGATTCTCGAGATGCGTGACTTTCAAACTTTTGATCCTGGCTACGGGGCTGATTAGCCTTCCGAAACATATATTAAAATTGTTAACTTTAATCAGATCCGAACGAATCATTCAAAACGTACCGACTGGCAATTGAAACTCGAGAAACTAATTTTCTCTAAAGATTTCTTCACGTTTGTACACCAATTCAAGCGGATATTTTATCAAATTATACGAGCGAAATTTTCAGGAATTTTAAATGATCTGTTTGTTAGCTGAAGAACTTGTGCGTGGAAATCAAGTTTCCGCACTCACCAATGTGATTACAAAATTTTTTGTATAAAGATGCAAAAGTAATACAATTTGCAGGCACGTATCTCTGGGGGGAATGGGGGGTCCGGACCATAGGTGGGCAGCACCGAAATTCTGGGAGGGGGTGAAAAAATTTACAAAGGTCAAAAAATGGTCTTAAAAGTGGTCGTATGGCGAAAAAAACACCATTTTTCGACGTTTCACATCGAGCACTATCCAATAGCATCAAAAAATCGCTAAAAAAGCAAAAAAATTTCAAAATTTGAATTCTGGGGGTATTTTGATTTCTGGGGGGGGGTGCATACCACCATACGTGGGCAGCAAGAAAATTCTGGGGGGGGGGTCCACGATTTTTTGAAGGTCAAAAAATGGCCTTAAAAACGGTGATATGGCGATAAAAACATCATTTTTCGACGTTTCTCATCAAGCACTATCCATTGGCATCAAAAAATTGCGAAAAAAACGAAAAAAATTTCAAAAAATTGATTTCTGGGGGGGGGGGTCTTTTGATTTCTGGGAAGGTCCAGACCCCCCCAGATCCCCCCTCGCCCATGTGTGCATACCACCCCCACGTGTGGTCCGACCCCCCAAAATTCAGAAAAATCTGACTTTTTAAACGTTATTTTGTGCTATTTCTGGCCTTATTTGGGCTTAGTCCCCCAAAATTGGTGTTGGTCTGGTCCCCAAAATAGGACGGCCAGCTACGTGCCCGACAATTTGGCATAATAAAACCTTTTGCATCCATTGTTTACTGCTCGCAATATCATGGACATCGCATCAGTTTAAATCGCTTTTGTGTTCAATTTAAACTGATTACAAGATTATTATAATTGTAACTTAATCAGTGCATCAGTTTGACAAAAATTAATTTTTGCACGACGTTGCACATTTATTTATTTTATCAGAAATCAGATCACATGCTGTTTTTATTTTTGTTTCTTGCGCTTACAAGAACAGAATGTCAAAGTTCTCTGGCTAAGAGCGGACGTTTTAGATCAGAAAAGTATAACTTACGTACATGTACTTTTACAATATATTAAAAAAATTAGCTCAAATTGATAGCATTGCGTTCTAAAACGTCGATTTTATTCCAAAAAGGTAATTTTATTGATTTCAAATATGCAAATCAATTTCGAAAGCACTTTAAGTAATACGAACCGAAGTATTTTGGAAAAGCAGAGCCGGAATCTTGGGAAAAAACATCGAAGAACTGGAAAGAACCGTTTTTATCACATAACTAGCTTGTTTTCCTGTTTATTTTTCTGACTCGTTTGACATCTAGGAGAATTTAGAATCATGGCGAAAAATCGCTCAAATACATTCAGCCCAGCCATTGTACGTAGGCAGCGCCTATATTTGGGGGAGGGGTCTCGGGCACGCCTGGGCGTGGGGGGGGGCTTGGGGGGTATGCACCCCCAGAAACCAAGATACCCCAGAATTCAATTTTCGGAAATTTTTTTCGATTTTTTCGCAATTTTTTGATGCCAATGGATAGTGCTTGATGAGAAACGTCGAAAAATGGTGTTTTTCCCCCATACCACTATTTTTAAGGCCATTTTTTGACCTTCAAAAAATCTTGCAAACCCCAGAATTTTCTTGCTGCCCACGTATGGTCTCGGGTCCCAGAAATTCTGAAAGATCATTACAGTAAAGAGAAATGGACGGTGGGGCAAAACACACTTTTTCGATCTTTCTCACCTACCATTATTATTGGCATGAAAAATTCGCAAAAAACGAATCTTTTTTAAATATAATTCGAGGGGTTTCACGAATTCTAGAAGACTTTCGAATTTTGAAGGTCCAGCCAGACCCAACATGAAAGTTAGGGTGAATGAAGCCCAAATATCTATAGACCCTTAGAACTGAATTTCTTGTTGCTGCAAATGTATGACACAGACCCCTCCCTTCGAGTGAGAGTCCAACCCAAATCAATTGCGTTTCTATTTATACTAATTTTCATTGCATTCTGCCGATGATTAATCGATTGAATATCAATGTACGAGTATTGTACACCGTTTTTATTATCTAACTTTCTAACATGTTTGTTTGTTTACCTTTCTGACTCGTTTAGCATCTGGGAGAATTTAGAATCTTGGCAAGAAATCGCTCAAACATATAAAACTAAACAACTACTCAGCGCCTAAATTTGGGGGGAGGTGTCGGGCACACGCGCACACTGGGGGATACGGGCATACCTGGGCGTGGGGGTTTGGGGGGTATGCAACCCCCCCCCCGTAAAACCAAAATAACCCCCAAGAATTCAGTTTTGAAATTTTTTCGCAATTTTTTCATGCCAATGGATAGTGCTCAATGAGAAACGTTGATAAATGGTGTTTTTTCGCTATACCACCATTTTAAGGCCATTTCTTGACCTTTGAAAAATCTTGCGAACTCCCCCCAGAATTTTTGTGCCGCCCACCTATGGTTATGGGGGTATCCCCATAACACCGCTTTTGAGAAGCATACCCCTCAGGCCATTTTGCACCAAAACCGATTTCTGGAACCGTGAAAAAGCGTCAAATGACGGCTAAGAGTGTAATTTCAAGTACATATTCGAGCAATAGACTGTTCAGTTCGTTAATCCAGACACTTTTCTTCCATTATTTTGTACATATTTGATCTTAAAGGTCACTACATTGCCCTTATTGTTATTGTTTTCTATGCAAATTTAACCATAAATTGTCATGAAACATAAAATACGACCAACTAAGTACAAAAATTTGACATTAAATAGATGAAAAATAACTCATTTACCCCCCCCCCCCAAGGAAACTCGGTTTTCCCTCCTCCCGGAGCTTTTGACCGTGTACATGTATGATCTTGGCTCTCGGGTTTAAAATTTTGAAAGTCATTAAAATACAGGAAAATGGACGGTGAGGCCAAACACGCTTTTTCGATGTTACTCATCGACTTTCATCCATTATTGGCATAAAAATTCGCAAAAAACGGATCTTGTTGTAAATATTGTTAGAGGGGTTTCATGGATTCTAGAAGAGTTTCGAATTCTGATGGTCCAGCCAGACCCAACATGGGTGTTGGGGCGCATGGGCTCCAAAGATTGATAGACCCCCAGGAGTTATTTTCTGCTTGCTGCACGCAGAGCCGTATTCAAGGGGCGGGGCAGGGAGCGGCTGCTCTCCCCTTGGCCGGAAAAAAATTTGAAAGGTAAGATGATGCACGGAAAGATAGAAAAATCGCATGTCTTTGCCGCGGAATCTTTGAATTTTGGGCGCTTCGGGCCGGATGTAAAGTATTTTCCATAATTTCGGCCCAAGTGCGACCAAAAAACGACACTTTCCATATCTTTTTTTGGGATTTTATGATCGTAATGGATAGAGCTGTGTCGAAAAACCTCGAAAAATGCGGTTTTTGCTATAGCTATCCCCACGAGAATTTCTCGAGATATACATAGACCAATTTTATATTGGGTCCGCCCCCCCACCCTTGGCCGGATCCTGGATACGGGCCTGGCTGCACACACAGACCCCCACAATCAGGTGGGAGTCCAACCCAGATACAGTGCCTTTCTATTTATATTTATTTTCATTGTATTCTATCGATGATTAATCGATTGAATAGCAGTGTTTTTGGTACAAGGTCCGTTTGTACATGTACGAGATGGTCCCCAGAAAGTCTTTGTACATTTTGTACACACAAATTTGTGGGTACTATAATATGGTACAGTAGCGATTTAAGTGCGGCAAAAACAGTCGTTCGACCTTTGGTAGTGTATTTTAGCTAATTTCTGGGTTTCTGAGGGCAAAAATCTCTAATAATCGTCTCAAAACGGCGCTAAGCGCCGAAAAATCCGACATTTTTCCTTTCAAAATGCAATTTATGACATTATAACCATATATAGAACACACAATTACTCTGCGAATTTTAAACCTTTTTTTGCGATTTTATGTCTTCCCAAAATCTTTGTACATGTACAAAGACGGTCCCCAACGTACATGCACAGCATGGGAATTCTGGGGGCGGAGGGGGGGTGAAAACCTAAAGTGACTTTTTTGGGCCCAAAAATGGCCGGTACGCGTTAAAAAACATCGTTTTTGGCGTTTCTGACGATACTCTATCCTTCTAGAGCATAAAATCATGAAAAAATTTTCGAAAAAAAGTCGAATAAATTGACCAATATATCGCTTAAAACATGAATATATGGTGCGAAGCGCCGAAAATTTAGCGATTTTGAGCAAATAGATAGCCAAAAACCCTTAAAAAGACACTTTTTCTACCAATTTTCAGGTAAGTTAAGGAAACTTTTGAAAAATCGCCAATTCTGGGGTGAAAAATGATTCTGCGGGGGTTGAAAACCCCTCCCCCAAGATCATGTATGGTCCCCAAAAAGTCTTTGTCATGTATACGTAACACGATGGTAAAACTGGGTCTTTCACACACAGAC
>JAVLUZ010000243.1:148894-220052 GCA_036768485.1 Mermis nigrescens | reverse complement strand
GTCACGTATCATTAACATCAAACCACACACCAAGATACAGATTTGACTTGAATGTTTCTAGAATGCACAGTAGTGGCCATCCCAGTCCCAGCCTCTTTTGTTGGAAGTGGCAAGAGTCGGTCCAAATGTCAGAGTGAAATATTTCACCACAACCTGGCTTCCTGAAGCCAATGGAAATGCCTTCCAGTAGCATTATAACAAATATCTTAAAACATGAAAACAGACCCGTGGTGAGAACGGCAGGGAAATGAAATAATGGGGGACAGTTCCAACAGGCGGGATCCAATTCAGATAACATTTCACAACAAATAGAAATCACGTAGTTCTTTCATGAAAACATGTTCTTTAACAGCACTATAATTGTCTTAAAAATATAAAAGGAGAAATACGAGACAAGTAAAGCTGATGTGCAGGCCACGGGGGGCAGACAGAGAGAGGAAGGCACGCGGGGAGGGGGGCACGCACACACAGGTGAGTCAGCCGACGGGAACGGCCATGTGAGTTTTCTGGGGTTGCAACAAGACCGAGGTGGGAGCCCACAGGTGTGTGTCCGGGGGCCAAGGGGCAGCTGCTTAGAGTTTGGAAGAATGTCCTGAATAGGTCAGCAAACGCCATGGCCCTGGTACTTGTATACCTCCCAGGCAGGGCGAAAAAAAGCTGGCGGTGTCATTGAACCGGGACCTGGGGTGGTAAATGCCTGGCTGGCTGTCATACCATGCCACCTCAGGGTCTGAGGCGGTCCGGGGTGGGCAAATGTGCCCTTGTTGACTTTTTCCGTGGGGGAACACATTTTTGGAAGAAATGGGTACGAAATGGGACGAGACAACAGACAAAGGGGAATCTTTTGCACCTTGCATATCCCGTAGGCACGAAGGCCACAGTGAAAAATTTTCAGCTGGTATTATATTGAACAAAAAAAACAGCGGGGGGGGAAAAAGGACAACAAAGCAAAATGTACACACACAAAGCAATATGAAAAAGAACAAAGGTGGTAGCCCAGTACTGCAAGGAAGAATCGGTAGCCAGGAAGCCGAGGTGGTCATCTGAGTGCATGATAACCGAACCACGGCTGCAGGTCACCAGGCCTAGTCCAATGAACTTTGAAATGCAGACATGGTCAGCCAGCTTGCCCCCCCCCCCCCCCCCCCGCTGGCTTGAAAACGGGGAAGCGTGTGACGGAAGACCGGTCGAAGAGACAGGAGCCTGGTTGCGGGAGCCGCCCGGCCGTGTGTGTGCGAGGTGCGCGCGCGTGCGGGGGGCAGGTGGCAGGGGGGGGAGACACTGGGGGCGCACACACACACACGCAGAGCCACGGGTGCCGAGGAAAAATGTCATTGCCATATGCAAAAGGAAGAAGAATAAATACTTCTGTACAGCCGCCACACAGTGTTAAAAAATCACCGGTCCGTATCCATCGGCATACGAGGATACCAAAGTCCTCGGGTTTGGTTGTTTCATACGCTCAGCGCTCAGGGGCCTTCATTAGGGGAACAGCGCGCGCAACGTCATGAGGTATCACCCAACATCGAACGATATCAAACAACAAAATACAGTCGTGACAAATGACAATGTATGGCAATATGCAAAAAAAAGAAAACCAATACCGCCGTAGTAATTCAATCAAACCGGATGAATTTCAAGTGCGGTGAGGAAAGGTGTCCCAGAAAAAACGTTAAAAGTGGGTAAACAAATATACTAGAGGGAAAACACTTAAATAAAAACCTAAAAATATATAAACGACTTCTTCCAAATCCAAAATGTAAACTGACAAACGGAGTTAAAGCAAGAGGTCAAAGAGAGAAACAGGAATGCTATGCTTTGGATTGTAAAAAAGCGAGTAAAGTGGGTTTGAACTATAAAGAGGAGGAAGTCATTAGACAGACGGGAGCACACATTTTTGTAAAAGTCTCCGAGCTCGGGGGGCAGAGGGAGCGCGCGGTAGTTTGAGCCCGGGGGGGGGGGGGGGCAGCAAAGCAATGCTCCTTCGGCCAAAATGACTAAATAGCTATCAGGTTTTTAAAGCTCAAGGAGGAGTAATACCCCCTCTCACCCCTCCCGATGCCCAAGTACGGATGGAGGGGTCAAAAAGCTTTTGGTTCTGGGGAATGGGGAACAAGCAACTTTGGGTGGGGATCCCCAATCCCCCTGCTACATGCATGACTCACAGCAAATAGAATGATTGTATCCAGGCCGGTATTCAGGGGGGCAAGGAGGGGCCGGCCCCCCCTCCAGAAATTTTCTCGAAGTAGGTCTAAAACATCGCCAAAACAGGTGTTTAGTGTACTATGAGCAAGTAAACTCAAAATTTTTCGGCGTTTCGCGCCTGATTCATTGTTTATCTATAGTTTTGTCTTCTAGCCTGTCCAAAACCACTCAAATTTGAGTTAGACGACCGTTTCGAATTTTTTTAGCGCAAAACGCCGAATCATTCATTCATTTTCTGTATTCCTTTTCCCTCAGTAAATTCAAAAAAGATTAAATATAAAGATAGAAGCTTTTGTGAAATTTCTTCGTCGATTGAATGATGAGAAATCAGTTATTCAGATTATTTAGACGATTGATTTATGTAATACGAACATGAAATAAAGTGAAAATTTTCGACATTTCTGCATAGAGCTCGTTGAGATACGCTCAAAAATGCCTTTATTTTCGCCCATCTCCCAATTATTCCAGAGATATCTGACCTCAAAATTTTCGGCCCCTTAAAATAAAATCCTGGATACGGCCTGATTGTGTCTTTGCATGCCAAAATTATAGCATGGAAGAAAAAATGGTGGTTCAAGTCAGAACTGCAAAATACGTTCGTTCCAGCACGTTCACAATCTCTGGATTAAATAAATTAGCCTTGATAAGACCCGGCGCCAACTATCAACTTTTATTGTCCTGTCACATTCTCTTCCACAAAGATCCCAGTACATTCAGGAAAAGCTTTCCGTAACCAAACGCGTATTGGGCGATTTCGGCCATTAATAGGACCCGCAGGGCCCCAAGGATCATCGTTGGTCACCGCGTACAATAAGCATAAGCCAGTCTCCGTATAATTCATTACA
Source organism: Mermis nigrescens (assembly GCA_036768485.1). Taxonomy (NCBI): domain Eukaryota; kingdom Metazoa; phylum Nematoda; class Enoplea; order Mermithida; family Mermithidae; genus Mermis; species Mermis nigrescens. The sequence goes on along the minus strand of JAVLUZ010000243.1, from coordinate 217,002 downwards.
ACGTTTTGGCTAAATTTTTGATAATTTTAAAATTTTATAAATGTTTTACTTTCACGATTTTAATTTAAATAATTTCCGTCACTTCAAGAGATTAATTCCTTGATTTATTGTTTTATTGATGATGCAACTGAATAACTCTAATTGGTTCTACTGGAAAATCAGTCTTCGAAGCTTCCGAATAAAAAACAATCAAATTATTGTCAAAAATTAAATTAGCTAAATATTTTACAAAAAATCGATTAAAACGACTGAAAAGCCAAAAATTTGAACATGAATTCTATAAAAGACGGCGGCATTCGTATTAAAATAAGGAGTCGAAAAGGATTTATATGCTATCGTATATATAGGGTAGGCCAGAAAAGGCTACACTCGATGTTACTCGTACATCATAACTTAAGCAATTATGGACATAGAATTTCAAGACCAGCTGCATTAGATAGATAAACATGTCTTTTATCAAAGCGCATAAAAATTTTGGCCAGGAGCCAGCAGTTCGCGCGCTAGGGTGTGATTTATTTACAAATCAATTTGATGTTTTCACCGTAGAGTTTATGCATTGTCTCTCGTTACTGGACATATAAGAACCCTTTTTGACGATATATGCAGTCAAAAATTTAATTAGCGAATTGTAGAAAAACCTAGAGTAAATTTGCATCCTAGTAAGTGTAAAAAATTCCTAATATCGTCAAAGGAGAGACAATAATGGTAACAGAAACCAATGACACCTTCTGACGATTTATGAACAATATCCAAAGTAGGATGCAAAATCGACAGCATGGAGTACTGTTCCGCCGAAAACCGCTATGGCAATTTGGCCAAAAAAAATTTTTTACATAGTCCAGCAAAGGGGGGATTTTTTATCTTATCAAATGCCGGTTGGCCTCTGAAACTCTTGCAGTTCAACTTATCAAGGCGACGTTATCACATTCAGGGATTCCGACAGGGAGAAACTCTCGGCTCCGCCTTCCGGCAGTCCTCCGGCCATTTTTCGGAATCCTCCGGCCTCCGGTCGGCCGGAGGTACAAAAAAGGGGCCGAAGGCCGGAGGTTTTTTGAACCGAATCGTTCAATGCTTTAACGCTCTTCTTTTCTTTTGAAGCTTAGCACTCAGATTGCCTATTTTGTGAATTTGTACAAATGGCAGCTTTAATAAGTGAAGCTGTGAATGTGGACACTAATGTAGGCATTGTAAATGCACCATTGGGGAAATATAATATCATATATTTTGCTTAATAATGAACGAGAATATTTCAGATTGCAAAGCGAGAAGAGTCCGCATTAATCCAGCGCAAGCGCACAAATGGATATAAATCTCTTTCGAGCAGTGTTTTTTTTGTACAAGGTACGTTTGTACATGTACAAAGATGGTCCCCTAAAAGTCTTTTGTACATTTCTGTACACACAAATTTTTGGGTACTATAATATGGTACAGTAGCGACTTTAGTGTGGCAAAAACAGAGTTGTTCGACCTTTAGTTACGTATTTTAGCAATTTCTAGGGTTTCTTGAAGGCAAAAATCAGCAATACTGCCTTCAAAACGGCGCGAAGCGCCAAAAAATTTGCCATTTTTCCTTTCAAAATGCAATTTCTGAAATTATACAGACATAGAGACACACACCAATAGATTCTTCGGCGCGGAGCGCCGAGAATTTTTTGCGAATTTCGAACCTTTTTTGCAGTTTTTGTCTTCCAAAAAAATCTTTGTACATGTACAAAGATAGTCCCCAAAAGTCTTTGTACATCGCGGAAAAATCTTTGCCGAATATAAAAAAAAACCGTGCTTTCGAGTGACGGAATAACAAACTTGGCAAGCGACGTAGTCTGCTCACTTACTTTTTGAGCTGGCTACAGATTGTAGATATAAGTACCTACAGACACATTGCTATGCTAAGCTCTTTATGCTATGTTTATTTGGGTATATAAATGCATGGCTAGATAATAAACATTCACTTCTAAAACAGATCTTTTACTTTCTATCCGCAGATGAGCAATGTATTTATTCAAACCTATATACTGTGCATCAAACAAATTATATTTACGGCTTGTGAAAATTCTAGTTCACTGAAAATTCTAAAGTTCACCCTCCGGCCTCCGGCTCCGGCTCCGACCGGAGCCGGAGGTGACGATGGCCGGAGCTCCGGCTCCGGCCCGGAGGAAAAAAAATGGACCTCCGGTCGATCCCTACTTCTGACCTGTAACATCGTCGTGTAGCCTTTTTTTTGGTCCTTCCAGCATACATGAAAAAGTGAAGCAAGTATCGAATAGGATACGAGCATTTGAGCTAAAAAGCACATTAACTAATCAAGCTACATAAGACTTATTTAAAGTAATACACGCTTAGCTGAGTTAAAATGACCAAGAATCAAACGACAAATTAAAATTGAGAAAAATCAAACGATGAATCAAACTCGAATTAGAAATTCTTATCTTATTGCATCCTGTGATAATGATCCACATTGTTTTAATTGGAAATAAAGTTTTATATTTTTAAGACATCAATCGATAAAGCAAACCTCGTGCTTTAAAAAACTTATTAAAATATCACTTATGCATGTTAGGTGTATAGGACGTGTACTCACACTTTGTCCGCAACGCGTCGTATTTCATACGTACTAATCCCTGATGCTAAATTTGATGCCATGTTTTGTAAACCAGTCAGAATACCTCGCCATGATAGACAGGTGAAAGCTTTAACCCGCCGAAAAATTAAGTAGGCAGCGTGGTCAATTAATAGTAGAATAAGTTCCGAAACTAAAAACGTTATATGCGTTGCCAAAATTTTAGCAATCTACCGATCGCAATACACAATCAATCATAGTACCTATGCCCTAGGGGCGTAAACAGGATTTTATTTCAGGAAAGAGGCGAAATTTTTGAAGTCCCATATCTTGAGAAGAATTAGGAGAAACGCGGAAATAATGGCATTCCTGATGGTTTCTAATTAAATCAATACCATGGTGAAGAAAAATTTTAAAAAATCGACAAATTTTTGTGCCCGATTTGAAATTTGGATATAAAAAATCTACTGCTTAAACTATCTGCATGAGAATTTATCAATATCAAGTTCAAGCCCGACTTCAAAAAATTTCGGAATTCTTGCCTTTGCATTTAACTTTGTGCTTTTCCAAAAAAAAAACTAATGGTGAAAATGGTAAATCGGGAAATGTTTGAAACATTCACTATTTTTAGTCAAGTTTGGACTTCTAAGGTAAGACATATAAAAGAAAATAACAAATCCTGCGCGACTTTAATAACTGAAAAGTGTGCAAAAGCGTATTTTTGCCCTTTTAGTGATTTTCTCTTTATTTTTTATTCTCTCTCTTTGTGCAACCCTTATAAAAACTGAAAATGTTTTTTATTTCGGGAAGGGGGCGCCCAGGCTGGTTACGCCCCTTTGTCTGAGCCACGTTGCAGAAGACTTCCATCAATTCGCGAAAATAGAAATGATACCGATGCAAAAATTGTTTCCGAATGCTTGCTTAGAATTCGAATTGAAACTTAAAATTTGAAATGAAAATCTGAATGTCTCATCTCTCCGAATGCGGCGCGAAAAAAATGTTAAAATTGCTTCAAAAGCTGATGAATCATATTCAGTCATGAGAGCACCGCACATTATCACCGAGGGTTTGCAGCGTGATACCCCAAGCCCAGGTGTGGTTGTTTCGCCTTTGTACAGAAATTCTTTTGACTCCACCGAATTCGCGATTTTCAAAAAAATTAGTGAAAAATGCACTGTAATAAGCGTTTTTTAGCAGTCTGCTTGCTCAAAAGTGTCAAATTTTTGCGCTTTCGCGCCATACTACCTATTTTAAATATAATTTTGTTCAATTTAGTCGAATTTTGAGTTTTCTGCAAAAAAATTTCGCATATACATTCTGTTTTACTTAGTTTCATTTCTTCTAACTTTAATTAAATTTTTTCTATTTTATTTTAAAACACATTATTATGTACATGCCTTCCGTTCATTCAATCAGAATTGAAACGGTTTTATCAAATAGAACAACATATTTTATCTGTTTTGCGTTTTTTGAATCACTCTTGCAGCTCGTTGCAATAAAAGCATAAAAATTTGTTAATTTTAGCTTTTAAAAGAGATATAGTACACTGAATAATCGGCATTGTGCGAAATGCGTATAAATTCTCACATTTTTAGGCTTTTTAGCTTAGAATGCTGAAATAAAAATCTGAAATGGCACTCGATTGACCAACGCTGTTTCGAATTTATTACACCTTAAAAAGATATTATTGTTCGAGCAAAACCTGTAAAAAAAGGCTTCGTAGATGGCCAACAGATTTACCTAATTATAATTGAATTTGGATTTTGCGGCGGATCTTGGATTTCCCTTTAATGAGGCAACACCCTATTCTTTTCCGTCAAACATATACGTGAAAAATTTGAAATTTTTTTATCGCTTCCGTTTTTATGGTTTTTAATTGAAAAAAACAATTTTTTTGGATTTCCGCTAACTAAATCCTGGCCATGCCTATGACGGCTACTAGGGATGCAACCATACGTGGGCAGGGCAGCAAGAAAAATTCTGGGGGGTGGGGTGCAACATTTTGAAGTGTCACCAAAAATGGCCTTAAAAAATGGTGGTATGGCGGATAAAAACACCATTTTTCTGACGTTTCTCATCAAGCACTATCCATTGGCATCAAAAAATTGCGAAAAAAACGGAAAAAATTTTCAAAAATTGAATTCTGGGGGGGATTTCGATTTCTGGGGGTATTTTGATTTCTGGGGGTGCATAACCCCCAAAACCCCCCACGCCCAGGTGTGGATGCAACGGGTACCCGAACCCGATTACTCGGGTACCCCAAAAATATTCAGGACCCGAACCCGAATAAACTGAACTTGACTACCCGAACCCGAATCCAAATGAACTTATTATAACTACTCGAACCCGAAGACGAATGTTTATGGATTTTATTCGGGTTTATTCCGGTATTTTTAAGCTTTAAAAATCCCACAATTGTATGTCAAAGATTCAAAAATTTTCGGCTTTTTGCGTCGTTTTCAGTTTGTCGACTCTAAAACGCTGAATTTCATGTAGTTATCAAGTACACACAAATGGCTATGTAATTAAGTGGTATATTTCAATCGATTCACGTGAATTTTTGATCTTATTTCACAAAACGATTGCCAAATGATATCGTATAAAATGCTAAACACTGCTTCTTTGGTCGTAATTAAACTTGGTTTCTATCAAATTAAACTACACGGATAACACTTTTCGGCAGCATACATTCCCATAAAAAAGGGTGAGGGGTATTATCCCCCTTAGGTCCAAGACTGAAGTCACTATCAGACTATATTTGGTGAAAATCTTCTGAATTTTTTGAGCTTAGTTTTTCTACTATAGAAAAAGTGCACTTAACTATTAGAATTTTATGAAGTGATACATTATTCTGAATGAAAGCAAGAGTAAATAGACAAACTATTTCTATAAAATTTGCATGTAACAACTTGAAATCTTGGAAGAGGATGCCCTCGGCATACATGTAACGGCTGAAATTTCGGATAGGGGTCCCTGGCCATTTTTAGAAGAAAGGGGAGGTTTGCAACTCCAATTTTAGGCCAAAAATGGCAAAAACACCTAAGAATAGCCAAAAAACGCAAGTTTTATAACTTTGAAGGCGGTGCGGGGCCTAAAAGCGTTGGTGGGGAATCGCCCAAACAACCTGTTACGTTTATGTTTCTAAATCATTTTAAGGAGGGGGTAAGCGGCTCCGATTTTTGGCCAAAAGCGGGAAAAACATCTAAAATAACCTAAAAAGCGCAAGTTTTCGCCAAAAATGGGGAGGGTGGGTCAAAATTTTCTGACGTGGGTGTAGGGAGGATGTCCAACCTGGGGTGGGAATTCCCCAAAGCACCCTGTTACACGTCTGGTTTTCGGCCATTTTAGGGGGGGGGGTAAATGACAAATTTTTGGCCGCAAATCGCAAAAAGGGCACCTAAAAAAACCCAAAAATACGGGTTTTCGCCAAAAATCGATTTCGGTTCGTCCATTTATTTTTGGAGCCATCTTTATACAATGTTAAAATACTTTTAGAAATTTCAAAATTTTCGAGGCTCGCGCAAAATATCACTAATATAGGTACTGTATTCAGCTTCAAAGGGACATTAAATACTCCAAAATCAATCTTTGTGTTATATAGGCATCTTCATGGACATTCAAATATCTTTTGTATCTATTTCTACTGTTTTTAAAAATTTTATGCAAAAATAAGTACTATATAATATTTTTGCACTTTTTCCCCTTCAATGATAAAATTGACTAATTTATCTCTGATATTACATTGGATTTATAAGTTGTATGTTGCTTATTACAAGATTGGATTGGCATATTACAATTTGTTTAATATTTCTGATTTTGTAGTACAAGTTGCTTTAGCTTTTCCAGTCGAGTTTTATGTGTAAATTCCATCAAAAGCTCATAAAATATCGCGCTTCGCGCCGAACTAATATTATCAACTAAATTCAGGCCAAATTGTCATATTTAGGACCGCATGTGGGTCGCAGGCATAGGTGGGCAGCACCAAAATTCTGAGGGAGGGGGTGAAAAAATTTTCAAAGGTCAAAAAATGGTCTTAAAAGTGGTCGTATGCACACCTGGGCGTGGGTTTGGGGGTATGCACCCCCAGAAACCAAAATACCCCCCCCAAGAAATCAAAATACCCCCCCCCCCCCCAGAAATCAAAATATCCCCCCAGAATTCGATTTTTGAAAATTTTTTTCGTTTGCAATTTTTTGATGCCAATGGATAGTGCTTGATGAGAAACGTCGAAAAATGGTGTTTTTATCGCCATACCACCATTTTTAAGGCCATTTTTCGACCTTCAAAAAAATCTTGCACCCCCCCCCCCAGAATTTTCTTGCTGCCCACGTATGGTCGTATGGCGAAAAACACCATTTTTCGACGTTTCTCATCGTGCCTCCAATGGCATCAAAAAATCGCTAAAAAAGCAAAACAAATTTCAAAATTTGAATTCTGGGGAAGGGTATTTTGATTTCTGGGAGAGGGTATTTCAACTTCTAGGGGTGCATACCCCCAAACCCCCACGCCCACGTGTGGTCACAGGTCAAACACTGGTAGTGTGTAAAAATTTGTATATTTAATAATATATTTATATAATACATCTACAAAAATTTGTCCGCTCATTCAAAGACTTTTTCGGAGATCTTTATGCATGCACAAAGAAGCTCGTACAAAAATCGTGTCGGCTAATAATTACATCACTTAATTCACTAGTCCCCCATTTTAAGATTTCAACCTCCCTCAACTCTGGACCTTATGAAACCATGTTCGGCAGTTTCTCCAAGCAAGCGATTTCGCGTGGGCTCATATATCAAAAGTAGTTGGTGTGGGCTCATATATCAAAAGTAGTTGTTAATGTTGTTTGTAAGTGTATATCAGACACAACACACACAGCGCTACCTCTCATTTATATTAGCGTTCTTGCACACTGAGGAGGAAGGAAAATCACTGAATACTCGAGTGAAACATTAAATAATTAGGCACGAGGCGTCTAATAATAATAAAAATTGTAACATCTGGCTTACATGTACCTAAGAAATTCGCCATACACTGGTATTCCTTTATTTTTACTGAAATACCTGAACCCGATCAGGTATTGATTTCTGATACTCCGAACCCGAATAAATTGAAGTGGACTACCCGAACTCGAATAAACTTGGATGAAGTACCGAACCCGAATATACCAAAATTCACTACCCGTTGCATCCTTAACGGCTACTATGACTAAAATTTGAGACACCTCTGTATTGTGCAGTTTTTTTGAAAGATAGCTAATTAAAAGGAAACGCCTCTCAGATATACTAAGCCTAAGCGTCATTTAAGCAGAAACTTGAATTTTCACATATCTAATCACGTAGAATGACAGAAAAAACATGCAAAAATTATTTTTGCTAATAAGTTATTTTTTCGTAATCAGCGACCTTGGATATGCCAGATAAATGTTTTTAGCCCAAGTTCGAACATTTTTGTAGACCGTAAAATACCCCTCATTCCGATATTCTCAAGTATGATTTTAGTCATAGATAATTAAATCTGTGGAATTCGCTTCCAAATGATGTTGTAAATTCACCTAGCCTGGAAATTTGTTAACGCAAACTCAGTACTTTCGATCTGTCTATTATTTTAAACGGGCGTGCGTAAGTTGTCACCCATGTGACCGTGTGTTCCTATTGCTGACGTTATAGTCCTTTATATGTTGTCATGTGTGTCATTTAAGAACTCGTCATCTTTTTCTATCGAAAGTTGCATCCTTTTTTGTATTTGTGTTTTTCCCGGACGTTGCAATAAATGCTTTGATTGACTGATTGAATTTTAGTTGAAAATGGTGAAAAAGCCGAAATATTTCAAACGAAATTATTAGGGATGCAGCGGGTGCACATTTTTTGGAATAGCGGTGCGGGTGCGGGTACCAAAATTTTGTTTTAGCGGGTGCGGGTGCGGGTGTCGCACCTTAAAAATAGCGGGTACGGGTGGCGGGTGGCGGGTTTAGCAGTGAGATATAGCATAATATAAATAGGGCTAAAAATGCTCCATTTTTTTGTCCGCTTAATGCAGTTATTTACTGTGTGCAAAATTCATATTAATCTTCAAGCTGATTGTCTTTTTCTTTGCAGACTACTCTCTCAATGAATTAAATTTTGCAAACTGAAGATAAGTAAATTGTCAATGATTGAACCATTGACCAATATGAGTAATATATTTGCACTTTGCAGAATACAATGTTTAGACACTTGTTGTTGTCATTCTCTTTCTTAAAAGGGTCTACGACGTTTTCTTGCGCCAGCAACTTAAAAAATATTCTAACTACATTAATTTTGAAGCAATTTTTAAGTAAATTATATATTCAGAATCGACGAGTATTCATTTGTGTACGACTGAAAAACTGTAGAAAATCCAGTGTATTTTTAGATGCATTTAATTATCTCATCAAATTCAATGATATTCTAAAAGTAATTTGTACCATCACGTAGAGAATTGAATGAGCTTTCAGAATCTGTATTATACTTTAATCATAAATTAAATGTAAATAATTAATAATATTACAACGAGTATGGCGCCAAAACGGCAGTGCCAAAACGTCATACTTCGTCTTAACAAAGCAATGTACAATACATTGCTGCATAATATCTCTACTCACCTAGAGTGGTTGAACTGATGCATGTAAAGACTGGCACCTAGACCCTTTTTTAAAAAAGCATAATTCGCATAATTGGAATTAACCATAAGAGAGCTTGAAAACGTATCTGCAGTCCAGAGGGTACCTCAAAATATGCACTCATTACAAGTAGATGTTCGCTTTTCCAATTTGTACTGGTACGTTAGAACACACTGTTATACATTTTAGTTTTTTCATTAACGTGCCACTGCCTCAGAATCGTTTTGTCTTTTCGTAAATTCTAATTATTATTATCCGCCACCCGCTGTTTTATCATAATATTTTTAGCGGGTGCGGGTGCGGGTAGCAAAATTTCGGAATAGCGGGTGCGGGTACCAAAAAAGAAGCGGTAATAGCGGGTGCGGGTGCGGGTATCCGCTGCATCCCTAGAAATTATATAAAGGTATGCCAAATTTTCAGCCGATTTGCTTCAAATCTATTGACTTTCTTTGGGTGCCTATTGCTTGCTCCTATAAAGTTGTGGTTAAAGTCCAAAAACGGTCAAAGATGACAAAAGTCATAGTTTAGCGTCCATTCCAGTTTACAATAGGCCTATTATTTCTTTAAAAAATTTGGCCCTATTTTTTAGCGAGAAGTTTATTAAAAAATTTCCATATTTATGTTTAAAAAACGTAAAATCAAATTTTGTGATCATCTGTGAACTTCGTCTTGTCATTACGAGTGACTCAGTAAAAACTGTTCAAATCCTCAAATTTTTTGGGGTCAGAGTCATCAACCGGGACTTCTTTGGCCGAGGCAGTACTGGGCTGAATAGCAGTCCCTACCGGGGCCGGGGTCAGACAAGGAAAATATTATTGCATGATACATACTTGGGGTGGGAATAGGGAGAGAAATAATGAGCGACTGCTCCATTCGGTAGTAAATGGCAAGCACAAAGTTAGGTGCGACTTTTTAAATCAAATTTCATTACTATTTATGTCACAAGAAAAAAATTTAGTCGAGTGTTTCATTGTCTGAATCATCAGTGAATTCTATGTCGCTGCTATTAGAACACTCAGTATCATTTGAATCTTCACTACTGCTACTGCTGTTGCTTGCGCCGCATTCTACATGTTCATCAGCCAAAGTGTTCGGGAGCTTCCTCGTATCGAATCAAATCGCTCACAAATTATGCTTTAGAAATGAGAGCTTCTGAGCTTCCCCCCCGCAAAAAAATTTTTCACCCCCCCCAAAATTTACACTTTTTAGAAAAATCATAGGAATTGTCTAGATTTAAGCGCATTTAGCGTTCAAATGGCACAAAATTGTCAAATAATTGGTGCTTCACGCCAAATTGGCATTATATAGTTACTTTTTGACTATATTTTGGTCAATTTAATGCAATTTTTAGAATTTTTTCGTGTTTTTATGTTCTAAAAGAAAGAGCATCATCAGAAATGCTTAAAAATCGCGTTTTCAACGCATATCAAGCTTTTTTACGGTAAAAAGGGCACTTTAAAAAGTTTTTTCGATTTCACCCCCCATGGAAGCGAGTAGAAATGATGGCACACAGTCAATGCCCTAACAGAGCATAAATTTTCCAAGCAAGTTAAAATAAGAAACAAAGGCTTTGAATATAAATGATGAGAAAGCTCCGATAAAAAACAGAAGTAATTATTGTTATTAACAAAACCAGAAACAATAAATGAGACACATATAGTTTATCGGATCGAACGCAATTCTGCAGCGCAGTTTACATTCGCCTATATTTAACTTCCGTCCTAATAACTACTACACGAGAAACGCATTTTAAACCAGGCGGTTCCCATTCAATTGAATGTAAAAGTGTTTAAAAAATTTTTTTTCTGAAAACGCACAATTTCCAACTAGCAATAGAATGTATTTGTCAACTCTAAATCTTTTAGCCACTAGCTACGAATAAATGAGATAAAAGTAGCATTTGGTTTGATTACCTAAGTGAAGGAATCGAAAACATGCAGATTGCCCTGAACATTTACTCAGTAAAAGCTCATTTATACACAGTAGCAAAGATATGTATAATAAGGACTAAGTATACATATGGTCGAATCAGCACAGTTCTCAAAATTAACACTTCCCCATTGATAAATAACTGGCTGTATCACAATTTGTACAAAATACAAATTACACTAACTTTTCCCGGCCCGGCCATTTTTTGACCTTGCCCTGGCCGGGGCAGGGGATTACGTATAATATTATTCACAATAATCTCCTTACCTTCTGAAGATTTTTATAAGTTTTATGGTCATTCGCGTACTAGGAATGCATTTGCTAAAAAGATCTATTTATAAAAATTTCGACTTAATTGTAAAAAGTATTGTTTTGCTACTAGATCAGCTAGAATTTGGAACATCTTCTACAATATATTCGAAGTTCTCCAAATGTTGAGATATTTAAGAAAAATTTGAAAAAGGTTGATTTCGGAAATTTTTTGATGGGGCACAGGTGAGCGCTGATCTATTTGCCTGTGTGTCTGTGTCAAGGACATTTCGCATTACACTATGCTATTTTATTTTCCTTGCGTACTTTGTTTTTCCCACTGGCGTAGCCAGTGGGGGAAGAAGGAATTCTCCCTGGGGAAAATTTTTATATTTTCAAAAAGTGAGCAATATGGTTGCGTGATGCTGTTTTGCGATTAAAAAATCTAAAAATTCGGTGCCTCGCGCTGGTTTATTCTATTGTTTGGCAGTTTCTACCGTTTTATTGGTGGAAAATTAAAAAATTAGCGCTTCGCGTGCATAAGAAGCATTTTTCCCGTCAAAAACATGAAAAAATTTTTGAGAAAATTAAATTTTTTTAATGGCTTAAATCATGCAGGATGATGCGAAAAGCCCAAAAAACACGTCATTTAACGGCCCGCGCGGTTTTACGCGTTTTTTGGACGAAAAAATTTTTTTCGGAATTCCCCCCCCCGCTGAAAATCCTGGCTACGCCTATGGTTTTTCCGAATAAAGTATTAGTATTAGTAATCTGAAAAATGGCCGGAGATAGCCGGGGCCACGGTCGACTACTACGGACAGACTACTGTGCGGGCTGCGGGTCGGATCCTGCGGGTTGGATGGTACCCTGACTTTTGCGGGTCGGGTACGGGCAGGGTTGGCCGGGCATGGTTTTTTGGGTTTTTGGATTTTTATGGTTTTTTATGGTTTGAAAATCGGCCTGGTTTTTGTTTTTTTGGTTATTTTAAGTCGATGTTAAAAAATGTCGCAAGATTCATATTTCATCATTTGTAAACATGCGCAAATAGTACTCTTCACTCTAGCATAGAGTAGACTAATTATTTAGGGAATAAACGGCATGAAATAGTTTATTTTCATTTTGGTTGAACTTTTTTGTAAGAGAGACGTAATTATAATCGTATAATGTAATGATGATCCAGGCACGTAGCTGACCCTCCAATTATGGGGGACCAACTAATTTTTGGGGGGACCAAATGGCAAAAAGGCCAAAAACGGCCAAAAATAAAATTAAAAAAATTGAAATTTTTTTAGTTTTTCAAAATTTTGGAAGGAACGATCCGAGATATTTCTAGCGATGAAAATGAACAAGAAGAAAAGGAAAGAATTATTAATAGTCAATTGTTAGACTTTCTTAAGGTTAATAAACTAATATCTCCTTTTTCAATTTGGTTTTCAAAAGAATAAATCTTGTGAAACACAATTGTTAAAGTGTAAATTTTCATGGATTCAGTCGTTAGCTAAAAAAGAAACTGTTGATATAATATATTTAGATTTCTCTAAAGCTTTTGATAAAGTAAATATGGAAAACCTTTATTAAGTTAAACGGATATGGAATAAACGGTAATTTGTATGCATGGTTAAAGGCCTATTTGTTTAATCGTTCCCAATGTGTTCGCGTTAATCAGTCTTTTTCAGATTATGTGCCTGTCACCAGCGGTGTCGTCCAAGGAAGTGTCCTTGGACCTACGCTCTTTTCGATTTTTATAAATGATATATGTGATAATATTTGTAGTACGGTTTATATGTTCGCAGATGATATCAAAATTTTCAATATTAGTCGTAACTGTAAATTATTACAGTCTGATTTAGATAAGATTATTGACTGGGCAATTGCATGGGATTTACCTATTTCTCGAACCAAAAGTCAAGTTCTATATTTGGGTAATAATAATCAAAAAGCTGTTTATAGACTAAATGGGGAAATTATTTCTAGTGATCCGTTTGTCCGTGATTTAGGAGTTTTGATTCCTCGAAATTTAAAATTTAAGGAACATTATAATTCTTTGATTAAAAAGCTTTCTTTAGATGTATTTTCATACGCAAATCATTTTTCGCGTGATAAAGGTAATCTTGTTAAAGCTTATAGTTGTTATGTTAGACCTTTATTAGAGTATTGTTGCAGTGTATGGAACCCCTCTTATCTTAAGGATATAGATAGATTGGAAGCTGTTCAACGTAGATTCACTAAATATATTTTTGGCTATAATAATATTTTTTCTTACGAGGATCGTTTAACACAACTTAAATTGTGCAGACTTGAATTAAGACGCTTGCAGATTTGTCTGTGTATGATGTATCAAATTATTTGTCATAAATCATGTTTGGAAGCTGATGATTTTTTTGTATTTAATCATAATATTACCCGTAGCATTAATAGATTTAAATTAGTCATACCTACTGTACATTCTAATTTAGAAAAGTTTGATTTCTTTTACAAATACATCGCAGTTTGGAACGATCTTCCTGACTTCATTGTTTCTTCCCCTAACCTAAACATATTTAAATCTAGATTAGCAAACTTTGATTTATCTAGATATCTTGTGGGGCGCGCGTAAAACTTGTCATTCCATTGACTCGCATGTCCCTTTACTAATTCGTAATTGCATTTATTATATATCTTGTCATTTCGTATTTTAACTGTTGGTATTAGTAATAAAATTTTCTTTCTTTCTTTCTTAAAAGAAAATGATTCTTAATGTTGCCGTTTATTCTACTGAATAAATTTGAAATTGTTCACTTTTGTTATTTTTCCTGAATAATTGGTTAGGCAACTCATGCCTGTTCTTTAATTTAGTGGTTTTTAATCTACTCACGACTAAGATATAAAACCAAAATTTAACCATTAAAAAACCATAAAACCAAAATATCGGAAATTTTCAAACTTTGGTTTTTTCCAACCCTGGGTACGGGCAAATAATACATTGCCAACCTGACTTTCATTTCCTGGGTACGTTATGGCTTTCTATAGTAATTATAGATTCTAAAAAGGCATAAATTAGCAAGCCATCAAGCTTGATTTCTTCCTAGAATGTAAGGACATTGTAATATTTTACGAAATCTTGGGCACGCACGCAAGTCACGCCTCAGCGCTTAAATGATTAGCTACAAAAACTAACTATCGTTAACTTGCAGTAGTGCTATTTCGGACATAGTATATATCACCAAATCCTTCATAGCACGGAAATCAATTTTGAGCGCTCTGCTTAAGCGAATGATTGCAAAAACAATGCTTATGCGGCCTACGGTAGCACAACGTTGCATAGCAAAACTTCATATACTTTTCGATTGCGATGCAAAGTATCGTATTTGCTGTTTTAGTTAAGCCGCTTTTATAAAAGATTTTTATCGACTCTTAAATTGTAATCCACTGACAAAGTTTCGTGAAAAACGTTATGTAGTGCTAAGCTAGATTTGCTTAGAAAAGGCACATTACGAAAAATTATGGATCAGGTTATTTTCCGAAACGATATGAATTTGAAAGCTATTTCCATTATCGTATTTTCCGAAATACACGAAAATTATGCTATGCCTCATCACAGCAATTCTGCCGTTTGTCTACCGCCGCTTGACTATTACTTTTGCCTCCGATGTGTCCACTTGAGCACGAATTAAAATAGGTCTTTTTAGACTTTGACAGTATGAAGAACGGAGCGAATCGGCAGGCAGCCCACCGCATGGCAACATGTTTGCGAAGCTAGAGAGGGTTGAATTTTAAACCTTTGTCACCAGCTTACGGTGGTCTGTCTATGAAGGTATAGGCATTGGTATGTAGTTGCCTATGTGATATGAATAAAATATGTATGCATATCAGCAGAGATTATCATTTCACTGAAAAAGATAAGCGAGACACCATTTCTGCGCTATAAAACTTATACAGTGTTTACTGCATTAATCGAAAAAGTGAACCAAATCATGGTTGATAGGTGCACCGTTATTTCCCTCCGCATTTTTGGGTTTTTGTGGACTAAATTTCGAGATATGGGAAAAATTTTTGCCTTAGTCTACATTGTGGAAAATGTTTAATGCAAAAATGCGTGTTAGAACGTTAAAATTCCAAAATTTGCTAAATTGATTCATTTTTAACGTTTTTTTATTGATGCTCGCACCGCGCCGATCGCAGCAGTTTTATCGATAATTTGCTCCAGAACTTGACTATAATTGAAAATCCTCATTTACTAAACGGATTTCGACAATTGTATTTGGGGTATGGGAATCCTAGAAACAACTACAAAATGGGTTTTCAAGATTTAATTGTTTTTGAAGGATCTATTAAGGATTTGGGAGTGTATATTAGTGATGACCTATCTTCTAGCATTAATTGTGTGAACACTGAGTCTAAAGCTTCTCGAGTTGCATCGCTGATCCATAAAAGCTTCGTCTCAAAAAATATTGAATTAATGGTAAAAGCTTTTAAAGTCGGGTATGGGTAAAATCTGAACCAGGACCAGGACCAGGACCAAGACAAAATGGGTAAAATCCGACAATCAATCAGGACCAGGACCAGAACTGGACTCAGGACAAATGGGTAAAATCCGGACAATCAATCAGGACCAGGACCAGGACCGGACTCAGGACAAATGGGTAAAATCCGGACAAACAATCAGGACAATGAAAAGATCAGGACAATGTATTAGATATGTAGGGTCGGACTCACACCTGGGCGTGGGGGCTGGGGGTATGCACCCCCCCAGAAACCAAAATACCCCCAGAATTCAATTTTTGAAAATTTTTTTTCGTTTTTTTCGCACTTTTTTGATGCCAATGGATAGTGCTCTATGAGAAAGGTATTTTTCGCCATACCATCCATTTTTAAGGCCATTTTTCGACCTTCAAAAAATTTTGCACCCCCCCCCAGAATTTTCCAGCTGCCCACGTATGGTCGGACTGGCCAGCCAGAACCAGCCCAATTTGTCTGGTCCTGGCCAGTCCGACCCTGCATATCTAATACATTGTCCTGATCTTTTCATTGTCCTGATTGTTTGTCCGGATTTTACCCATTTGTCCAGAGTCCGGTCCTGGTCCTGGTCCTGATTGATTGTCCGGATTTTACTAATTTTGTCCGGTCCTGGTCCTGGTCCTGGTTCCGGATTTCACCTTTTCCCTTTAAAGTCTATGTAAGACCCATTTTGGAGTATAGCTCTGTGGTTTGGAACCCTTATTTGATTAAAGATATTAACTGTATTGAAAAAGTTCAGCGGAAATTTACAAAAAAGAATACTAGTGGCGACAAGGTGACTTGTCTTACAATGAGCGGTTGGGTTTGTTAAATCTTAAAAGACTCGAAACTCGGCGTATTCATTTTGATCTCACAATTTTTCTTTTCAGAATAATCAAGAGACAGTTACTTTCCTTTGAAGACTTTTTCGAACTCGCACCTGAAAGGGGTACCAGATCGGTAAGTGATATAAAGCTTTATATCCACAAATTTCATTTGGACTGTAGGAAAAACGACTTTGCAAACAGGACGGCTAGAATCTGGAATACTCTGCCCCAAAATATTGTTGATTATAAATGTTTTAAACGGTTTAAGGGTTTGATTTCTAAACTTTGTTTAGATGAGTTTCTAAAGGGGCGTACGTGAGCGCGATCCGCCTGTACGTCTCAGCCATTACTATGCCATGCTGATAAACTTTCTTTTCGTTCTTTCGACATTATCTTTTATTATATCCTTTTCCATGTGATTTATATTGCATTTTCTACGGCAGTAATTGCTAATAAAATATTATTATTATTAATTTGAATACTGTAAAAATGTGTTTTAGAGGCCGAAATTTCTAAATTTTCCGGCGCTTAGCCCTGGATTGATTTAATTATATATTTGTTAGGCAATGTTAATACCGCGCCGCGCCGATCGCCGCACTTCTATCGACAGCTTGCTGTAGAACCCTACGATTGAAAATTTTATCTTCTGCACGAATTTTCGGGCAATTTTTGTAATGCAGAAATGCGTTCAAGAGGCCAAATTTCAGCTTTTGAGTTCTGAACGGATTTCTACAATTTGAGTGAAAAATAATTGATCTTACAAAACATTGATTTCACAAATTTATTGTTGTGGCATACCTAGTTGTATCAGTTCCGTGATCTTTGTACGTCCTTTTGTTCAGTCGCTATTTTATCATGTATTTGCGTTTTATCATATTTTATGTATTTTTCTGGACAATAGACAAATTCTTTCTTCTATTTGCAGAAATTGTCGCAGAATAGCGTTACGCAACCGCCATATATACATGTAACAGCTTAAAGTTTGGGGGGGTGGGTTCCGGCCATTTTGTGGAAGGGGGTAAGTGACCTCCGATTTTTAGCCGAAAACGGCTACAAAATGCCTAAAAACGACCCAAAAATTCGTTTTTTTAAATGGGGGATGAGTCGGGAGGATATCCGACTTTGGTTGGGGGATCCTCCCTCTTACACGTATGGCAACCGCATAGGTATATTTCAGAGAGTTTAAAAATTTTCATGGGGTAATCCCTCCTTCCCTGTCCAACGCTGGCTAAGCGACTGAATCCCCATTTAGAAGAACATGTGTGACAGTGACTAACTATTAATAAATTAAACGAATGAGGAATTTCTGTCTTTTTTAGTTGACCTAATGATGTCGTCAACATTATTCGATAATTTTGCCATGGCTTCAACGTTTGGAGAAATAATAACCGCGTACAACAAAATGTGTTCGGAGATGCTTTTGGATTCACTTGATTATCGTAGCTTTTACCACAAGTTAGCGTTAGAATTGACACTCCTAATGACAGTTTTATTGAAAATTAATTTAAATTGCTATAAAAAACTTAAATTTAAACTGATTGAAAGTATGGTTTTAATTGCCTATCGATTCCGTGTAATGTGTACCAAAGCGCGTATCCAGGATTTTGTTTTCTGGGGGCACGACCTATATTTTTTACATACCTTAAGGTACCAAAGGATGAATTAAAAAAGATGTTTTACAATCACTCAATGTTACTTATTGAAGTATATTCGCATCCTACATTTAGCTGATGTACGAAAAAAAATTTTCCTGTACAGTAGGTTACGGTAAAGTTTTGTTTATCAAACCCATGTACTTTTTCACAGTCTTTTCATATCACTGCGAATTTATAATAAACTGTGATGATTTCTAAAAATAAATCTTATCCTATCTTAAAATCGCGAATTTATGATTGCAGACTAGACTGTCTAAGGGGTCATTCCATATCAAGTGACCAAATCACCTTTTTGGACCATCTTGGACCATGATGAAATATTGTGTAGGTATTGAGCAAACCTTCAAATGATCCTGTGCCAAAGCTTAGTTTCATTAGTGGTATAGAGGGGTGCTGGAGCCTCCTGAAAAGGGTAACGTGCAATGCGAACGCGTGCGCGAACAAATTGCCAAGTTTCAAGTGCTATTATTATGGAACCATAACAGCTAGCATCCTGAAAAATGGTAAACCAGGACAACTTTTTGTGTTCTGCATGATTGTTGCAGTGCCAAGGTTCAAAAAGTTCTAGTTTTATTACTGTTATGTCGCAAAGTTGCCAAAATAATGCATCATGTCAAATTAGGGCTGACTCTTAATGCATATAACTTTGGAACAAAATTTACTGGGAACTTGTACTTTGGTCAGCTAATTAAGCCTATTGCTCCTTTTGAGCTTCCAGAGTATCAGCTATTAAGCTCACTTTGTTGCCGAAATACATGCTGTTGAACACTAGGTTCAAAGTTTACACGGCAAATAATGTGCATTTTCAAAGCTAAGTTGCACAAAACTTTTGTCTACAATCAAGTTCTTTTTGTTACCATTGCAGAGAGCAGACTATTTCCTTTAAGAATCATCTTGTTTCATGTCTTCGTCTTATTCTTAAGGGTCTGAAAAATTTACTTTGAAATTTGCACTTATTCGATTATGTGACACGATGTCTTCAAATATAATCTATAGGAGTTCTGACTTTAGAGTCAATCTTACTTCATAAAGAAGTAGTATATAGGAGACAATTGTGTTGTTTTTCAGAAGTTTAAAACACCTTCTTTGCTTAGCAAGACACACTCATCACTTAAAATCCACAAAATAAAATTTTAAGCCTGGCGAATTAGTTATTTCAATGGACTTAAAATTATGCATTTATTATACAAGATTCAGTTCAAGGTTTTCATTGGAAAAACAGTCAAGCTGCACTACACCTCTTCGTAGTGCACTAAAACAATGCTGATCAAGTGCAAAGTATGAGCTTTTGTATTATTAGCAGCTGCCTGCAGCATGACACTGTTCCTGCGCATGCTTTTTTGATCAGCTTAATTGAATATATGAAGAATACAGTGGAAGATATAAAACACATCTACTACCAGTGAACGATCGAAACTCCAAAATTTTCCGAAGCATCGGCCGAAGGCCGAATCTGTATAGATAATTTAGTCCAATTCTGATTATAGTCTGTTTCATTTATTCGAGAGCTTTTTAGTCAAATCTTCTAATGGCTACAGTAAGCTAAACAAGACAAATTACTGTACTTCGGCAGATCAGCTAAGTGAGGGCGAGTGGCTAGAATTCTTCCATTTTTAATGCACTAATACGCCCAATTAAATTTTATTCAGGTATTTAATCAGTGCTGGGACATACTACAGTAAGTGCGCTAAACAAAAAGCTATAGGCCGGAATCGAACCCGGGTTGCTTCGATTACAAGCAAGAGGTTTTACCACTGAGCTATGCAGGAGTTCGCAGCATTTCTTAACATCCCAGTCGATTGTGTTTAAAGTGTCGACTCAAGATAAGATGAATAAGCGATTTTTATCAGTAAGTTAATTAATCTGCTGGAAGACGAGAATAAATTATGCCGCAAAAATGTAATTGAAAAACCCTTCTATGCTCCGTAGCTAAAGTGAGATCTAGCGACTTACAGTAAATAAGAAATAAGGGGTTACTGTAACCTCCGAAAACATTTACTGAAAAAGCTCTCGGATAAATGAAACAGACTATAGTATGAAGAATGAATTGCGAATTTAGTCACAAATATGAAAGTTGAGCTTGATTATGTTTCAGGAGTAAATATGAAGTAATAAAATAGTGTCATTCATTGCAAAAATTTTTCAAAAGCGCAATTAATTCTTTTCATTAACATTGATTTCATTATTACTCATTTCATCTATATCAGCAGCCAATATGTATCGATCATCATCAGATTTACTATCCTGGATATATAAAGATAGAATGTATTATTAGGAATAAAGCCTGTAATTTTTGAGAATTATGAAAACAATTAATTTATAAATTTCTTATTTTAATGGCGATACTTATAAATTTGTAGAAGTAAGGTTGACATAAAAAGTAAATTGAGATTTCTATCCGTTATTAGATGCAGAAATTTGAGAAAGTTAACACGTCGACCATGAAGCAATTATTTGATTTGATACAAAATCGAATGGTACACAGCAGTGTTTTTTTGTACTCGGCAAAGATTTTTTCTCATGTACAAAGATTTTTGGGAAGACAAAAATTGCAAAAAAGGTCTGAAATTCGCAAAAATTTTGAGCGCTTCGCGCCGAGAGATGAGTAATTGAGAGTTCTATACATAATGATCTTGCGGGAAGTTTGGGGGGCAGGGGTTTTCACCCCCGCAGAATCATTTTTCACCCCCTCCCTCCGCAAAAAATTTTTCACCCCCCCCCAGAATTGGCGATTTTTCAAAAGTTTCCTAAACTTATATGAAAATTGGTGGAAAAAGTGTTTTTTAAGGGTTTTTAGCTATCTATTTGCTCAAAATCGCCAAATTTTTCGGCGCTTCGCGCCATATATTCATGTTTTAAGCGAAATATTGTCAATTTATTCGACTTTTTTCGAAATTTTTTTCATGATTTCATGCTCTAGAAGGATAAAGTATCGTCAGAAACGCCAAAAAGCGATGTTTTTTAACGCGTACCGGCCATTTTCGGGCCCAAAAAAGGCACTTTAGGTTTTCACTCCCAGAATTCCCATACTGTGCATGTATGGTTCTATATATCTTTATAATGACATAAATTGCGTTTCAAAAAGAAAAGTGTCAAATTTTTTGGCGCTTCATGCCGTTTTAAGACAATTCTTAGTAATTTTTGCCCTTAGAGACCCATAAATTAGTTAAAATACACTACTAAAAGTCGAACAACTTTGTTTTTACCACATCAAAATCGCTACTGTGCCATATTATAGTACCCAAAAATTTGTGTGCACAAAATGTACAAAGATTTTTGGGAAGACAAAAACTGTAAAAGGTGCAAAATTCCCAAAAATTTTCGAAATAAGTAATTTTTTGTCATATCTTTATAATGTTAGAAATTGCATTTTGAAATAAAAATATCCAATTTTTCGGTGCTTCGCGCCGTTTTGAGACAATTTTTAGTAATTTTTTGGCGTCAGAAACCCAGAAATTAGCTAAAATACACTACCAAAGGTCGAAAACCCTGTTTTTCCACACTAAAATCGCTACTGTACTATCACTATAATATAATACCTAAAAAAATTTGATTGTACAAAATGTACAAGGACTTTTAGGGAGCATCTTTGTACACATACTGACGGACCTTGTTAAAAAAACAATGGTACACAGTAGACACACGACATACAACAAGTACAAAGATGGCGCTGAAATTTCGTGTAAACAAAGACATGCCTTCAAATGTGAGACATGTAGGAATGAAGGTGTGGCTTTTTCCTTATGTGTCTGGTCATTTTCGCGATCGCTAGTGATCTATTCATAGTCAAACTTTTCTAAGAATGGAAACAGATGCGGAGCGGGTACAATGCTTAGATGAGTCAGCTTTTGTTATTAATACATGGTCGCTTGCTGTTTATACAGTCAAAGTAACTGTTGTGAGCATATTTTTAACAAGACTTAAGGTGACTAGAAGATAAATTGAGCTAAATGGCATCGTCTGAGGATAGTTATATTGCACATTGTCTAAATTTTAATGCTAATAAAAAAACTGCTATGAAATGGAGCTTCGGCCTTCGGCACTTTTTTCCTTCTTGCTTTGGCTTTCGGCCAAAGCAAGAAAACACTACAGCTTCGGCCAAAGCTTCGGCCGAAGCCAAAGCTTCGGCCGAAGCTTTGGTGTTTTTGGCATAAGTCACGGCAAATCACCCTGTGATGGCATTGGTGAAACTGTTAAACAATTAGCAGCCATACATGATCTGGGGTTTCACCCCGGTAGAATCATTTTTCACCCCCCACAAAAAATTTTTCACCCCTCCAGAATTGGCGATTTTTCAAAAGTTTCCTAAACTTACCTGAAAATTGGTAGAAAAAGTGTCTTTTTAAGGGTTTTTGGCTATCTATTTGCTCAAAATCGCCAAATTTTTGGCGCTTTGCGCCATATACTCATGTTTTAAGCAATATATTGGTCAATTTATTCGACTTTTTCGAAATTTTTTTTTCATGATTTTATGCTCTAGAAGGATAGAGTATCATCAGAAACGCCAAAAAACGATGTTTTTTAACGCGTACCGGCCATTTAGGGCCCAAAAAAGGCACTTTAGGTTTTCACCCCCCAGAATTCCCATACTGTGCATGTATGTAAGCAGCTCGTGCCAGCCTTCAATGCCGTGCCTCATTGATGATCAAATTTTCATGCCAAGGAAGTTATTTGACTATTGTATTCAGCAAGTAATTATAATTACCTTTATTTGTTGCTAAAGAAGAAATTAATGCATTTCGATCAGCCAAGAGGAAAGCTTCAAAGATGGATGTACCATAGCAGGTATACACATGAGAAAATCACCATTTTGTGCCCATTAATGAAGCTCAAGTCCATGTCAGCATGGTTTCTAATGATGCCAAATCATCGTTTGTTGCTTCCTTGAATCAATTTGCGACAATCACTTCTCCATCCCTATCAGATGCTAATCTTCAGCCAGGACAATACATTGCTTGTATTTATGATGACAATTAGTGGATTGGCAACATCTGTCAAATTTTGGTTGAGCAGCATGATGCCTTAGTGAACTTTATGCATCCACACGGAATAGCCCATTCATTTTATTGGCCGCCTAGAACAGACAGCTCTTGGATACCAGAACAGCACATTGTGGTCAACATTCCAGCCCCCACAGCTACAGCAATGGGAAGGCAGTATAATTCAGAAGAGGCCCTCATGCTGGATATTGATGATAAATTTCAGTCAATAAAAAATAATGAAGCAATACCTCAACAATCATCTGTAGTTCTACCTATTAAACAATGTATCACTTCGGCTTGGGATCATAGATGGACAATTCCGCTGCCTCCCCGCGCCACCGGGTGGCGCCAGAAGGCACTTCGGTACCTTCTGCACCCCAGCTGGGTGGCGCCAGAAAAACAGTTTTTGATTGGGGTGGTGGTAGGAATTTTTGACTTAAAAATAAAAAAGTGAGAAAATGATACAACCAACCAACTAGCCATCAACCAATCAACATTAACCGGTCAACCAACCAGCCAACTAGCCAACCAAACAACTAACCAACCGGCCAAGCAACCAACCAACTAGCCGACTAACCAACCAACTAACTGGCCAACTAATCGGCCAACTAATCTAGCCAACTAACCAGCCATCTAGCCAATCAAACAACTAACCAACCACCTACCCAATCAAACAACTGACCAAGTGGCCAAACAAACAAACAACCAACCAACCAACCACTCAACCAACCAACTAGTCAACCAACCAACCAACTAGCCGACCAAACAACCAACTAACCAGCTAAACAACCAACCAACTAGCTAAACAACCAACCAACTAGCCAACCAACGAGCCAAAGAACCAGCCAACTAGCCAACCAAACAACCTACAAACCAACCGGCAGCAGCCAAACAATCAACCAACCAACCTAAACAAAAGGGACCCCAGTACCTTCAGAATCAAAGTCCATTGCCCAGGTATGCTTGGGATCCATAAAGAAACCAATTTGGGCATGGGATCTTTGGTAAGAAACCCTCAACATTGGGCTAAGGATTCTTGGTAAGAAACCCTCAACATTGGGCTTGGGATCCTTGGTAAGAAACAACCTATGGTAAGAGACCTGCCCGTGGCTGGCCTTGCCTGGCATTGGGCGTGGTCTCTAGGGGATTGGGTTTTCAATTTATGCCTTGAATGAAGTGGTGTGCATCAACTCATTTAATACATAAAATTGGCAGTGGCTCAAGCACTATAGATCAATGCAAGGACGTTTGATTTCGGAATGGGTATACAATCTTTCAATAGCATCAATTTTATTGTATTAGATTTAAGCCTTGCATTATCATAAATAAAAATTACTTGGGTGACACTAAGCATCATTAGCAATAATAGTTTGAATGCATTGTACAAACAATTTCGTTTCATTGCCTTCATGCAGTATATCATGATTGTTAAATAAGTGCAAATTTCAATGTAATTTTTCTGGCCTTAAAGGATGAGACTGAAACATGAAAGAAGATGATTCTCAAAGGAAAAAGTCTGCTCTTTCAATGGTAACAAAAAGAACTTGATTGGAGAAAAAGTTTTCATGCTATGTAGTTTTGAAAATGTACCAAATTTGCTGCATAAAATTTGAACATAGGGTTCAACAGCACATATTTTTGAAACAAAACGAGCTTAATAGCTGATACTTCGGAAGCTCAAAAGCAGTAATAGCTTAGTTAGCTCATCAAAGTACAAGTTCCCAGGAGATTTTGTTTCAAAGTTATATGCATCAAAAATGTGCCCCAATTTGACATGATGGATTATTTTTGGCAACTTTGTGAGATAATAGCAATAAAGCTAACACTTTTTTAAACCTTGACACTGCAACCATCATGCAGAGCGCAAAAAGTTGTCCTGGGTTGCCTTTTTCAGGATGCTAGCTGTTACGGTTCCATAACAGTGGCACTTGAAATTTGGCAATTCATTGGCACACATGTTCACATTGCACAGGTGCCTTTTTTAAGAAGGCCCTGGCACCCCTCTATACTACTAATGAAACTGAGATTTGGCACAGGATTATTTTAAGCATAAAACTACACCTACACAAAGTTTTAATGAAATTGAACATGGTGACCCAAAAATTTTTGTCAAATTTTGGTCACTTGAAATGGAATAATCCCGAATTTTTTTAATTTTAGGCTTAAAGAGCATGTTGCTTGTTGGAGAGCCGACAAATTGTGGGCTTTACTAAATAAACGAGCCTCTGGTAAAGAATACAAAAGCCAGAAGGCCTGTGAGAGATTGAGAGTAATTACGACTTTATCTTGCTATAATTGACATGTTTTTAAACTGTTTTTTTTGCTTTTAATTTTTTAAAGTCAAAACCAAGTTTTTGATTTTGGAACTAGTGGTATTTTACTTTTATATCAATCATATAATGCCTTTGTCCCATACATGTAAGAGGTGGATGAGGGGATCTCCCCAATGTCAGACCCCCATGCCCAAAAGCCAGAAAATTTTTCGATCATCCCCCTATTTTCTGGGAAAAAAATCGATTTTTTGACCGTTTTAGGCTTTTTCGTTATGTTTTGGCCAAATATCAGAGGTGATTCCCCATTCCCCTCCTAAAATTGGTTGCGGATCCAATTAATGACTGGATCTGATCTCGGTCCTGGCTGACCCTTGTGGGCCGGGTCCCAGTCCCGGCCAAAAAAGGGCCGGGCCTTTGAAAGGTGGTATAAGGAAAACATCTCGAGTTGTCATCAAGGAACAAAACATTTGTCTTGTCAATAACATTTGTGTGATTAGTTTGGAAATGTTCTTGAATTAATTACTCTGCAGCTTTTAACCAGTTTTATCGAGCTTCTATGAAATTAGCACCAGACAGATCTTATTTAGCAAAGAAAAATGCTCGATGTAACAAAAAGGGCAAATATACTTGGAAAAAGCGGATTATTAAAAGACACTAAAAGATGGGAATAGGGAAAAGTCATCTATCCGCGCAAAAATCTACAAGAATCTGCTAAAAATCGATTTTTTCTAAGCAACACGAAAATCGGAGTATATTCTGCGGTCGGCAGAAACTAGTTGTGGCCACAATTTGGCGTGGAAGGGGTTTCAGTTGGGGCTACAACTCATATAAGCTGAAAAACCTTTACAGATTATTAAAGAAGAGCTTGCTAAGCAGAGTTGTAAACAAAGAGAAACTTAAAGTTTAAAACATATCATTAAATTATGAAGAGAATTATAAAAGATTTTAAACTATAAGAAAATGAAAGATGTGGGATTTAAGTAAATTAAAACAAATTTAGAGGATATGATGAAACATTATTGTTGAGAATAGGACGATCACGTGCTATGTATAATGACTCCTTGATCAAAAGATCGATGGATGCTCGACTAATAACCTTGAAGCAATCTGATGTATTTAAATGATTGCTATTTGAGATATGTTTATGAATAGCAGATAAGCTATCACCCTGAATTGGCTTTCCTGTAGCAAATGAGATGCCAGTATGCTCTGCAATTCTACTGGCATCTCATTTGCTACAGGAAAGCCAATTCAAGGTGATAGCTTATCTGCTATTCATAAACATATCTCAAATAGCAATCATTTAAATACATCAGATTGCTTCAAGGTTATTAGTCGAGCATCCAACTCTTTTGATCTTTTGATCAAGGAGTCATTATACATAGCACGTGATCGTCCAATTCTCAACAATAATGTTTCATCATATCCTCTAAATTTGTTTTAATTTACTTAAATCCCACCTCTTTCATTTTCTTATAGTTTAAAATCTTTTATAATTCTCTTCATAATTTAATGGTATGTTTTAAACTTTAAGTTTCTCTTTGTTTACAACTCTCGCTTAGCAAGCTCATTTTTAAAAACTCTTACTTAGTGAACAGTCACTTCTTTACAGATTACTTAGGCCCCCAGAATTCTATTTTTAATAACATTTTTGTTGATTTCATTTAACCAGATCCCCCAGAATTTCTCGCTGCCTAGTTTGAGAAAAATAACAGTACTTTATTCTTAATACATCAAACTGATCAATCTGAATTTAAGAAAACGACAAATATTCTGTTTACTAACTTTAACTGAATACAAGTTCAAGCGATCGCTGTATACATGCACAAACAGGTTAGCATCAAAGAATTTAGGACACAGCGCTAAAAGAATGAGCGAGATAACTGTGTAAATAAATGCAATAGTGCATAACGATAGACCAGAAATTTTAATAGCTTATGTATGTAAAATGCCGAAGCAGGAGAATGTCTTAACCTACATCATCTCATCACGCTAGCATAACACGTGCAACTACAGAGCATACATGTAACGGCTCGAAATTTTTCTGGGGGTCCCGGCTATTTTTAGGGGAATGGGTAAATGACCTTAATTTTTGGCCAAAAAACGTCTAAAAATGGCCAAAAATTCAATTTCTTATAAAAATGGGTGGGGGTCAAAAATTTTGTGGCTTTGGGGTGATGGGGGGGGGGGGGTAGACGTGCGACTTTAGTTGGGGGATCCTCATCCCCCTGTTATATGTGTGCTGCAAGGCCATAACAGCCTGATATGAATGTCATAATTATCTGTTGAGCCTTTTAACGGAATATTGATTATATATTGTCAAGATAACTTGTTACTGATCTCAAACTTAATCGGATACTTAAGACAGGCCAAGGTTCCCTTCTAAGCTCTTCACCAAACCAGTGAAAAGTTTTTTGAGAGGATACCGTCTTTTTTCAGAGGTTGCAGAATATACTTCGATTTTGAGGTTGCTTAGAGAAATCTGATTTTTAGCGGATTCTTGTGATTTTTCGCGTGCATTGGTGACTTTTTCCTAGTCCCCTCCTTTTATGTCTTTAATAATCCGCTATTCAGCGTATATTTGTCCTTTTTGTTACATTGGAGCATTTTTCTTTGCTTAGTACCCTACTTTTATTTAAAATCATTTGAATGAATCGATCAATAAATTCATAGGTGCAAAGCTTGTCGAATGAAATACTTGCACGACATAGGAAGAGTTTTTACAAAAAAGTTACCTTCTTCGATGTTTTGGAATTAAAATGAATTTTCAGTTTAAGTCAGAAATAAACAAAGTCAGATTCGTAATCCTGATTTAACGGAGAACAGTTTGTAAAAGACTTGGCTTGTATAACCTACAACCTCATGGGCCTGAAGTTAAATTGAAGTGTAAAGTTTACACAACTTGCTAGCGTAAAGTGAATTGCAATTAAGTTCGTAATCCTTATAGCAAGGAGAAGGCATATTTGTTTTGGAGAACATTTTAAAAAAAAACTTGACCCCTGGCAATGCTCTGTAGCGAAAGTTAATTTTCAGTGTAAATTTCACACAACCGCTATATTTAAAGAATGTCTGAAATCCGAATCGTAATCCTGGTGTTTTGAATAACATTTTACAAAAAATTGACCTCTTCACAACACTCTGGGAGCAAAATAAATCTTTAGTGTAAAGTACTGTACACCTCCATTGGGTGAAAACTCATTCGTCCGGTAGAATGTATGACCCTTATGCTTCTTAGATTAGAGATGATGCGCCAAGTCATAATGAAGAACATAACGTTCAAAACTGACGGAACGAAGAAATGTGTTTTCCAACGAGAATAACAACTACAACTAGGAGTAACTCAATATTCAATGTAAATAAACTCTTCTTACTGCGACGTGTAAGCAATAAGGCGTTCTTTATTTTTTACATTAATCCAGACCATACATGCCACAGCATGGGAATTTTGGGGGTTGAAATTATAAAGTGCCCTTTTTGGGTCCAAAAAATGGTAGGTACGCGTCAAAAACATCGTTTTCGGCGTTTCTGACGATGCTTATCCTTCTAGAGGATGAAAACATGAAAAACTTTTTAAAAAAATCGAAAAAGTCAGAACAAATTGAACAAAATATAGTTAAAACATGAGTATAATGGCAAGAAGCGCGGAAAATTTCGCACTCTTGAGCAAATGAGATAGCTAAACGCTAAAAACATCTTTTCGACAGCTTTTTAGAAAATTTTTGGGAACTTCAAAAAAATCGCCAATTCTGGGGAGTGGGGGCGTGAAAAACTTGGGGGGAGTTGAAAATTTTTCTGGGGCATCCCCCAAGATCATGTATGTTCCGGACGTACATACCAATTCATAACCGGAGAACTTAGCAGACAGAATAATTGCAAAAACGCTTTTTTCGCTACAGAGCTGGTGCTTTACACCTCCAGAAATAACTCAGTATTGAGTGTAGAGGATTGCAACCAAGTACGGTTTGTAGCCAAGCCGACACCTATTTTATTTTTAGAATAGTCCGCACAACCCGATATATAAGCGGAGAAGTTGGCTACCGAAAAATCGGCAAAGACCCATGTTTTTTACACCATAATTTAAACTTTACACCTTTAGACCTAGCTTTGTATTGAGCCTGAAAACCACGTTGAAGTGCGATGTGCAAACCTTAATGCTTACTTTATTTCTAGAATAGTTAGCACAACCCGATTCGTAAGCGACGAAGTTGGCAATGAAAAATGGTAAAAAAGCGTGTTTTTTTGTCTACGACCAGAGTGTGAACTTTAAACCCCTAGAATTAATTTCGTATTGACTTTACACAAACGTGGTCAACTCTTTAAGTGTAGCCCTTAAGACGTAGTACTTTACCATGAATAGATTTTTTGGGGACTCTGAGACGAAGAATTTGGCAGGTATAAACAAGTTGAAAACGCGGCCGAAATCTGTCTTTACAACCGATGATTTTTACACTCTTTACACTTCCCTCGAGAAATAATGCGAAATTCGAAAAAAACAAAAAAGTATTATCTGGAGAATTCCATCCTCTACAAATCTATGTCATTAAATTGTTTGAGTAATTTATACTGTCATGTGTACAAGCTGGGCGATACATTAAACTCACAGGTTTGTATAAGTTATAAGGTTACGGGCAAAATTTTACACGCTCATTAGAAACTAGGTATTGAGTGTAAAAAATAAAAAAACCTCCATCGAGATCTTTATTATTTATCCTTTTGAGAAAAAACCGCAGCTCCCAGACGGATTAAAAAATATCATTGAGTCGAGAATTGCACCTGTTCCGATCAGGCATTTTAATTTTTAATAAGCAATAAATGCAGAAGCAATTTATTGATTAAAATTGGAAGAAATTTTGATACATTAATGGATCCTCTACAAAAATTAAATTTTGGATAAAAAAGTATTCTAAAAAAGCATTCTTTTTACATTAAAGCAATTATTCTAGCGTTTTCAGAGAATATCTCGCAATAAATGAAGTTTTTCGAAAACATCTTTTGTTGCATACTTCAGCAATGACAGTTATTATCACATAAAAATCCAAATGAACAGCGTCTATTCGATCCCTTCCCTAAAATATCATAAATTCAAGAATGAACTAACATTAATTATGGAAAAATAATAGGGAAAGAATAGAAGGTTTTTGGCGAGACTAGGATAGTGAAGTTTAAAGTCTAGAAAGATTCCTGACATGATTATCGTACAATTTACGCAGGTTTAGTGATAAACTTAAACTGTTCAATATATCTGGGCATGCTCAGCAAAATTAAAAAATGAAAATTTTTGTGTAACATTGATAGAAACTGTCAACTATGTAGCTTCATGACAGCATTTTGAATAATACAGAAGTTCCGGTTATTCTCAGATCTCAACAGTTTCTATTTAACGTGCTTTATGACCAATCAGCCTCATCGCTTTTCTGTACTTCATCTAAAGTCTCTACTGTATGTGACTTATAAGGAATCTAATACAGTGAACATAAAAATATTAGAGAAATAGACTGTTTTGATGAAAAATTTTTTTGTGAATTTTCAGTGGCAATCACTCAACAGCTTCTTGAGTTACTAATCAGCTTAAGCAGCAAAAAATACACCAAATTTTATAGTGCTTCTGCGTCAGACCTTAATTGAATAGATTCAGCATGGGATCAATCTGCTTTTAGAAAGAAATGAGTCGCAAACTGAACTTTAAAATGATGCTTAATATTCATATTAACCGTTGTACTAAATGAGTGTAAATTATTAGTGCAATGTATAGAAAGACCTACTTTATTGCTATATATGTGTGACTTGCTTAATCAAAATATTATCTTTTTACTATTAAGAAAAGTAGCTACATATATGTATCTTATCAAAATAAACCTTACATTGGAACACAGATTAATAATGCGCTGATAAATATCTTAGGCAGTATGGTAAAAAAACAATGGTTTTGGACAGCAACATGAAAAATCAGTTGTCAAAAAAATCAAAGAAAAAAATCTGCTTAGAACGATTTATCGATTAAACTACTAATTATAAAGTATTTAAAAAACCTACAATGGTAATTTCATCTTTTTGCTACCAAAATCTAAAGTCAATTAGTGGTCTGGTAGACATATATGCATACGCACACTAATATGATGACGTACACACGCATACCTATACCTACATAGTATAACATATATTGAGTCCCGGTCCCGGCCACTAGAGCCCGGTCCCGGTCCCAGTCCCGGCCGAATTTTGGGCCCGATCGTTCAGTACGTGGACCTCCCCACCCGAAATTTTGAGCTTCGCATGACATAGGATGCAGTCAACAATTTAAGAATCTTGGCCGTCGTCCTTTTCAGCACCCCCTGCCATTGATTTTTAATTTGAAAAATTTATAAATTTTTCGAAAATTTTTATGTCGGAAAAAATTGAAAAATTCATCTTCTTATTGAAAACGTGAAAAGAGCTAAAAAACGACAATTCAACGAAAAAATGCGTATAGAAAAAATGATTTGAAATTTGAGAGGTCAATTCTGGAAGCTACAGTAAGGCGAAAATCATAGTCCTCTGTGCGGGCTATTTTAGGACGTTTCTTTTTACCATCACGGAATATCGGCCGCCACGTCTAACCAGTCATTTACAGCTTTGAATGAACACGTTGATTTTGTGATAACTCTAAATTGACCCTAGTTTAAAAAGTTTTACTAAGTGCACCTACATACATATAATAAGGTTAAGTTTTTTGCTGCGAAGCAAAATCTGCCAAAATAATTAATGACTACATGCATTTTAAATAAATAAATATTCATAAAAACACTAAATAAATATAAGTTAGTAAATAAAATGAATACAAATACGTACTGTTGTGTAAAATGCAAGAAATAAAATGCATAAATAAATAAATAAATAAATAAATAAATAAATAAATAAATAAATAAATAAATAAATAAATAAATAAATAAATAAATAAATAAATACAATGATACAAGAAATAAATATGCACTCTACTCGTACATACGTAATCTTTGATATCTGATCAATTAAAGCACTTTTGCGGAAAATTTTTATTTTCAACAAATTTTTTTGGTATTTTTTGGCTTATTTTCCTGAGAAAACTTACTTTTTTTTGCCTTTTAAGGTCTAAATTCACACTCTAACACTCTAAATTCACCAGGAATAGACATGCTGGATTTTAATCTGAAACTTTTTGCGGGAAATGAAAAAAATTAAACCAAAAATCAGATCTTTTCTGAAATAACTTGAAATTGACCATAGACTGACTGGAACAGTGTTTTTTTGTGCAAGGTACATTTGTAATTGCACAAATATGGTCCCTAAAAGTCTATACATTTTGTACACACAAATTTTTTGGTACTATAATATGGTACAGTAGCGACTTTAGTGTGGTAAAAACGGTTGTTCGACCTTTGGTAGTGTATTTTAGCCGATTTTTAGGTTTCTGAGGGCAAAAAATCACTAATAATCATCACAAATTGGCGCGGAGCGCCGAAAAATTTGACATTTTCCCTTTCGGAATGAAATTTATGCCATTATAAAGATTATATAAACACACAATTACTTATTTTGGCGCGAAGCGCCGAAAATTTTTGCGAATTTTGGACCTTTTTAGCAGTTTTTATCTTCCCGAAAATCTGTGTACATGCACACAGACGGTCCCGAAATGTCTTTGTACATCGCACAAATCTTTGCCGAATACAAAAAGAAACCGTGGACTGGAATAGGTTTGTTTTTCGCCATTTTATGTTTAAAAAACTTCTTTTAGATAATTTTGGTGCTGTAAAGCTTTTGCTGAATCGCACTTGACCTCAAAAATGATGCAAAAAACTTTCCATCAGCTAAAAATCGCCGGACAGTACCTGTCCGGCTGACCCTTCATGGGGTAATACCTCCCTAACCCCCACCTATGTGCATGTATGTTCTCAAGGATACCATTACCCCAAAATCCTGGTTGGTTGTTCCTCAATAAAATCGTTGTTTGCAAGGGTGGAAGCAGGATTTTGTGTGGTGGCCTAAAGTTTTTTGAACTAACATGCATCGAGAACGATTAGAGCTACACAAAAATAAAAGTACTGTTGAGCACTGAGCACACATGGGCGTGGAGGGTTTGGGGGGTATGCACCCCCTAGAAATTGAAATACCCCCCCCAGAAATCAAAATACCCCCCTAGAATTTTTTTTTGCTTTTTTCGCAATTTTTTGATGCCATTGGATAGTGCTCGATGAGAAACGTCGAAAAATTGTGTTTTTCGCCATATGACCACTTTTAAGACCATTTTTTGACTTTTAAAATTTTTTCACCCCTCCAGAAATTTTTTTTCACCCCCCAGAATTTTGGTGCTGCCCACCTATGCTCTTGAGCGTTTCCTGACGAGATATACACCTATGTTAATGTTGGCCAAAATTTGAAAAAATGTAAAAAAGTTTATTTTATTTCAGATTCGGACGAAAAAGATATCATCTGTATAAAATTGAATATCTATTTTGCCTTTGCATTAAATTTTTGCGAAATTTCAAAAGACGGAAGACATAAAATGTATAAACCTGCTGAAAGCGTCGGAAAAACCTGATATTTTTAGCATATCAAAAGTCAAGCCTGTGCGTTTTAACAAGTACAACAGAAAAGTGTAGCCTGAATTTGAAATTGTAGGACGAGCGCCGGAATATTTTGGGCTCCTTTGTAAAAAATAAAAATATTTTTTTATTTGTTCTGGTACAGGAATTTTTGATGAAAATCCGAAATTTCCAGCTATTCAGTGTAAAAATGTTTATGTTGTCTAAATTTAGCAAAAATAAGGTGGAGTGGTAGGAAACTGTGAAACATAGGCAGAAAGATGGTTAGGAACTAAAATTGCTGCCCTATTTCTTTATTGGCGCATTTGGAGACGAGCCTATTAAAGCATTTGCCGCAAAGCACCAAAATTCCCTAGAAATTATGTCAATAAAACTTGGTAAACTGTGTTGAAATTATTTCTTGCTACAAAAATATAAGCCTGAAAGGCACCAAAGCCTTAGTTGTCGACAGAAAATATCCTAGCGCAGAGTTGTAGATTCCATAGAGTGGCGGATTTAGGATTTTCTGACATGTGTTTCGTCTTTTGAAAGACAGAATCATTTTTATTAGGAAATAATTGAAAATTGTCAAAATTTAATTTGAAAAATCATGATACAAATGGCTAAAATCGTCAAAAATACAGATCTATTTTTTCTCTATTGCTCCCAACTATTTCTGTGGCCCCCCCCCCCACAAATTTGCCCATGATTCCTGACAGCCAAGACGGTAGATAATTGTAATTCATAGATATAATCCGGCGCGAAGCACCGGAAGAATTTTCGAACTGATTATAAACGAGGCCCAAAACCTTTAAACCAACGTACGAATTCATTCTTTACGGATTTTGGGTCAATGGCGACAGCCGGCTGCCACATCTTCTTTAAATTAAATCAAAGGCTTTCAAAAGTCAAGTTTAAAGAGTAAATTTATTCGTGCGTACCTACCGGATTTATCCTTGGAGACCGGCAAAGCTTGGAATATTATTTCGAGAAAACGGTTAGATTTCTTCCCATCAATACCCATCCGGCTCCTATTGGTACCGGGTTGAACCTGGCTTTATCGTTTGTCCAGGTATGGGGGTAAAAGACCTCCGATTTTTCGGCCAAAAACACGTTATAAAAACGGGCCAAAAAATTCGTTCTTTCCAAAAATGGGGGTTAAAACTTTTCTGGCTTCGGGGGATGGGGGACGGCCTACTTTGGGTGAGGGCGATCTTCCAATTCCCCTCTTAAATGTATGCCTATGACCTAAGCTAACCTTTGACCCGAACTCTCCTCCACTGACCAAATACGACTGATAACAAATGATGGACCGTGACGCTTTATGGAAACTATTATTGATTGATGACAACCGTTGACTAAGTGTGCGTAATTAGCCATACGTTAGTGACCTATGACCTAAGCTGAAGCTTGACCCGAACTTTCCTTCCCTTTTTTGTTCAATTGTGCAATGCCCATTTGAGAGTTCTTATCATCGGCGCTGGACCCTGTGGCCTCCGTATGGCCATCGAATGCGCGTTGCTCGGTTGCAAAACGGTCGTTTTGGAAAAACGCGGCAAATTTTCGCGTAACAACGTGTTGCATATTTGGCCCTTCGTTATTCAAGATTTGAGAAATTTGGGCGCCAAATTTTTCTATCCGAAATTTTGCGCCGGATCTATCGATCATATAAGTTAATAGTCTTTTTTTAATCGAAATCTTGTGTTTTACTCATTTTTTAAATCTCTAAATATCAATTTCTCATGTTTTTCAAATTTTTTGCTTTGCATTTGCTGCCGCCATACACGTAACGGCTCGAAATTTAGGATGGGGTCTCCGGCAATTTTTAGGGGGAGGGAGTGATAACCTTTAATTTTTTGGCCTAAAACGGCCAAAAAGCACGTTAAAAATGGCTAAAAACAGCAGATTTTTGCCAAAAATCGGAGGGAGGGTCAAAAGCTTTATATATGTCTCAAGGGGAAGGCAACGTCCAACTTGGATGGGAGATTCCTCAAGCAACCCTATCTTAAGCCCTTGTTACGTGTATGCGACTGCTGTCAATGCTTTGTTGTTTTTTCTGGTAAATGTCTTTGATTCAAATAAAAGAATCGATTTAACCTTCTATTTATCTACGACTTGAAACGAATTTTCGCGCGGGTTTTTGTCTTGTATACTCAGTGCAGTCATTTGCATAAGTTTACGTCGAAGGAGGTTAACATTACATAATGTATGTAACGGCTCAAATTTTTGGAGTGCTGGTGGGCCATTAGGGGGTAGATAAATGACCCGTCGCTTCCGGCCAAAAAAATGGCAAAAAAAATGTTTAAAAATATGGCCTAACAATGAAGGTTTGCGAAAAAGTTGAGGGGTTGGATGGGGGATAGGGGACTACCGACTTTGGATGTGGGAGGATAGGATAAGTGATCTCTCTGCCGCCATACAAACATACGTACCTAGGCAATGGCCGGTCTTCCCGTTGATATTAAGATGCAAAAAAATTTTGGTTGGTTGCCAGTTTCGAAACGGCTTGTTTTGTTGTGGAAATTTCTTCGCGATTTCCAAATATGTATATAAATAGCGAATTTCTCATGTGCATTATGTATCCTTGTTCTATCAGTTGCATTATGGGGAGAGCTTAATTGGGTTTGATAAAAGCATGCACTAAGAAGATGCAGCTATAATTTTTTGAGTGGGTGTGTGTTATGCTCATCGATAAATTTTGCAATGGTCTATGTATGTAAGTATGTAGATGCGTATTTTCTTATACATATTGCATAATATCGTGCGATTGGTTAATTGAGAGCTTGGTTGATTGATTGGTTGGTTGGCTGGTTGGCTAATTGTTTAGTTGGTTGTTTGTTTTGTTAAATGGTTGTATGCTTGGCTGGTTATTTGGTATGTAATGATTGGTACGCATTGGTTAGTTGCTTCCTTGGTATGCATTGCTTCATGTTATATCTTCTATTTCTTTGTGCTTCAATACATTTTGATTCTATTTTGCATTTTGTCTTTGATTTTTTTACTTAAAATTCTTGTTGATAATTGCGGCCTTGACCGTTGATACCGAATGTCCTACCATTGATACCGGGTTGAACCCATAGTGAGCAGCATGAAAATTCTGGGGGTGCAAGATTTTTCAAAGGTAAAAAAATGGTGTTAAAAATGGTGTTATGGCGAAAAAACACCGTTTTTCAACGTTTCTCTTGGTGTACCATCCATTGTTATAGAAAAATTGCGAAAAAACGGAAAAAAATTAAAAAAAAATTGAATTTTGGGGGGTCTTTAATTTGGGGGGGGGGGGTTGGGCTATCTAGGGGGTGCATACCCCCAACTCCCCCACGCCCACGTGTGCTTGAACCCATTGACCAGGTGTGAATACAAATATGTACACACAATGTAGGGAGCGTGAACGTATTTCACAGAATGGCTCAGCCAAGTACGTAGGTTTGGGAGTCTGCTGGAGAGCTTTAATGAATAAGAATGGCTTGAAAATTTAATAATTGCTAAAATAGTGCAAATTACATAGTACATACTTAGTTGATCTACACTTTTCAGTGATTTCGCGCATTTTGGTATAGAAAAGTTCTTGATTCGCTTGCTTTTCAGCCATAATTTTGCCTCGTTTTCTTAGAAAATTTTCTTTTTGTTGCCTTCTAGGGGTATAGATCCTACATGATTATTAATGGAAATTTAAGAAGAAAAACACTTCTGAAAAAAAGTTCTCAAAAGTTTTTATGAAAATGCTGGCCATTTGTGATTATTGATAAAAAGCAGCAAAATGCGTGGTAAATGCCTCAGTCAACATTTTTTGCTCTAAATTTCGTGAGGCCGACAATCACGGGCAGCCGGATGTAATCGGGGGAATTCTATATTCAATATAATAGACAATTAATTGTGCTGTATTACACTATTATTGCTTACGAGTACATTGAAAAATACACGATTTTTCAATATAAAATGGTTAAAAAGTAGTGATGCCCGAGCCCCGGTCCCGATGCCTGGGCTTATGCCCCGGCTCCGGGCTGGGGCATAAATTATGAGGAACCTAAGAAATTGTATATTCCAGAATACTGACGAATTCAAATGAAAAAATTTGATCGTTGAATTGTTTTTATAGGGTCATTCCATGTCAAGTGGACCAGTGCTTCCTACCATAGGTGGGCGGTACCTAAATTCTGGGGGTGTAATATTTTTCAAAGGTCAAAAATAGCCTTAAAAATGGTGGTATGGCGAAAAACACCATTTTTCAACGTTTCCCATCGAGCGCTATCCTTTGACATCAAAAATTGCGAAAAAACAAAAAAAAATTCAAAAATTGAATTTGGGGGTTGGGTATTTCGGTTTCTCGGGGTTGAGTGCAAGCATGCTCCCCAAAACCCCAGGCCCAGGTGTGGTCCCCACTGATCGTCTCCAAATTTGCAGACATTTGATACGGATGCACATTGTATATCTTTCAAAGGAAGTTCTGCGAAGTTCTAGCTCCGGGTCGCAAATACCTGATGAGACTCAGCAGCTTTTTCCGTGAAGGTCCCACACACCCCGTGGCTTCGGCCGGGACGATGTTGCAAAGTTATACATCTTCTAATGCTTTAATCCAGATTAGCTATGACGCTGAAATTGGACACGTTAGATCAGCTTTTGCTGGAGAACACGAAAAAAATATTGCTAGCGTTCACAAAACAATTCAGCAATCATAATTTAACCTCAAAGTTGCTTCAAAATTTGACCGCGTTACGTTTGAGCCATACTTTGACAGCATCTTAGTCAAAAAAGGAAAATCGTTGTTGACCGCTTCTTCCTAAAATAGATTAACTAAACGCAGGACATTGCGTTACTGTAGCACTAGGGCGATGGCTTGCGCACTTGTTGCGAGACTTGCTAACTAGTATATGTTAATGTGAAACGTTTAAAAGCCTATTTCAAAAAGTCAAATATCTCAAAAAGGTGGTCCTCCAATTTTATTCATTTTGGTACCATTATAAAGGGCTTTTTTATCAGAATCATCTTGTTTCTTTTTGGTGTTCTTCGGGTTGAAAATTTGAAAAAAATGATTGGAACCAAAAACAAACAATGAATTGACATATCTCATGCGTGGGCCATTTTCAAGCACATTTTTCTAGCTTTAAACGGAGAAACACCATCAGGAAACAAAATGATTCTGGTAGAAAAAATGTGCTATTTTTAATGGTGCCAAAATAAATAGAATTGAAGGACTACCCTTTTGAGATATTTGACAATGAAAAAATGTAAGATTTGGTTTTAAAACGTTTTGCACCATATAAGAGGGCAAGTCACTGCAAGTATACCACCCAGTGCCCTGGGATTATAACAATGCAATGTACTGTAGTTGATTAGTCTACTGTAGGAAGAACCACTGGACAGGGCATTTGTTTTTGAATTATCTGATTTCAAAGTATGGCTCAAACTTCATGCGGTGTAGTGTTGAAGCCACTTTGAGATTGAATTGTGATTCATGTATTGTTTTAGGAATGTTGGTACTATTATTTTTGTGTTGTTCAGCAAAAGTTATTCTAACGTGTCAAATTTCAGCGTTATAGCCACGGTTTTTTTGTATTAGGCTAAGATTTTTCCCGATGTAAAAAGACTTTTCAGGACCGTCTTTGTACATGTACAATGATTTTTGGGAAGACAAAAACTGTAAAAAGGTGCAAAATTCCCAAAAATTTTCGGCGCTTGGTAGAATTTGCATTTAGAATAGGAAAATTTCGAATTTTTCGGTTTGAGACAATTTTTAGTAATTTTTGGCGTCATAAAGCCAGAAATTAGCTAAATACACTACCAAAGATCGGAAAACCCCGTTTTACCACACTAAAATCGCTACTGTACCATATTATAGCACACAAAAATTTTTATAAGTACAAAATGTACAAAGACTTTTGGGGACCATCTTTGTACATGTACAAACGGACCTTGTACAAAAAAACACTGGTCATAGCTAATCTGGATAAAGAGTTGAAAGAAGTTAAACCTTGCAACATCGTCCCAGCCGAAGTCACGGGGTGTGTGGGACCTCCATGGAAAAGGCTGCTGTGTCTCAGATATTTGCGACCTGAAGATAAAATTCCATAGAATTTCCTTTCGACCATATATGTAAATCCACATCAATTTTCAGTGAAATCGGAGATGGTCGAGTGGGGACGATTTTCAAAACTGGTCCACTTGATATGGAATGACCCTATAGCTCAAATGTAGATTTGGACCTAAGTTAAGCAATTTAAATTCAGCGTATTCGCTTTGCTCTTAAATTAGTTATTAATAAATCTATTAATATTCATTATTAATATTACTATTATAATATCATTGCTACATTTGTAATTTATTTATCAATTATATAGATTATCTCGAAATAAATAGCCTTAATCGGATGACGAATAAATTTTTTTCTACTTTGTCAGATCTAATAAACGAAATTCGATGATCTTTTAAATCTGAACCGACAGAATGCATAAAATTAATTTAAACATCACCTTAAAAAGCGAGATTCGATGCTGTGATCGCAGTTCTTGGTGTTCTGACCTAAAATCATATATAAATATTGTTTCGTAATCCATAATATTTAAGGAATTTCTTGAAAATCGAGCTTGTGCTGTCGGGGGATATTTATCGCATCAGCCACAATCTTGGCAAGAAAAAGATGTTTAAAATTTGTACATTCATGACTTTTATGACTTTACAGCTGGACGACACGACTTATTCGGAATGGAAAATGTAGAATCGGTAGTCTTGAATACAAGAACTGCAATGTATATAATCAATAGATAAATTGACAGTTTCTTATTTAAAATGATGAACTTTTAAAGTGGCAGTTGGAACAAAAATGATAATGCTAAATATAAAAATACATGCTTTGAGCTGAAATGCTTATACTTTGTTTAGCTTTACAGCGGAAAAATTAATCTTCTCCATAAATAAAATGGCGAGCACGTAGCATCACAAACAATTTGTATTTTTCTTAAACCGTGACATCATTCGTTCATTGAGAGCCAAAAATTACCACGCCATTCTTTACCCCCCACCCGGAAATCAGTCATGAAGTTTTGAAAATTTGAAGACAGTTGCACATTCATGATTTATCGCTAATAATTGTAATTCAATCGGACTGATTCAGTACCGCGTGCATCATTAATATTTTTCCAACCGTTTTTCACTTCTTAAGCTTTTGGTTTAAAGCCATTATACGGCGAGAAACGTGTAACTAATCCCCGTTTCACAGTTATATGATTAAGTACTGATGTAAAAAAGCACCGTACGTAATTTTACTGTACACTTATGGAGTCAGCATACATTAATATGCATAACATCTTGCCCCGGCCCCAGCGCAGGGACATAAGCCCCGGCTCCGGCCCGGACCCGGCTAAAATGCCTGCCCCGGGACATCCCTACTAAAAGATTTGTTGGCATGAAGAATCTATTTCAAACATTGGCAATGGCCAACTCGAATCATTGCATTCCTATTGAAATTTTGTTTTTTTTCGCTAGGTTTCTATGTATATGCCTTATGCCCTATCATCAAAAAATTGAAAAGGTGATAAAAGATAGCTTAGCACCATGCAAGAATTTGTCCTTTATTCGAAAACTTGCAAATTTTCAAGCTGTCGTGCTTACATTATTATTATTATTATTATTATTATTATTATTATTATTATTATTATTATTGTTATTATTATTATTATTGATATTATTATTATTATTATTATTATTATTATTTTTATTATTATCGTTGTTGTTGTTGATGTTGTTGTATTGGTGTTATTTTATTGGTGTTATTATTTGATTATTTTATTGATACTTTTGTTGTTGTCATTGTTATTTATTATTATTATTATTATTCTTGCTCTTTTTGCTGCTGCTGTTATTCTTATTATTCTTTTGTTGTCGTTTTCGTTGTTGTATTCATAAAACTTATAAAACTTATAAAATTAAATGAAATAAAATAAAATAAAAAATAAATAAATGAAACTTACTTTCGTTTCAGAACGCAGATATGATTTTTCAACATCTCGTTGCTTTTTTACCAAAAAAATCCAGATATTTTTGCACGAAATCGGAGCATATTTAACTCGCGGTATTAAAATCGAAAGATTTTAGCACAAAACCAAGAAACTACATGCTATAGCCAAATCATATTTTGATCCAGTTGACCACCATTTTGCTTACAAAATATTTGGTATAAAACTGATTAAAAATGCTTTTTCGTGTTTTTACATATATACTAATAGTCAGGTCCGTATCCAGGATTTTATTTTTTTGGTGGGGGGAGCGAAAATTTTGAGGTCAGATATCTCGAGAACTATTGGGAGATGGGCAAAAATAAAGGCATCTTTGAGCATACATCGACGAGCTCTATGCAATGGTAAAAAAGATAAAGAAAAAATATCAAAAATTGTACTTCATACTCATATTACATAAATCAATCGTCTAAATAATCTGAATAACTGATTTCTCATCATTTGAATCGACGAAGAATTTCCTAGCTCCTATCCTTATATTTAATCTTTTTGATTTACAAAGCTAAGGAATACAGAAAATGAATAATTCGGCGCGAAGCGCCAATTAAATTTCCACACGTTCTACATGTATAACTCAATTTGATCAGTTTTGGGCGGGCTAGAAGACAAAAACTTTAGATAAACAATAAATTCGGCGCGAAGCGCCAGACAGTTTTCAGTTTACTAGCTCAAAAGTATATACGCCAAAAACCTCTTTTGGTGGTGTTATAGACATTTTTTGAGAATTTTCTATTTTTCTTCTTAGGGGACCCCTTGTGTGCTTCAAAAATTATTTTCCATATTCGGGGGGGCGGCCCAACCCCGTTTCCCTGACTACGGGCCAGCTAGTAGTTATACCTTTTTATTCATCAACTATTAATTTTATTGTCTACCTAATAATTTATGTATTTATTTTCGCTTCTATGCTTAAGTCTGTACCTACTTCTTTATCCTTTTCTTTATTTGCACGTCAATTTATTTCTTGATTGGGTTTTCTTAGGTATACGTCAACTTCAGTGTATGTTGCTAAAAATAGCGTTGATTCTCGGTGTCGAAATTCACGAAAATGTATCTTACGAAGACCTCGTTGAACCTTCGCCGAAACCGGACAATACTTACAGTAAGCTGTATTTTAAGAATGAAGTCTTGGCGATGCGCCAGGTTTTTTATTGTGCATGATTTTTTACCTTTAGATTGTTATAATTCGTTGAATCTTTTGAGCGTTGAAACAAACGATATTTTTTTAATTTAATTTTTAACGTGCAACGTAAATTTAATATGTGTTGTAATCAAACATAAAAAATCAGAAAAATAGGACTTTTTAAACGTTATTTTGTGCTATTTTTGGCCTTTCTGGGCTAGTCCTCCCTAAAATTGGTGTTGGTCCTCCCAAAATAGGACGGCCAGCTACGTGCCTGACAAAACCCATAGAAGTTGGAAAACTCCCCACAGATTACTTTACACCTGTCAGGCCCCGAAGGTTTGGAGGGCGTTTGAGTGCTTCAAACAATTTTCGATTGATAATTTATTGTTAGAAGCTAAAATGTACACCTACTACAAAATACGACGTATGACGT
Organism: Mermis nigrescens; assembly: GCA_036768485.1. Taxonomy (NCBI): domain Eukaryota; kingdom Metazoa; phylum Nematoda; class Enoplea; order Mermithida; family Mermithidae; genus Mermis; species Mermis nigrescens. The sequence continues at coordinate 173,318 of JAVLUZ010000243.1, read as the reverse complement.
TGCGTTGTAATCATAGGTGGGAAGCACCAAAATTCTGGGGGGTGCAAGATTTACCTAAGGTTAAAAAATGGTCATAAAAATTGTGGTATGGCGAAGAAACACAATTTTTCCACGTTTCTGATCGAGCACTATCCATCGGCATCAAAAAATAGCGAATAATTTTCAAAGAATTGAATTCTGGGTTATTTGGGGTTCTGGGGTGTGCATACCCCCAAACCCCCCGCCTCCGCGCTCACGTATGGTTGTAATCCGCCTGCAGGCCAGAAAGGATAGGGATATGAGGTGAAATGAATGGTAAAGATGGAACGAGCTGCAAGATTTGGTTGAAAATATCACGTTCAAACGTGAATTAATCATTTCGCGAAAACAAGCCTTTTTTGTAATAATTTAACACAATGAACTTTACTTTCGGACTTTGAAGAATTTTGCATTTTTTGTCTGAAGTGGAATTATCACCAGCCATTGTATTTTTGCATGCCTATTTCCTGGCACGTAGCTGGCTGTCCTATTTTTGGTGGGACCAACACCAATTTTTGGGGGGACTAAGCCATACATGCACAGTATGGGAATTCTGGGGGAGTTGAAAACCTAAAGTGCCTTTTTTGGGCCCAAAAATGGCCGGTACGCGCTAAAAAACATCGTTTTTTGGCGTTTCTGACGATACTCTATCCTTCTAGAGCATGAAATCATGGAAAAAAATTTCGAAAAAGTCGAATAAATTGACCAATATATCGCTTAAAACATGAATATATGGCGCGAAGCGCTGAAAATTTGGCGAGCCAAAAACCCTTAAAAAGACACTTTTCCTACCAATTTTCAGGTAAGTTTAGGAAACTTTTGAAAAATCGCCAATTTTGGGGGGGTGAAAATTTTTTTGCGGGGGTGAAAAATGATTCTGCGGGGGGTGAAACCCCCCATCCCCCCAAGATCATGTATAGACTAAGCCCAAAAAAGCCAAAAATAGCACAAAATGGCGTTTTTTAAAAAGTCATATTTTACCGATTTTTCCGAATTTTGGGGGGTCCGAATTCCCCATTCAACCCAGAGATACGTGCCTGCCTGTTTTCCTATCATAATGTAGGTACGTTTTGGTGTTCCTGTATCAATTACAACAGGTATGCATTTCTTGACGCGTGTGCATGCATGACCTTTTGAACTTGTGCCCTTTTCCTTTGCGACTGCTCATAGCCTTACATCATGCGACGGTGCGCGGTTTCATTTGCATACCTCTATTTTTGTTTACACTGTAGCGGCGCCTTTGATTAGCCGCTTGCTTGTTCATTTTACAGCTTGTTGCAATGCATATCACTGTGCTTACAGTATGATTTTACAGTAAGTTGACAAAGGGCAAGGACTTCTGACAGGTGACACCCTAACTGGGTCACATTCCTGTGCTTATTTGTCTTTAGTTAATCCATACTTGAAATTATGTTAAAACGCTATAGGTAATCTGGACCGCTATATTATTCTTTCACCAGAGGTGTTCTTGGGGGAGGGGGTGGGGTTCTGACCCCCCCCCTCCCGACCCGGAATGGCTACTGACCCCCTGCAAAATGGCCGCGACCCCCAACCAGAATTATCGATTTTTTTGTAAAAGTTGTAAACAGTGTGCCTTTTTAAGCGTTTGTGGCCCATTTTTGGCTCAAAAATCTCAAATTTTTGATGCTTCGCGACATACACACATTTTTTGACCATATTTTGTTCAATTTACTCAATTTTTTCAAATTTTTCCAAACTTTTTTACGTTCTTATGTTCTAGAAAGAACGAGCATTGTCTCAGACGTCAAAAGACAGAGTTTTTTTGACGTACCCATCGTTTTTAGCCCAAATAGGCACTTTTTAGAAAATGTTTGCGCCTGCCCCAGAATTCCCATGCTGTATATACATGTTTGTCTTTCACTATACATATAATTCGCTAAAATAAATTACTTCAATAATTTTACAAAGTTTAACGCCAAAAACATTTAATTAGATGTCGCTTATCCTGACAGACCCCAGAATTTTAGTTCTAGTAATATTTTTGGCAATTTCACCTAAATGGACCCCGCAGAATTTTCTTGCTGCCCACGCATGATAATGCTTCTGAATGGCTAAAAACTGCTTTCTTCAGTTTAGCGAGACGACGTCTTAATTTTCTATGATATTTAGAATAAATATTTGCGAATTTACTTAATTAACTCTAATTAATATACCATAAATACATTTGTATTCCTTTTTTAGATATTTCTTTCCTTAAAAATAATATAATCTGATATGGAATTAAATTTTAAACGAGCCTAACTTTTAACCATTTGGTCGAAACGATTTCTTAGGATTCATTCTACGATATTCATAATTGTATTTTTCTATCCGGAATGTTTTAAACTTACTTCTTTAACTAAGTAGGGAAGAAAGAAAAAGCGTAAAAGTTTATAAAAAAGCTTGAAAAATTCTGAAAATAAAAACATTAAAATTTCGAATTTATCTAGTAGCTCAAAGTTTGTTAGTATCCCTAGTCGACAATTACTATGCAATATTCATCGCCGAAATTTTTTTTTTAAATGCGTGAAAAATTCATAATTAACCCCAATTTTATAAATTTTTTATTTGGTAATCGGAAAAAAAAGTTTAATCCGACTCGAAATTGCAAAAAGGACATCGATGTGATTCTACAAATTTTTATGTAATTTTTTAAAAAATTTCAAAAAATTTATGGCATATGGGCGAAAACATACGATTCTTGGGAAATACTCGTTCAATTCTATCTATTGGCATAAAAAAATCGAGAAAAAACGAAATAAAATTATGGAATATTTATTCTGGGGTGTTTTCAATTCTGGGCCTCCACGCCCATGTGTGGGTGAGCCAAAGGCGGATTTAGGGGGGAGCAGCCGCCCCCCCATTGGCCCAAAATAGTGCGCAAAATTAAGGATTTTCGAGCGATTTTTAGCGATTTTTGGGTTAAAACGGCTAATTTTTCCGCCCAAGTCAAGGTTCCACCCCCTTCCCTTAGGGGTACCGCTCCCTTAAGAAAATCCTGGATCCGCCACTGGGTGGGGCTATGAATAGCCTAAATTATTTCTAACGGTCACGAGAGCTAACGTTTGATTTTCGCCCTTTTTCTCAAAAATTAAAAAAAATATTTTTAAGATCTTGAATTTTAACTTTCGTCAAATTTTTCGAATATTGGTCCGCCAAAAATTCATTGACCTTGTTTCATGTGTCAAACAGCTGGATGGCGCGCAAAAGTAATACCGGAAAATCATTTTATATCCGAGTACGAATTCGATGTGCTTATTGGAGTGGATGGGAAGCGAAATACGTTACCTGGTGAGATATGCATATTTTTTACACGAATTTGATATATTTTTTCAAATTTTTTTATATCTTTACAATTTTTTTCGTTTTTTTATTTTTGCATGTTTTTTAAACATTTTTATATATTTATTCAGTATTCCCACTGCAGTAAATCGCTTGGTCCCCTAATTAGGTTCCCGGAATGTCTGAAAATAATTTAATAATTGTAATTAATTATAATTAATCAATTATCTCAAGTGTTTTAAGTATGAATTATGTACTAGGGATGCGACGGGTAGTGAATTTTCGTGTATTCGGGTTTGGTTCCGGATCCGGGTCATACCTGGGCGTGAGGAGTTTGGGGGGTATGCACCCCCCATAAATTATACCCCCCCAGAATTCAGGTTTTGAATATGTTTTTGTGCTTTTCGCAATTTTTTGATGCCAATAGATAGCGCTCGATGAGAAACGTTGAAAAATTGTGTTTTTCGCCATATCACTATTTTTAAGGCCATTTTTTGACCTTTGAAAAAATCTTGCACCACCAGAACTTTGGTACCATCCGTCTATGGTTCGGGTAGTTCACTTGAGTTTATTTGGGTTCGGGTTGTCAAGTTCAGTTTATTCGGGTTCCAGTGAGCATATACGCATAATAAACTAATGTATGTATAATAGAATAACCTTACATAGTTGTTCAGTGCCTATCAGACACATATAAGGGGGCTTGGGGGTCTTTTTTTGACCGTAAGTAGGAGAAAATATAAAATTTTGAGGACAAGTTCAAAGTTGGACAAAAAATGGGTAAAAAAATATCCTGGAACCGGTAGCTCTCAACATTTTGAGGCCATTGAACGTGGATAAAGCCTAGAAGTTTAGGTCTTTCATTCCCAACTGACCCCCCTGGCTGGGCTGACCTCTTAACCGTCCGTCCTGTGCGACTACGTACGGTGCCTTTTATTTCTATTGGATGCCAAAACTTTGTTTTACGACTTTTAGTAGTGCAATTTAGCATTTCTGGGTCTCTGACAATACAGAAGGCAAAATTTTGTCAACGGAAAATTTTTCATCGTATCTTTAGTGTTTTTGCTTTGAATTTCAGCTTTTTTTACGACAAATACTTCTGGAAATTGAATTGGCCAAAGCGCAGAATAATTATCTCATTCTAATCGTCTTAAACAATGTTTTGGGGCTTTGTAGAGACGAATAAAGTGTGAAATTGCCAAGCTAATTGAAAATAATTTGCATACCTTGCCTGAGCTGGGCGTCCCACTTTGACTCAAAAGCATACGTGGGCAGCACCAAAATTTTGGGGGGAGGGTGTGCAAGTTTTTTCAAAGGTCAAAAAATGGCCCTAAAAATGGTGGTTTGGCCAAAAAAACAATTTTTTTAACGTTTTTCATCGAGCACTATCCATTGGCATCAAAAAATTGCGAAAAAACAAACAAAAATGTCAAAAATTGATTCTGGGTGTATACCCCCCGAACCCCCAAGCCAAGGTAAGGTTTAAAGGTCTGTGCCGTTGGAAAAATCTATCATCTATTGTTCGCATCTCTCATCAAGCGTTTTTCTCATTCAGTAACATATTTTGCATATATTCTCAACGGTAGAATTGTATTCCAGGCAATGGTCTACTTTTTTAGTAGCTGCCTTAATTTGATTAATTCGCTAAAACATATATTTATGTACAGGGGCGTACGCAGGATTTTCTTAACGGGGGTCCATAAATTGGTAACCGTATATGGCGGGATATGTCCGCATATGTTATGTTAATTATGTTAAAATATGTCCACATACAAAAATCTATCATCTATTAATTCGCATCATTCTCTGGGGAATGGGGGGTTCGGCCCCCTCCCCAAATTCCAGGAAAATCGTAAAAAATATGACTTTTTAAACGTTATTTTGTGCTATTTTTGGCCTTTTTGGACTCAGTTCCCCCGAAAATTGATGTTGGTCCCCCCAAAATAGGGCGGCCAGCTACTTGCCTGTATGTTCGGCAGTTCGCAAAATAAAGCGCATTTTCTTACGTTTCCAAACATGCTCTATCCGTTAAGTTAACAAAATTCTGACTTTTTTGAAAAAACATCTATTTTTCTTCAATAAGTTATAAAAATTATGTTTTTTAAGTCAAAAAACATAATTTTTATAGCTTATTGAGTCAAAGTTTGACTCTTAAGGAAAAATTTTTAATTGTTATTTTCCTTAAGAGTCAAACTTAAGGAAAATAACAATTAAAAAAAATTTGAGATTGTCCGGTAAAAATAGGTGCCAATTTTCATTATTTCCCATGCACTATCTTACCCTGACAAAATAAATTTTGGGCTAAAAGCGGAGCCCGCCCCCCGTGTACGCCCATGTATATGTATATGCCAAATCAGTAACCAGGATCATTTTGAGATTAGAGCCAATAACAATTCCAACTGCAAAGTTTTCATAGTTTATCCTGCGTGAATAAATCGCTTGCTCACTACGTACCGAAATTCAGGGGAGACTACGTATTATTACGTATTATTACGTAAAATATTTTTTGGGTATTTTTTGAATTCTACAGCGAAACGCGATGGAGAAATCGGGTTTTTAGCCGATGATCCGGAAGACCCCTAAAATGGAATTTTTTAATTTCTCTGCCCTTTTCGCGAATTTTGCTGCCATTAGATGAACTCGATGAGGTAGGTCCAAAAAATCTGCTTTGCCCCCATTATAATTTTTCTGGCAGAAGCCTTCCACTGTTAGGGTATTTAAAGCATTTGTATTTTGTTCCATATTCGCGTATTTAAAAATGAAAATTTTACGGATTTTCGTCTGGTTTTTTTGGGTTAGTTTAAATTTTGGCTGATGAGATATAGGAAGAAGCGTCAGAAAAGTTAAATCGTCGATTATGACCGTTGAATCATTTTAATTTTTATTGCTTCTTCATTTACGTAAACATTTTCCCAGAACTTTCGAAATAAGAAAATGATTGCATTGGCCCGACCACAAAATGTGTATCGCTGTATCTTTTTGATAATTAAACGTTGTGCTTTCACGCTTCTTTTAGTCTTCAATTGCAAGGCTCTAAAAGCAGAACTGATAGAAAACTTGTCTATTTTTGGGTTTTTCTAATAAAAACTGAATTTGTGATTCGTCTCATGAAATCTTATTGCCTGTCGTCTTTCGAAGTTTATCGTGGTGGTTGGTTGCTGAGTGTAAAGTGCTTTGAAATATATCATCTATTGATTCAAATATTTGACATTGGAAAACAAGTTTTCTTTTTTTCCTGGCATATCTTCACATTTAAATAAATGTGATGTTTTCGAATATTTATACTGCGTACTCCCACATAATTTGGACGGCGAAACGAATATCCCAGCTTCAAAATGACCGTTTTAAAAAGTAGCAAAACGTAGCTTCCGGAGGGACTCGAACCCTCAATCTTCGGTTTAGGAGACCGACGCCTTATCCATTAGGCCACGGAAGCGCGTTTATGTTTTGCGCTTTATATATCTATATGCCAATTGAAGCAGTTCTCAGTTCACCGAACTTAAGCACAATACAGTTAACGATTTTTACTCGTGCGCTAATTGATTATCTAAGCTAACAAAAAACAAAGTAGCTGACGGAAATTTTAGCACTCTTTGCGAGTACTGTAGCTTTATATAGGTATTAATGCGGATCCCAATAAAAATTTTGGCACTTGTTCAGTTTAGGGGGTAGGGAAAGCATTTTCAATTTTTTTTCCGAAATTTGAAGTTATATACTCGCATGGTCAAATCCCACATGATCACGAATATGGCATCTATTCTGTTCACCGACTAGTAGTTTTTGAAAAATTCGAATTTTATTATTTTTTTGATTTTTGATTACCTGTTTTTACTTCATTCCTATTTTCGTAGAAAGCTTGTTACGGCCGGACTTAGGCTAGATAACCTTTGAATGGAATGCTGCTTGCGGATCCATATTGGTACCAGGCAAAAAATAAGCCTACAAAAATTGACCGCAATATACAAAAATCGGAGAAAAAGTGAAAAAATCACAAGTCAAGAAAAATATTGAATTTTTTGAAAATTGATGGTCTGCAACTGAAACGGGTGTAATACTCGTGATCAGCGAATTAGATTTGACGTATTCGACTAAATTTCGGGAAAATTAAAAGAAAATTTCCGTACCATCTAAACTACACAAAATGCCAAATTTTAAAGTCTTAATTACCGATCCAGGCTTAAGCCTGTCTTAACCTGCACAAAACATAGGCTGTTAGGTAAATAGCAAGAACGCGTCGCATCACAATATAACATGCACGCTGCGTATAAATTTGTAAATATGCACATTCATACGTTGCATTCTGTACCTAATAAATAAGAAAAAAGCCTACACAAAGAAAAGTCGCGTTATTTCAAGCTTAGCCATATTTTATTCACTTATGCATTAAATTTGTAGTTTAAAAATGTCACCAACGCACGCGAAAACCTAGGAAAATCGTGACCAAGCGCTACTGTGCACCTACTAAGTATTTGTTGTCCCATGGTTAAGGATAGGTGTACTATCAACCTATTATACAGTTAGACATTAAAGAGATTTTAAAAAAAGAGAAAGAGTATTAAATTAAATTAAAGCTTATTAAATTAACTAAGTTATTGAACTATTAAATGATATAATTCAATATCATAGTTAAATTAAATTAAAATTAAATTAAATTAATTAACTTTTTAAATTATTTAACAATCGTCACATTAAACTTAAACACGCATTAGTCATGCACACGCATGCACACATCACGTGCAATACCTATTTCGAAAATATTCATTCAATGCCGATTACTTGAAACTTTCCCAAATTTTTGCGACTGGTGGTTCGCTTGTAAACATTGCTGTCTAAAAACATAAGCATATTTTGCTTTCTTAGAACAAAAAATTTTCAGTTTAAGTTATTTCCCTGCCTTTTATACAGATATTAAAGTATGCAAGCATCTTTATACATTTTCTAATTAAAACCATTTGATCTTTTTTGAAAAATAAGCGAACTCTTTTTGATTGGTTAATAGACTTATGTCCGCCCGGTAGCAGTCGTAAGTTCTTGATAGATTTGTATACAAATTTTTAAACGAGATAATCCTTAAGTTTTTACTGGGACTGCTTTAACCAAGCCAGCCAGGCTTAAGCCAGGCTTAAACTTATTGAAGAAAATGAGAAGTCCGGTTGTTTGCTCCTCCTGGGTTCTGGTTTCAGCCAGGCTTAAACCACGCTTAGCGTTAGGCCAGGCTTATGCCAAGCCCGCATGTTGAAACCGGGCCCAGAGCTTAAATAATCCAGCAGTGCTTAAAGATAGACAGCTTTGAAATTTATCCTGTTAGTCGGTTTCTCCTGTTTACCGTGCCTATGTTAAGTTAAGCATGAATAGAATTTCAGGCTGTTCAGATCAAGTTCTGCAAATTCCATTTTTTAAAAACATTGAGTGAGCTGATTAGCATTTTTGTCATCATTTCATCAGATGTGAGACGAATAATTACTTTCTGGTGGGTTTGCCGTTGGAAACATACATGTTGTGTATTTGATATAAATGAGGATTTTCAAACCATTTTTACTCGTATCAGATGGAACTTATAATGCTTTCGTACATACTAACTTTCTCAAATGCTGATCAATGAATGCGGGACCGAATTTCTACCTACTTTACTTATTTTCGTAGAAGAGTACCATACGAGCATAAATTTTGATTCTTTCTTATAATTTCGCGAGTAAGAATCATAGATGACAGCATGACCAATGTAGTGGGGGTCACGAATCGATGCTTTTACGGATAGAAATGACCTCAAAAACTGGTATAAGCGCTGAAATAGCCTTAAAACTACGATATTAAAAGTTTATGGTCAATCAAAAGCACTTTTGAGGAAAATTCTCAAAGTCCGTCCGTTTTTTCCTTCATTTATAGTGGGACCGGCCGGTCTCAGCCAAAAAAGAGCCGGGCCTCTTGGAGGTAGAATAAGGAAGGCATGTTGAGTTGTCATAAAAAACATTTGTCTTGTTAGTATTAGTGTGATTATTTTTGAAATGCCCTTGAATTAACTTGTCTGCAGCTTCTAGTCATTGTTATCGAGCTTTTATGAAATGAGCGCCGGGCAGGTCTGGTTTTTCTCTTCGCTGTATTACATCTAACATGTTTCAAGAAATGAGTTAACAAAAATTGAATGAGACTTGTTTCTATTCATGAGATTAAACGTTAACGGCTCGAAATTTTTGGAATGGAGTGTCCGGCCATTTTTAGTTGAAGGGGTAAATTACCTCAATTTTTGGCCAAAAACGGCCACAAATTGCCTAAAAACTGCTAAAAAATTCATTTTTTCCAAAAAATAGGGGAGGGTCATACATTTTCTGGCTTTGGGGATGGGGAATAGCAACGTTGGGTGGGGGATTTCCCATCCTCCTCTGACATGTAAGATTTTATGCATTTGAGCTATCAATGCAGAAGCGGTATGTTGATCAAAATGTGAAAAATTTTTAATATTTAGATAGAATCGTCAGCAAGAATTACATTTTGTAAAAAAGTAATCCAGGAAAGTATTCCCGTTACATTGAAGCATTATTTCAGCGTTTTCAGAGAATATCTCGTAAGAATCACATTTTTTGAAAGCAATCTTTTGTTGCATACTTTAGCAATTACAGAGTTATTCTCAAAGAAAAATCCAAACAGCGGTTATTTGATCATTTTCTTAAATCCTAAATTTAAGAATGAATTAAAATTAGTTAACCTTTTAGTGGCCAACGTTCCCAATCGGGAACATATTTTCAAAATTTTGTTGCATAATAACTACTCATCTAATTTAAACGAGACTTGTTTTGGATGAGAAACAAGATGTTTGCCTATCCTGTGAGAGCAAATAAAAAACTTAATTATGAGTATGTGCTATGCTATACTGTCTTAAATTAGACAAAAATAGCGAAAGTTTGTGATGTTTAGAAATTTGCATATTGTCAATCGACATACAAAATTTTTGTACCAAATGTCATGCAGTCATGTTTGCAGAGGTTTTCTGATCATTTTGGTATGTTATTCATTTTTATTTAATTCTTCATCAAAAGTTATGGTTAAATTTATATTGATGTTCCCGTTTGGGAACGTTGGCTCCTAGGAGTGCAAAAATATTCAATTCCTGGAAAGAGAACAAAATCTATGGGGCAGCATATGTAACCTTGGCTATGCTCTTTAGTGACCCCTCATGCATTCCTTCAATTTTCTAGAGCTCCACTAGCATTCTGGTATGACTCCAATGCACATATTTAAAATATTAAGTGCGGGTTTATGGGATTTTTTAATTGATTCTATGTGTTACGATTACACAACAATGTAGCTCTTGATTTCTAGCGGTTTATAGGCGAAAATTCAAGTGTTTCTGTAAATAATTTTAGGTGCTTGTGCAGAAATTACCTGCTCTACCTTACTTTGCTTTATTTTTTTACTATAACTTACAGAGCCATGAATCTGTAGAGGCTTAGAGACAAATTTTCTTAAATTCATGCACAACATCATGTGTTTTTGATCTGTAGAACTTGCACTGACTTTATCAAACTTTATATAACTACTGATTTCTAACATTTTTTAATAGCTCAGAAGCATGCTAGCAACATAACTAAACTTTGAGTGTAAGTTTATTGGACTATTGATAACAACTGTGGATAGGTAAATGTCCGAATGAGTAAACGTATGATATTATAATTTACTTTCATTCACTGTAAAATTTTACTTATTGAAAATTGTATGAAATAGCCAAATTGACTATATTACACCCTGACTTCCTGTTATTTCCCGAATCTTGATTCATGGTTTCTAATTTTTAGTATACCGACATATGTCGATGCAGTGTAAATAGCTCTGAGATCAAGGGCATTAGTTCAACAGCGTAGAAATGAGAAAACCAATAAATTTTGAAAAATCCAGAAAAAACGAAAATACAGATTATAACTCAATAATAGTTTTTTACTCATCTTAGCTAGACATTATTTAATGTTATCTAGAAAGCGAGCAAATCTAACAAAAAACAAATATAAAGTTACGGTGTCTACTGAAAGTTTCTTGGTTATCTGAGGTTTATGGTTCCTATGAGGTTTCAAATACTCAAAACCACACCCTTGTCGGCTCTCTATTTGACAATTTGACAGTTTAGATTACTTGTGTTATCAATGTTTGTAGCAGATCGCTTTAATCTTATATGTTTTGCAAAACATAACAGAACATGAAATTTGGCAAAAATGTTCCCTAAGAAGCCAACGTTCCCAAATGGGAACATATGAACAACATGATAGAGAGGAGAGCTTTTGCTCTAGTTTTTTGCATACAGTCTTACAATTTATAGATTTGAAACATATTAAGATTGCATTGCTGTAGCACATCTGCATCATAGAGCGGCCTTTAAAGGGTTAAGGAAAAATGATTGGAAAACAGAATAATAGCTCTTTGAATGAGACTAAGATTGTGAAGTGCAAAGTCTAGAAAGATTCCTGACATCACTTTTGTCCCGTTTACAAAGGTTTAGCGTCAAACTTGAAAGCTTCATTACATCTTGGCATATCCAGCAAAAATTCAAACAAGAATTACATTTTGTGTAACATATTGTAGAAACTGTCAACTAGCTTCACGTAAGAGTTTGCATAATACAAATGTTCCGATTATTCTCAGATTTCACTGATTTCTGTTAAATATGCTTTATATCAATCGCCTGATCGCTCTCCTATACTTTATCTTAAGTCTCTACTCTCCGTGACTTATATGTAAGGAATCTAATACAGTGAATACTGACAATATTCGAGAAATAGCACTGACTCGTGTAATTGAAAATTTTGTGAATTTTCACCGTGTTGGCAATCGCTCGTTAGCTTTCTAAGTTACTAGGCAGTTGTAGCAACGAAAAATTCAACCAAAATACACATGCTTCTGCATCAGACTATGATTGAATAGATTCAGAAAGGGGTCGGTCTGCTTTATAATAAGAAAACGATATGCAAACTGAACAAAAATAATGATTTATATTCACATTAACCGTTGTACTAAATGAGTGTAATATGATTAATAGCTTACACAGCACTGTACAGACAGACTTACTTTATTGCTATAAAAGACTTACTCGATCAAAATATTATCGCCATTAACGATTGAGAAAAGTTGCTAATCTTACATTGGAGCACAGAATGATAATGCACCGAAAAGTCGCAGGCAGTTGGTAAGAAAAACAATGTTTTTGACAGGACATGAAAAACCAGTTGTATTCGCTGCATAGAACGATTTTGCTATCAAAAACTAATTAGAAAGTATTCATTCAAAACTATTTATAATGGGAATACGATCTTATTTATACTATTCTGCATTTAAAACCTGCATCAATGATTGAGCTGGTAGATATATACGTGCATTGTAGATACATAAATTCATTAGACACACATACATCACACACACACACGCACACACACACACACACACGCACACGCTAAACATGACGTACATACCTATACCTACATAGTATAAAATACATTGAGGTCGGCCTCGGTCCCGGCCAAATTTCGGGCCCGGCCGTTCACTGTCTAGACCTCCCAAACCGCCCACTTTAGTCCATTTTGACTGCACTATATCACTTTTAACTCTAAAAAATTCAGAAATTGGTCAAGTTTTGGCGCTTTTTGCGGTAAACAAAGTACATAAAAGTACTAATTCAGCGCTCGAAAAATGTTTGACATTTTTACTGCTCTTGACGCCAAAAATGATGCAAAAAACGTCCGGTCAGCTCAAAATCGTTTATCAGTACCCTTTACGGCTGATCCCTCAGCTGCGGGTAAAACGTCTTCACCTGCTCCCTCCTATGTGCACATGTGCACGTCATGACCGTGGACGTTTTCTTAGCCGATTCTTTGATGTTTTTACGATTAGACTTTCCACATTTTTGCCCATTTTTCGTGATAATTCTTTCTTTTCATTTCTAATTTTTCCTGATTTTCAACATTATCAGGTCGTTTTATGTTCAGGATTCCCCCATAAAGAATTCCGCGGAAAATTAGCCCTGGCGATCACTGCCAATTTTATCAATCGGCGAACCGAAGAGGAGGAGAGAGTGCAAGAAATCGCGGGCATTGCGTTCTTGTTCAATCAACAATTTTTCAAGGATATGCAAAGCGAGACGGGCGTGCAACTGGAAAATATCGTCTATTACAAAGACGACACGCACTATTTCGTCATGACTGCCAAAAAACGCAGCTTACTCGCTCGAAAAGTGCTTAAATCGGTATAGATTTGCATTCGAAATTCTTTTTTCGCTTATAAAAATATTTTCAAATTATCGAAAATATTAATTTATGAAAAATATTAGTTAGTTTGCGATTTAGAATCTAAATTTAATTCAAACTATATTAATTCGGAAATATTGCCAAATATTTTGGAATAATTGAACTTCCTACTGTAAATTTATATACTTTTAGCCTGTTTAATCGTCGAGAGAACGTCAGCTTTACATGTTGATTATTTTGTTAATTAACTCATTTTAATTATTCGATTGATTGGCTACAAAGTTTTTATCGTCTATGCAGGCAGTTGTTTGATTCCATACTATTTATTTTGAAGTTTTTAAATTAAAATGATGCAAATATTAAAACAATTCTTTTCTGTCATCTTTCGGTCATTTTAATTATATTTTCAGCTTGCTTTATGTACTAAAGTCTTCAATTTATTTATTGATTAAGTTTAGAAGATTGATCTGTCCTGTGACTTATTTCCATAAATAAGCCTTGGTTACTTATAATTGGCTGCCCAGGTGCAAAAACCGGTTGCCCATATTTGTTAAAGGTGGTTTTCCTAAACAAGAAAGTAGTTATTTTTTAATTTTTTTCCATTCTACCTACCCTATCCCATAGTGAGGCTGCCCAGGTTAAAAAACGGAGGAGTCATACATAGCAAGTGATCGTCCCATTCTCATACACAGCACCTGATCGTCAAACTCTCATACATAGCACGCGATCGTTAAATGCATCGCACATGATCGTCACCATGTCTCATGCATAGCACGTGATCGTCCTATTCTCATACATAGCACGTGATCGTTGAATACATAGCACGTGATCGTCCCATTCTCAACAATAATGTTTCATCATATCCTTTAAATTTGTTTTAATTTGCCAACATCTCACCTTTTTCGTTTTCTTTAAGTTTAAAATCTTTTATAATTCTCTTCTATTGTAATAGCAGGCTTAAACTTTAGGCTTCTCTTGGTTTACAACTCTCGCTTAGCAAGCGCATTTTTCAAAAAAATATTATTCAGAATTTTAGTTAAAATAGCTTTCCGAGTCGAATTTTATGTGTAATTCAACCTAAGGCTCATGAAAATTTCGGCGCCTTTGCGCCGAACTAACATAATTAGCTGAATTTAGGACAAAGGAACACTTTTTACGGAGCGGGATGCAAATAATGGGATTTAACTCAAAGCTAGATGACCATACAAAGGAAAAGCCCAATGCTAAAATGGTTCATTCACTTTCTGCCAGCATCATTGTATCTGTAGCTATAGATGCGCAGGACAACACTAGTGAATTGTAAAGAAATAAAAAAGGTGATTTATCCTGCTTAAAAATGGCAAAAACTTTTAAGCGCATAAAGATGAGGTTTTACGGATTATTCTCGACCGATTAGTGAAAAGCACGGGTGGGAATTATCCTCTCCCTCTATCTGAGGATTCTGGATTCACCTAACAAAACCTAATATTCATTCCTATCTACGATGTTTTCCGTTTGGCATTCCTGTTGGAAATATGAAGCTCAGCGTGCACGGTTAAAATACGATAAAATTAAAATCTATGTTGGAAAATTTGTAAAGCGACTGCCAATTTCTCACTTTTCTTTGATTACAATTCACTACTACCGTTCAGTACAGCTAGACTAACGCTTGCATTGCCTTTTACCAGTCAGCTATGCACGTATGTAGCTGGCCTTGCTATATTGGGGGGACCGACACTAATTTTTTGGGAGGACTAAGCCCAAATAGATTAAAATACAGGCACTTATCTCTGGGGAAATAGGGGGCGTCGTCGAACCCTCCCAAATTCAGAAAAATCGGAAAAGTAGGACTTTTTAGACGTTATTTTGTGCTATTTTTGGCTTTTTTGGGCTTAGTCGCCCCCAAAAATTGGTGTTGGTCCCCCAAAATAGGACGGCCAGCTACGTGCCTGCAAAAATAGCACAAAATAACGTTTAAAATGTCATATTTTCCCGATTTTCCCTGAATTTTGGGGGTCCGAACCCCCTCCCCCCATTCCCTCCATTTGCCTGCTGTCAGCATAACTAGAAATGCTTGCTTTTCATCAGCTATACACTTGTATGCTCATTATTATGCCCATAACCCATAGAAAATGGAAATTAAAGGGATTCTTCTCAAAGCTGGATGACGATACAGCGGAAAAAGCTAACGTTAGAAGGGTTCATTCACTTGCAAGCATCATTATACAGGACAACACTAGTGAATTGTAAATAAATAAAAAATGGCGATTTATTCGGCTTAAAATGGTTTCCCCAAAGATTTAACGCTGTCTATGTAAATGATCTTGTGTATAATTGAGTATAAGTTGGTCGGTGCCCTACTGGTTGGTTTTCTTAGATACTTTCTTAGGTACCTCCGCCTAAAGGATCCTACATTTTTCTCTTATTTCTGCCTATGTATGTAAATGATTTATGCAATTTAATGAATGTAAATAAATTAAAACCTATGTAAATAAATTAAACAAATAAATATTTCAACAAAGCAGAATATTACCGGAATTATGAACAATTTTTGACTTACTTCTTTAATTTTACGTTTAACTTTTATATCTGCATATATTTGTACCTAGGGAGTTCTAAAATTCGCCTCTATTTATAAAGATTTTCTTTCTATTTTTTGTTATTTTCGCATTTTTAATGAAAATGATACCTACAGATTGAGGTGAGTCGTCCCCGAACATTTTCAGTGCTTTTTAAAAGATATTTCGAATTTCTCCGTTTCCCCAAACTTTTGGCGCTGCCTGTCTTAATGGTATCCTGCCCTACTAACTGCTCGTTATTTTAAATTGTAATTTTTCGACTATTTTAATATTTTTCTTTAAAATTCGACCAATCATAGGACTGTGATGACGTCATCGATTTGCTGCGTCCCGCCAACGTCGATCAGGAGGCTTTGATGGCCTACGCCGTCGACGCGGCCGATTTCGCCACGGGCGGCTTTTTGCCTCGTCTCGATTTCGCTGTGAATCAATCGGGCTTGCTTGTTTGTTTTGTTTTTTTGTTTATTATTACTTTTTTTAGAGTTTTTTGTCCATTTTTCGTTTTT
Organism: Mermis nigrescens; assembly: GCA_036768485.1. NCBI lineage: Eukaryota > Metazoa > Nematoda > Enoplea > Mermithida > Mermithidae > Mermis > Mermis nigrescens. The sequence goes on along the minus strand of JAVLUZ010000243.1, from coordinate 156,734 downwards.
TTAAATATTTTTTCTTTTGTTTTTCCTTCAGGCTTGCCCGACGTCGCCATTTTCGACTTCACCTCGTTGTTCAGTGCCGAAAATTCGTGCCGTTTCGTGGAGCGCCGTAAAAAATCGCTACTGATGGCTATCGTTGGCGATAGTTTGCACGAGGTTGGCTAGGCAACGCTTATCATTCTGGGGGAGGGGTGTGGTGCCACAGAATTTTTTAAAGTAATTTTGAAGTTTTTCCGAAATTTTTAACTTTTTTGGCTCATAAAAAGGGTATGTGTCAAAAACAATTTTTGGCCATTTTCGACCATAGATGCGCGGCATAGGCGATCTGGGAGGTGGCCGGTCCGGCAGGGGGTTCAAAATTGAGTTTTTTGAGCCAAAATGACATCTGAAACTGTTATGTTAATCATCACATTTTCTACGGCTTTCGAAAAATTAGAAATTCTGGGTCATAAACCTTTTGCTTGGATAAAACCGCTCACATGCCCAAGTTCGTGTACGTCTATTTACAATGGGGTTGACCGTTTTTCCTTCCCGAAATGACAGCATTTCCTCAGCACCCTTCTCCATTTCTGGGCAATAAAAAACTTTTTCACCGGTTTCCCTCTTTCTGGCGTTGATCAATCATCAGGCACGTATGTCTGGGGTGAATTGGGGGAGTTCGGACCCTCTCCCTAAATTCAGAAAAATCGGAAAAATAGGACTTTTTCAACGTTATTTTGTGCTATTTTTGGACTTTTTGTGCTTAGTCCCCCGAAAATTGGTGTTGGTCCCTGGAAAATAGGACGGCCAGCTACGTGCCGGTCAATCATGGAGGGCTTTCTCCCTCTGCAGAAATAGCCGGCATTCCACACCTTACATTCGGGGCCATTGCATATTCTCTGCATTCTTACGTGTGCATACATATAGCACGAATGTGGGGATTCCCTGACTTTTGTGGCGATAACTTTTGCTTTTCAGGCCATTTATGCTGCTTTTTGACGTTTTTGGCCAAGAACAGAACGCTTAGTTAGTCCTCGTCCCTAAAAATGGCCGGCTGTTCCAACTACCAAAATTTTGAACTTTTTCACGTACATATTACATCTAGAGTCGCTTCGTTTACATGTGCTTCAGGAGGCGAAATCTCAAACCCCCCACCTGATTTTGAAAAAAATTGCTTCTGAGCTTTTTGAAATTTTTTTCAATTTAAAAAATTGAACAGGACTGGTTATGTACGTCACATGCATACTGGGAGGGGTATGAGAATGGTATCCCCCTAGCAGGACTTTTAAAAAGCATACCCCCTCAGGCCATTTTCGGTCCAAAACTGTTGCTTCGAACATGAAAAAGCGTCCAACGACCTCTGATAGTATAATTTCGAGCGCATATTCTTATTTTTTGAGCAGTAAACTGTCCGATTCATTCATACAGACATATTTCTTCCCTTATTTTTTATAGTATTTGATCCATCGCTCTTGTTATTATTCATTTGCATGCAAATTCAAGCACAAATATTCAAGAAGAGTAAAATATAACGGATTAATAATCAACATTTGACAAAATTGTGTACTCATCTACCCCCAGGCACGTATCTCTGGGTGGAATGGGGGGTTCGGACCCCCCCCCCACATTCAGAAAAATCGGAAAGATGGGACTTTTTAAACGTTATTTTTTGGCTCTTTTGGGCTTAGTCCCCCCGAAATAGGACGGCTAGCTACGTGCCTGCCCCTGGAAGGAAAGTCGATTAACCTCCTCCCAGAACTTTTGACCGTGTGTATGTATGATCTGACATATCGTGTAAAGTTTTGGCGTAACGTTAAAACATATAGCGAATTTTGGGGGTTTTCCCGCGGCTTGTGAGCAACTCAGTATTATTGCCTCAAACAATTTAATCACTTTGGATTGTAGACCAAAAATGCTCTAGCTACTTTTTTGTTTTTAAATTTCGCATTAGTTCTCGAATGGGAGCGTAAGAAGTTTGCCAGCCAGGGGTGAAAAAACACGTTTCGGTTGAGTTTTCGACTTGTTTATGTCTGCCAACAACTCTGGTCATGAGTCCTGAGAATTTTTTTTTGATAGAAATGTAGTACCTACAGCTTAAGGGCTACTTTCTGCTTACCAGCAAGAGTTTTTCACACTCAATACAGAGTTATATCTATGGGTTTGAACTTTACACTCTAGTGTATGGTGTAAACAATAGATTTTGTCTAAGACTAGAAAACGCAATATTGAGTTATTGATAGGAGTTCAGAGTTCGAAATCAGGGGTGCACACAGGTGGGAAAAACACGTTTTTCACCTATTTTGCTTGAGTGAATATCCTAAATATTTTGCGGAACAGAAGATTTTAGCACAAAACGTACTAGGACTCAAGGCTCAAGGGCTACAAACTGGCCCAAACCGAATTTCTTTTCACTCCATAGGAAGTTAGGTTCAGATTCTTAAGTTTACAATGTGGTGGATGGTGGAAAAAGTTTTAGTCCCTTTTTTGTTCGCAACTTTCTTCGGGATAAGCCGAATAGAATAAAAGTAAAGTACTACTTCATAAGGGGTACATGTCACAGTAAGTTGCGTTTATTTGCATCAATATTAAGCTTTTTTGGGAGGTGTTAAGTCAAGCATTAGGGATGCTAAACGTGTTTCTGTTTTTTCTGCCAATTTCTCCGTTTATGAGTCTGGACACGATCTCAAGTCTAAAAATGTACCATGAATCAAACGTGATACGCCAGTAGGGTGCGTTTGTTTACACTAAACAGTGGTGTAAAGTTGTTTCACATCTAATATTTTTTGTGTTCAGGCCATTGTTGAGACTTAATTTTTTCATAAATATATAGGTATCGTTATATCAGAGTAATATCAGAATTACAAATCCGACTAAATTCTTTTTAACACTCAACGGTTGTAAAGTTTACACTCAAATTAACTTTATTTCTAGTGCTTTGTGGAAGCTTAATTTTTTTCAAAATGTGCTATGTAACGTCATAATTACAAATCTGATTGTTAATTTTCTCTACACCCAGTAGATGTGTAAAGTTTGCACTATTCGTTTATTGTTAATGTGTAAAGTTTACATTACACGTCCATTACACGTCCATTTCACTTCCAGAGCCATGCAAAACGTAAATTTTCTTCAAAAAATGTTCCGCATGGTCTGGATTACGAATCTGTCTGTATGTATTCTTTACACACAGTATCTGTGTAAAGTTGACGCTGAAAATTAACTTTAGTTTCATAGCGTTGCAGTAACCAAATTTTTTTTCCAAAATGTTTCATGTAACGTCAGGATTACGAATCTGGGTGTCAGCAATCTTTACACTCAGTTGCTGTGTTAAGTATATGCTGAAAACATTTGATCTGTCAAAATGAAGTAAGGTTGTCTTCTTTAAAAAAGATAATGTTGATATTCGGAACTATATTGTTTTCCGCGTTATTGCACTGCTGTCATTATTGTGGTATGTTACCGTTTGTGTTTACTGACTGATTTACTCAAAAACATGCTAATTAAAAGTAGGGTGCTAGCAAGGAAAAGTGCCCCGATGGAAAAAAAGGCGAATATACTTGGGATTACGGATTAGTGAGGATGTAAAAGGAGGGGACTAGGAAAAAAGTTCCATTGTATATGCCGAAAGTCATAAAAACTATTAAAAATCAGATTTTCTCTGACCAATGCCAAAAATCGAAGCATATTTTGCGATCTGAAATAATATAAAGTTCTAAATTATTTTCAATGCTTCACATGAAATTGTATAAAGGTAAATCTATAATGTATACTTTTTGTAAATTGTTCGCATTGCAAGTTACAACGCTAACTTGCTTCGTGTTGCTACTTGTAGAAACTAACTGCAACTGTATTTAAAGGCTTTTTATTTTGTTTTCATCACGCAGTTTTTTTCTGTAAAAGGTCCACTTGTACATGTACAAAGATGGTTCCTCAAAGTCTTTGTACATTTTATACATACAAATTTTAGGGTTTTATAATATGGTACAGTTGCGATTGTAGTGTGGTAAAAACAGAGTTGTTCGACTTTTGGTAGTGTATTTTAGCTAATTTCTGGGTCTCTAAGGACAAAAATCACTAAGAATCGTGTTGAAACGGCGCGAAGCGCCGAAAACTTGACATTTTTCCTGTCGAAATGCAATTTCTGCCATTATAACTCATTTCGACATAAGCGCCGAAAAGTTTGCGAATTTCAGACCTTGTGCGATTTTTGTCTTCCCAAAATCTTTGTACATGTACAAAGACGGTCCCAAAAAGTCTATCGCGGAAAATCTTTGCCGAGTACGACAAAAACACTGGTTGTCATGAGCATTATACCAAGCAAACCGGGAATCTGTTAGTGCGTATTATCGCTGCAGGCATGCAAGCGTACCTTCATGTAGTCTGTTTCAAGTAAGCTTAAGCGTTTCCTACTGCTTTAAACCAACAATTTCTTTGATTGTCTTTAATGATTTGACATTTGCTTTTTCACTCATTTAGCTCAGAAAGGCGTTCCTAGTTTACTCCATCTACCTTCTCTCAGCTAGTGCATAGCGTACTGCTGCTTTTTCAGTCGTTTTTTTGGTTCAATAGTTTATTTCAATCGGCTGCATGTGGCTGCATAATATTCTTCGATTTTTCGCGTTGGTTGGACAAAGTCTGATTTTTAATAGCTTTTGCGACTTTCGGCATATACTTAGGAGCTTTGTCCTGGTCCCCTCCTTTTACACGCTTAATAATCCGTAATCCCAAGTATATCCGTCTTTTTTGGTTCCATTGTAGCATTTTCCTTGCTACTTATTAGGGATGTTCCGGTTCCAGGTTTTTCAAAAAAATCGGTTCCGCTTCCGGTTCCAGTTCTTGGAAAACAAGAATTTCGGCTCCGGCTCCGGTTCCGGTTCTTGCTTAACTTGGAACCGTCGGTTCCGAGTCCTTGGTTCCTGTGTTAAAGTATGTACGCTCTTTGTAGCTTGACTTCACCAGAACATGTGAAGATGTTATCGAAAGATAAATTATTTAGGAAGTCGTTTCTATCTGGCAACTGCACGTTCAAATAAGTTTTACGTCTAGTTGACAATTTACTTATAAATCACCGAATATTATCTATGTGTTTCTTAATTGGAGACTTATACGAAATCGAAATGCTTAATTCATGACGAAGATCTGCTGCAAATGGTGAAAAGAAAGTCGAAGAATTTGCCGATTCTCGCTTTATAGCTAAGCAGAATCTTGTAGCCAGTGGCGGATCTAGGATTTTCCTAAAGGAGCAGTATCCCAACTTTTCCAAAAACAGTCGAAAATAGGTCCAAAATTTTCTCTTAACGCGCGAAACATCGTTTTAAATTTATTTTAAATTTCAATTTTACATTAAATCATTTTTGACGCAATAGTTTTTCTTAAAATTTTAAAATTTTCGACAATTTTGTGCTAAAAATCACTAAAAAAATTTTGACTTTATCAGAATTCTGGCGTGAAGCAGTTTTTTGTACAAGGTCCGCTTGACATGTACAAAGATGATCCCAAAAGTCTTTGTACTTTGTGTACACACAAATTTTTGGGCACTATAATGTGATACAGTAGCGATTTTAGTGTGGTAAAAACAGAGTTGTTCGACTTTTGGTAGTGTATTCCAGCTAATTTATGGGTGTCTAAGGGCAAAAATCACTAAGAATCGTCTTAAAACGGCGCCAAGCGCCTATAAATTTGACATTTTTCCTTTCGAAATGCAGTTTCTGCCAATATAAAGATAAATATAGCACACAATCAGTCATTTCGACGCGATGCGCCGTAGATTTCTGCGATTGCCGAATACAAAAACCGTGGCGCGAAGCGCCGGAAATTTTGTGAAATTAAGACGGATAGACGTCAAGAAGCATAATTTACAGCTTGATCTACTGTAGGACTGCACCGATATATCGGCGGCCAGATATATCGGCCTGTTTTTCATATATCGGTATCGGCCATTATCGGCCAGCTTTTGGCCGATAATTTCTAAATTTCTAGAATTTCATAAGAAAATGGATAGTTGACAAAGAATTTCAAAAATGCCACTGCATACATCGAAAGGAACTTTACTAAAAACGTATTTCACTATATTCTCACTTACAAGCATAATTGACATCAAGTATCAAGACCACAGTACTGCATTTCCTTTCAAAAATGAGAGTTCCTCTACAATGTTAGGCTTAAGTCGATTTCTCAGTTGTGTAAGCACTTTTCCTGCTGTGCTGAATAGCCTCTCACTTTCGACGCTTGATGCTGGGGCTGACAGGTATACTCTGGCAATGCTGGCAAGCACAGGAAAACGCCCTTTATTATTACGCCACCATTCAAAAATATTGCAAGTATTGGCTATCAGAGCTTCTTCGAAATATTTGGTAATTTCTTCAGTTTCATCTACGCCTGAATTGGGACTGTTCGAATCAATGGCAACATCATCTAGAAAGCTCCATAAACTGGTCAATTTTTGAGCTTTTGCTGGGGAAGGCTGGCAAACACGTAGATCCGAATTGTCCTTCTTTTCTTTCACTAGGTCAGTCAACCACTGTTTACCAGTCACAGCATTTTCTTGACTTCGGAAAACTTTATTCTTGTACCGAGGTCTAGAATAGTCGCAATAACACAAGTTTTGTTCGATTCTAATAAAACAAATCGCTCGCTGAGTTTTTGCAATAATTCATTCTTCATAGTCTGAATGCCACTGAAATTGCTAGCATTGCCAGATAAAAATTTTGCCAAAGCATAGACAGCCGGTATAATCATTGACACAGTAATATCTTTATGTGAAACTTGTCTGGTCAGTTCTTCAAATGGCTGTAATAGATTGACGATTTTCTCAGTCAGTGACCACTGATGTGGATTTAAGCAGCTCAGCTTATTTTCCACGCAATATGCACTCAATGCTTCTCGCTGTTGTAGTAATCGTTCTAGCATGTAGAAACTACTATTCCACCTGGTGCAAACATCCTGGGTGAGCACATGTTGAGCAACACCTAATCCAAGTTGGATTTCTTTGAGGCGGTTACAAGCCAACTGTGAGTGCTTGAAATGTCCAACCAACTTCCTTCCCATAGCTAGAATATCACAGACGTTTCTTTGTTCCAATATTCCATCATTAATGAATAATTGCAATGAATGAGCCATGCAGGGAATATGATTGAGAGAAGAATTCTTCACTGCACGAACCATATTAAATCCATTATCAGTCACAATGGCATGAATTCGACCATGCTCAATATTCCAGTGCGAAAAAATCGAATTCAGTAGTTCGCCTATTGATGCTGACGTATGGTGTCCTGGTGTCATGCTTTACAGCAAGCACAAAATGATTTTGAATGAAATTGGCGTTGATGAAATGAGCTGTCAAGCTTATAAATGCATCGTTATTTGCTTTTGATGTCCATAGATCCGTGGTGAAACACAATATAGAGCCATCTTCAAGCTGACTTCGTACACCCTGCTCAATGGTCTTAAACAATTTCGGGTGGGCTGTGTCACGGAAATATCGTCGACTTGGCAGTACATAACGTGGCTCTAGATTTGAAATCAATTTTTGAAATCCTTGGTTTTCTACCACTGAGAATGGTTTGTAGTCAATTGCAATCATTTCCATAATCAATTTAGTAATTTCTTTCGCTCTAGGGTGATCAACGTCGAATCGTTTTTTTCTCTCAATAGTTTCAACCAATGTCATTTGACGAGAGGAATTCGCTGCATCTGAGGTTGCCTGCTGCTCAGAAACTGATTTCAACGATTTCTCCTGTGTTTCAGCAAAGTATTTTGAGTATTCCTCTGTGTGGCGAGTTTTCAAGTGCGAAATCATGTTCGAAGTAGTAGCGGTTTTCCTGTTGTTCCGCCTCTCGGAACTAGCTGGTCACAAGCGTTAGTAGTT
>JAVLUZ010000243.1:96155-148794 GCA_036768485.1 Mermis nigrescens | reverse complement strand
GGTGGCCGTTAGAAGTTGGCAGGGTGAGCCCATTAAGAGATCACTAGGGGCCCTGCTGGGACCCTAACTGTCAACTTGCTGAGTTTGTCAGCCATGAACCAACTCACCGTTCTTTGACCATGGAGTTATCAGAGACCGGCCCTCAGCATCCGGCAGGACGAGGGTTCTAAAATCTCCGGAGACCCAGTCAGCACTGTGTCGTTGCAAGGCAATGTTGGCGGTCATGCTACTTGCAGCCCAACTAGGTGTGTTGTCACAGGGCATCACTGGTGGCCGAGCTACCTGTGGCTCCTCAGTTGCCGAAGGGAACCAGGTGGCAGCTGGAGGGCAATGCCACTGGAACACTTGCGAAAGGGACTCCCTTGAGAACCTCAGAGAAACTGGGCTCCATGGAATTTGCGCAAGCAACTTAGCAGGGCCCAGAAACGAAAACTTTGTGCGCAGGCTTGTGCTGCCAGAGCCCTGGGGATCTGGCACTAACCTGCCCGAAGTTACAGGCTCTGATTTGAGCAGGGGCACCGGGCAGAATACTGCTCAGGAGGACCCAGCTCCCTCCAAATCTAGGGCAATTAGCAGTGGGGGAGCACAGCAGGCAATTGCTGTTGCACACCCAACTCCTAAGATTCGTACAGTAGATTAGGATGGTTGGTACTAGTACTCTCCCATCCCAATCAGTACTGGAATTATTCCAGATCAACTTGCAGCATAGCCAAGGTGCAACTAGTGTACTTAGTCGCTGCCTAGCGAAACTGCAGACAAAACTAGCGTTGATCCAGGAGCCTTGGATCTATAAGAACAAGGTATGTGGATTCAAATGATAAATTACATACTGTGACTGCGGTACAAGGACCAAGGGCTTGCGTGCTGCCTCACGGAAACTTAACCCAGTGCTCCTTCAACAATTTAGCAACCGTGACATGGTGTCTGTTGAGATAAGTTATAAAAGTGCAGGGCACTGGCGTAACATTATTGTTACATCAGCATACCTGCCTTTTGACTTCCTCATTTACCTCCAGGTAGAGCTTTTTCTTCTGGTTGACTACTACTGCAGTAAAAAGCAGATACCACTAATTATTGGGTGTGACGCCAATGCTCACCACGCTTGTGGGGCAGCAGCGATACCAATAAACGTGGGACTGCACTTGCTGAATATTTAGCCTCCACCAATTTAATTTTATTAAATAGGGAAGTGAACTCTACATTTGTTGTGGCAAAGAGACAGGAGGCTATTGATCTGACCTTATGTTCTCTCGACCTCGCTAATGATATAAGAAATTGGCATGCCTCACAAGAGTAGTCTCTATCTGACCATAGACAGATACGCTTCTCTTTACATGCTGATTCCTTTTATTCTAGGCTGTACAGGCAATCCAAGGTCCATTAGATTGGGTCTTTTAAGCAGCACCTTAGAAGTCGCTTGGGTTCTTGGGCTCCTAGTTGCTCAACAAAAGAGGACATAGAGGGTGCTGTTGACTTTGTACAGCAAGCTCTTACATCCTCTTATGAGAACTCCTGCAGTTTACAGAGGGAAGAGCAAACCTATTCCCTGGTGGAATAGGGAGCTCCAAGACCTCCGTAAGAAAAGTAGGAGAGCTTGGAATCAAGCGAAATTATCTCAATCAGTTCCGATTGGGCTGATTATCGCAAGGCTCGACAGGAGTGTAAGCATCTTATACGCCTTAGAAAGCATTTGTGCTGGCAGGACTACTGCTCCAACATTGATAAAATGTCGGATGCTGCTAGGCTTCGCCGCATTTTATGTAAACCACAAGTAGGTGAAGCTGGGACATTAAAACTACCTTCGGGTCAGTATACACTAAACCGAAGGGGAAACCCTGCTTCACCTTCTTGACACTCATTTTCCTGGGGCAGCTTTGCAGCTGGAAATGAGGCATATCCGGACACATTGGGCCCAACCAGTTTTTCTGGCTTTGGTGACCAAGTTCTCGCCTGCAGGGTGCATAACACCTTCGCTGGGCTGTAAAGTCTCCGAACCTTACAAGACTACAGGAGTTGATGGCATTTTTCCAGCTCTTTGCAGGAAGGACTGGACATGCTGGTGAGACCCCTAGTGAATATTTATCGAAGATGCCTAGCACTTGGCTATGTTCCAATAGCCTGGCGACAAGTAAAGGTCATCTTTATTCCTAAGCCAGGGCGCGTAGTTCCTATGACCTGGCAAAACTTCAGACTAATCAGTCTTCCTCCTTCTTACTGAAGTGTATGGAAAGATTAATCGATCGCTTTATAAGAGATGGTCCCTTGCTGGGAACATCCTTTACATGTTACACAACATGCGTATCAGTGTGGAGTGTGTTGATACGGCCCTTCATGAACTAGTTTCTAGGATTGAACGGGCATTAGACAACAAACAATTCACGCAGGGCGTTTTTCTGGACATTGAAGGGGCATTTGACAATACAACCTTCAATGCTATCTGCAAAGCAGCATCCAATCACGGCGTACATCAGACCATTGTTAGATGGATTGATGACTGTGCTCAAGATTTCGCCATATCATGACTGACTCTTGTGGAGACAGCATGATCTTTACTACCACAAAAGGCTGTCCACAAGGAGGTGTACTATCTCCTTGCTGTGGTGCACTTGTGGTGGACGAACTTTGCAGAATTTGCAAAAGTCTGGCCTCTACAGTCAAGGATATGCTGATGATTTGGCAATCCTGTTACTGGAAGGTTCCTTGACACCATTTCCTCACTTTATGGAAAGTGGTTTAGCCAAGGTGGAACAGTGGTGTCACCATAATGGTCTATCTGTGAACCCACAGAAAACCGAAATGGTGCTATTCACTCATAAACGGAAACTTGATGGGTTTAAACCACCAATTTTCTATGGTATGCCACTACAACGTGCAGACCAGGTCAAATTTTTGGGACTTATTTTGGACAAAAAATTAAACTGGCGCAATCATGTAGAAGTCAAATGTCAGAAGGCTATCAATGCATTCTGGCAATGTCGCAGAGCAGTAGGAAAATCCTGGGGTCTTTCACCACAGGTCATGTGATGGCTTTTTGTGTCTGTGATTAGACCCATGATCACCTATGCTTCACTAATCTGGTGGCCTCGTGCACACTTGTCTACTGTGAAATGTCAGCTTAGTCATTTACATAGAATGGCTTGTCTCAGCATTTGTAGTGCCATGTGCACCACACCGACTGCAGCCATGGAAGTCTTGTTGGACCTGCCTCCCCTGCATATCTTTTGTGGAGGGGTTGTGCAAGGGCAGCTGCATATCGACTAAACATAGCTGGCAGTTGGAATGCAAAAGGCAAGGTTGTAGGTCACAATGCTGTTTGGGCTAAGGCCAATAGGCCAGTACTCAAAATGCCAAGTGACTTTATTGTACCAAAATTTATTTTTGGTAGACTTTATACCATTCAGTTTCCTACTAGGGATGACTGGGAAAAATCTAGAGTGAATAATCTCTCGCCTCCTGGAATTGTCTGCTACACTGATGGATCACGCTTTGTGAATACCTCAGGCGCGGGCATCTATTTCCAGAAGTTAAGAGAGATGCGGTATTTTACCTTAGGCAGTATGTGTACTGTCTTTCAGGCAGAAATACTGCTATTTTACAATGCTGCCGTAGCAGAGAATTGATGGCCCTCAGAAATGAGAACATCTTTATTTGCTCTGACAGTCAATCTGCTCTGAAGTCACTTCTATCTCCAAAAGTGTCTTCAAAGTTAGTTTCTCGAGTGTGTTCTTGCTCTGCAAGAACTCTCACAGGATAACTAATGTCAAATTATTATGGGTCCCAGGTCACTGCGGCATTGAGGGCAATGAATTTGCGGATCATGCTGCAAAAATGGGATCAGCACGTAAACATATTGGCCCAGAACCGGTAGTTGCTGTCTCCAGAGCTGTTGCTAAGGCTGACATCAAGCAGCTGGGTCAGGGAACAACATGTTAAATATTGGAGGAGCAAAGACTTGCCGTCAGGCCAGATCCTTTATGGATAAGCCATGCAAGAAAATAGCCAGCTCCTTGATCAGCTTAGATCGTAAGCTGCTTAAGACGGCAACCGGGCCTGGTTGCTCGACTCGACCATTAACTAATGTTTACCTTAACGTTAATGGTCACCTTAACGCAACCATTAATTAATGGTCGCGTTAAGTCCGATTTCTACCTTAACGAAACCATTAAAAAATCGGGTTGCTCGACTCCACCATTTAGCTCGACTTTAATGGAAGTCTAATGGTCGATTTAAATTTCGGTTGCTGGACTCCACCTTAGTGCAGCCATTAATTAAGGCTCAGTTTTTTAATGTCTACCTTAAAACCGGTTGCTCGACTGAAACCTTAACGCTTCCATTAAGCGTTTAATGGTTTCTTTAAGTAAATTGGGTTGCTGGGCTTCACCTTAACGACTTTAATGGTTTTGTTAAGGTTCATTCTTTAAGGTAGGTCAAGAGCTACATTAACGAATCTCATTGATTATTTTTCACATTGAAAAATGGCGCTTCTTCCTATCGTTCCGATTTTTACTACTATGACAAGTTCTCGCCGATTCGAAGTCAAAAGAAGTCCTTTGACTAATTTCAATGACGATGAATTTTTATGACCGATTTAGATTTAGCAAGTTATCCTTAATACTGAAGATTTCATAACAATAATATTATTTTATCCTTTTTTCTAGTTGCAGGCGCTGCCTACTGACAATGCGAATTGCTAGAAAAATGGCTGATACAAACCTCATCTTTACATAAATAGAAATTTTTTTAACTATTAAATTTTTCCAACTACATAATTTTATGACAATTAAAACGCGGTTCTTATAGAGACTTCATGTATGCAATTATCGTTTTCACGAGATAACTAAATGATAACATTTCACACTTAAAAAGTAAAGCTTCTTTCATTATTCTTTTATTTAATAATATGATACATGCTCGTCGATCCACGGTCAAATGAAATCCATTGGTTCATTTTGATGACAATAAATTTTAATAAAGATTTTTATTCAGGTATGGGAAAAACCCGGATTTGAACATTTTGAACTTTGGGTTTTTAGGTTATTTGGTTTTTTTTGGTTTTTTGTGACTTTATTGGGGTTTTATTGGGTTTTTTAATGGAAATGACAACTAGAGCTACATAAAGTAGCTAGAATACTCCAACAGCTGCAAGAAACGAGAAAAACAAAGAGCAACAACTCTATGCAGCTAATATTAGAAATCCAACAACAAATCGATCGTTCACCGTGGTTGCCACATACATATATGTACATATTTATCTTCTCTTCAATGTCTCGGACATTACCAGATTTTGATCAAAAAATGCACTGGCTCTCAAAGAATATATTAGGAAATAGAAAAATTGGTCGAACCAGAAAAGTGTGGGCTATTGAGGTGGCTGAATAAAAGCGCCCTGTTTTGCAGCATGGGATGGCAATTGTGAACTAGGGCTGAGATTTTTGAGCATGGCACCATGTTGACCAGACTGAGGTTGGCTAGCCTTTACTAGTCAAAGGAACAGCATAAGCAAACAAAAAAGAGATTGGAAATACAATTTGAATCACCTACAGTATTTATTTCAGTCTATTTGAAAAATTGGTAACCTGTGGATAAAAAACCCGAAACCCAATAATTTTTTGCACCAAACAAACCCGCAAAAAACCCAAAAACCCAGCCTTGCCAACCCTGATTTTATTTCGAGAACGAGTTTTTTCGTTTAACTCTTCATTTTCTTTAAGCTGTTGCCGAGAATGCGCTAAAATTAAAATTGTATTTCCCTATTTTTATTTCTCTATTTTTTTACCATATCATCGCAAGCAACCAATTATGTTTTACCCAAACTAACGAGCGTTTTCCTTTATTTTCCTAATTAGAGTGTATCGCTGTCACTGCAATCCATTATCAGCCGAATTCGAACCAACACCAAAAGTCAAGCATCAAAAGAGTAAAATAATAGAAAATTCGAATTTTCAATGACTATGGTCTCAAGGTTTTATATCTATGTATTTTAACCAAAGACATTTAGAATTCTCATGTAATGCGTGTGAACTTAACACAACCATTAAACTTCCCTTAACGCAACCATTAAGCTTACCTTAACGCTACCATTAGATTTCCTTTGATGCAGCCATTAAAGGTTTTTGTTAATGGTTTCTTTAATGGTACCCGTAAACTTCCTCTAACAAATGCTCGACCATTAATTAATGGCCAAGTCGAGCAACCCGATTTACGGACCTAACGAAACCATTAGTTAAGTGCTTTACCTTAACGTTAATGGTTTCGTTAAGGGAATCTTAATGGTCGTTGGCGTTAAGGTGGAGTCAGCTAAACCGGCCGACCATTAAAAATTAATTCTTAATGGTTCGCCTTTATTAAGGTGGAGTCGAGCAACCGGCGACACCTGTACTATTGGGGTTTCTGACAACCCCAAATGCGCAAATGTTCGCTCACAGAAGAGGATTCCATCCACTTCCTTTAGTCACTTGCCCTGGGTTTGATAAATTGAGAGCTAGGTTCTTCCATGCTCCACATATTGAACCCTCGGCCGTTTTACAGGAGCCTGTTGCTCAACTTTTGGGGTTTATTATAGCCTCAAAACGTTTGTGCGACTAGCTCTCAAAAGTTTCCATGGGGTAAACAATGGGCTTTTAGCCTGCGTGAAGGGCTTGCGCCCACCCCTTTATCACTATCACTAAGCCGACGGTTACGATAATTATACCTACATATATCAATGCTATAATCGTAATCTGTCAGCTTATTGTCGGAGTTTTAAATTTATGACCAGACTTGTGTGAATAGACTACAGATCAGCCATGCTGTGCATCTAATCAGCTCTCGATTTACTTATTACCTAGCGAGCATACACTTTCCTGTGAGGTTTTCTCACGCAGAATTCGCGATTTTCCAAAAAAATTAACAGAAATGGCGTTGCTTAAGCGTTTTTGGCTATCAGACTAAAGAGTGCCAAGTTTACAGAGTCCAGTAATCCTTTTTTGACTATATGTTGTTAAATTTATTCGATTATTGCTCATTCTTACGTACTAGAAAGATAGAGCGTCGCCAGAAACGTCAAAACAATATTTTAGACGCATTATACATCGATTTTGAGCCCCAAAAGACAATTTCATAAAAAATTTTTGATTCAGCCTCCATAATTTGCATGCTGCGCACGTCTGCTAGCAACTGAATACCTAATCTGCAATTTACTATCGCTCTATAAATACATAACAGTTTGTGATTTTCATAATAAACGATCAATCGAGCAAAGATTTTCGTAAAATATCCGGCAGACCAAGGCCGACTGGCATTGGCTTCTCGCCCATGAGCACCTTTTCGTGAGTCCTTTTGGCCTCTTCGAATCTACTCTCAAACGATCCGTCTTTGAGGAAGCCTTCGGCCATTAAACGCCTCTGAATAATGTACGATATTAGGAGAAAAATTCACAGAAAATTCGTTGTATTCCGAAATTTTTGATAAAAAAATTACTAGAATCAGATTGCCAATAAAACTATAGTCCATACCTGGTCGTGGAAGGTTGGAGGGGTATGCATCCCCACGAAACCAAAATACCCCCATAATTCAATTTTTGAATTTTTTGTTTTTTTCAGCAACGTTTTGACGCCAATGGATAGTGCTCGATGAGAAACGTTGAAAAATGGTGTGCTTTCGCCATACCACCATTCTTAAGACCATTTTTTGACCTTTCAAAAAATCTTGCACCTCTCCCAAGAACTTTGGTGCCGCACACCTATGCTATAGTCCGTTTCATTAAGCTTTCAGGTTTTCAGAAAAATTCAAAGTACCAACAAAAGTGTTTTAAACTAATGCTATGGTTGTAATATTCTACAGTATACCGAGGTATGTATAGTAAGACGTATGTCATCGTAACAGCCTTTAGTGTTAATTCAAAAGAAAGCCGCAAAGCTTAATGAAACAGACTATAATCGCTATCGCGACTTCAACAAGATGTGCAAAATAAGCAGAGCACTGTTTTTTTGTGCGGAACAAAGGCATTAAGTATGGTATAAAGATTTTTAGAGACATCTTTTTACGATAAACAAAAATTTCTTGAGACAATTGCGTTGTAATTTGAATGCTTTTTTGAGCGTATTTATAGAAAAAATTTCTTCGAAAAGTTTCGCGCGACTGCTTTTATAAAAATTTTACGCAGGAAACGAGAATTGTTTGATAACTGTACACTTTTTCTCGTTTGAACTTGATTAGGTTCAACGTTTACGTTGTCACAAATTCAAAAATGCAATAAGGGTCATTTTCACATTCAATCGGCATTTTGGAATCATAGTATTACTTCATCTTTCTGTTTACTTTTGAAGTCGAGTTTCATACTTGGGTTTAAATGAAAAGCCGTAAAAACGCATATTATCAACTAAATTTTGAACAAAGTAAGACATTTTTAGGCAGCAAGTGGTTTGCATAGGTGGGCGGCACCAAAATTCTAAGGGGAGGGGTGAAGACTTTTTCAAAGGTCAAAAATGACCTAAAAATGGTGGTATGGCGAAAAAACACCATTTTTCAACGTTTCACATCGAGCACTATCCATTGGCATCAAAAAATTGCAAAAAAAAACAAAAAATATTCAAAAATTGAATTCTGGGGGTATTTTGGTTTCTGGGGGGAAGGTGGGTGCATACCATTTTCCAACCCCCACGCCCAGAGTATGTTGGGTTGCATAATACAAACTATGTAGTATGTGTTTGTCAAATAATAAATAAATAAATAAATAATAAATAATAATAATAAAAATCAAATAATAAATAAATAAATAAATAACCTTTTGCACCAACCCCTTTGCAGCCATAACGGTAAATGCATGAATTATAAACGATATCTATCTTTAATCAGCATTCAATTCGGAATTAAATAGTGCAAATTGATATTTAGTACGACCGCTATTTGTGCTTCTTTTTCTCGTTTTCAAGCCTCTCAAGACCAATTTGCAAATGTTCTACTAAAATTCCTCGTGAGTATCGACCAGAGTCATTATCTGAGGCATCTTAATTATTTTTGGACCAAATAAATTTGTGTAGGAATCGACCAGGTGAAGAATTTGCCAGAAAGCATAAAAGGCATGAAATCTCTCTCAAAACCATTTTCAACCGATTCGCCAACAGCTGTCGGTCTTAGACTTGTGCTGCGGTCTTCAATGGCTTCGAAACGACATGAAAAATTACAAGGCTTCTCCAAATTAACAAATATAAGTGTTTTGACAGGAAAAATTCTTGCTGCATTAATCAAGAATGTGTCAGGCGATTTGAGAGCAATTTTTCATCCGTTCGTGATTGCTACCAATTAGGAAATTTTAACTTAAGGAAAATTTAAGGTCACCCTTCGCGAATTGCACAAAAACAGTTTAACTCCTGGGCGTGGGGGGTTTGGGGGTATGCACCCCCAGAAACCAAAATACCCCCAAAATTCAATTTTTAATTTTTTTTGTGTTTTTTCGCAATTTTTTGATCCCAATGGATGGCGCTCGATGAGAAACGTTGAAAAATGGTGTTTTTCGCCATACCACCATTTTTAGGGCCATTTTTTGACATTTGAAAAAATCTTGCACCCCCCTAGAACTTTGGTTCCGTCCACCTATGGTCAGCCACCCACATCTTACTTACATACAGCTTTTTACCAATCTAGCGTTTATTAACAAAATTAGTTCCTAAATCGTGAGATTATTAGGATGACAGATTTGATGCGGTAAAGAATGCGCTTATCTTTGTTTTCATAAGCTCCCGCCGTAATTATTTTCTATTTTAGCCTGAAAAAATGTACCAGTAAGTTCCAAATTAAATAAGCTTTCCGATGGTATCTATAAATTACCCCGATACGCGACAGTTATGGGTGGAAGGGGGTGCAAAGGTTTTTTGACACCCGGCACATATGTATTTCACAAAAAAATGTGTAGGCATATATTTTAACTTTAAAAATTAAAAACTGCAGATTACAAACTACTAGTAACAAGCATAGGTGGGCGGCAATAAAATTCTGGGGGGAGGGAAGGTGCAAAATTTTTCGAAGATAAAAAATGGCCTTAAAAATGGTGGTATGGCGCAGAAAACACCATTTTTCAACGTTTTTTAATCGAGCACTATCCATCGGCATAAAAAAATTGCAAAAAAAAACAAAAAAATTCCAAGAATTGAATTCTGAGGGGGTCGGGAAAGGGGTGCATACCCCACAACCACCCGACGCCCAGGTATGGTAACAAGTGATTATGTATTTCTAAAGTGAATTTTTGACAGTATATGTACATACAGAAGCTATTTTGAATTGACCTTCGCACTTAAATCCCAAAATATTAATATATTTATCATTTGGCTTACCTTAACCTCGAACAAATTTCGATAAGGGTGCTCGAGGTAGACTTTTCTGACGTAGGACGGAGCCCTCTCGGTCAAATAGTACGGAGTTGGAAAAGTGGGTTTATTGTACGGGAATCTGTTCTCGCCGTACATGTCTTCAACGTCGAGTACCTGAAATAAGATTAAGAACCGATTCGTCGCAGGCACGTAGCTGGCCGTCCTATTTTTGGGGGACCAACACCAATTTTTTTGGAGGGAGCCTAAGCCCAAAAAGGCCAAAAATAGCACAAAATAACGTTTAAAAAGTCATATTTTTCCGGTTTTCCTGAATTTTGGGGGGTCCGAACCCCCATTTCCCCGAAAGATACGTGCCTGATTCGTAGAGTACGCAAAATGATTGAAAGGACAGAAAAATTTAAAATTAGTAGAATGAAAAAGGTGTAAAATGTAAATAAAGAAATTTACATAAACAAATTGACCGAAACAGCCAAAAAATCATTTTTCTACTTTGAATAAGTCCTTTTCAGAATGCGATGAGTCAGAAAACAATCGCGTTATCGATCGTAAAAAACTTTCAAACGTTTTTAATATTTTAATATTATTTTTGAGCATTTCACATTTAGCTTAGCCGGCTTGATTAAGGCTCTTTGGTTTTTTATGTTGACTGAAACATCTACATATATAAAAGATCATGCGTTTCGAAATCACCTGATATTGATGAAAAAAGGCAAGATAGGCCGAATATTTAACGGCTCGGAATTTTGGGTGTGAGTCCCCGCCTTGGCCATTTTCAGGGTGAGTGAATAACCTCCTATTTTTGGGCAGAAAACACCTAAAAATGGCAGAGAAATTCAATTTTTTTCAAAAAATCGGAGGATGGGTTAAAAACTTTTTGGATCCGGGGGACGGGATGGATGACCAACTTTGGGTAGAAGAATTTCCCATTACACGTATGACCGACCTGGGGCCTGTTGCACCAAACGCTTCTGAACCTTTCTAGAGGTTCAGTGGTTCAGAGGCGCAAAAATTCTGTTGCACCAACGTCTACTCCACTGAACCTCTAGAAAGGTTCAGAGGACCTCTAGAAAGGTCTAACAACGACCACTAGAAAGGTTTCTGTTGCACCAAAATCTAGTAGTTCAGAGGTTCAGAGGTTCAGAGGCGCTAAGTGTAGTTATTTCTAGTGGCCGATTTGCTCCACTAATAAACAATTTTCTAGCTAAAACAACATTGATTAGATGTTTTCACAAAACAAGCATGAAATTTAGCATTTCTATCTTGTTACTGGAGAATGAATAAATCGATTGCTTAAGCTTTATCGCTCCACATTCAATTTTTATTTCATTCGTGATTGTTGATAAAAATGACCCTAACATAAATTCGTGCGCTTCTCGATTTTAATATCTGCATGTAATGAATTTTTTGATTACTTCTGCAGAAAATCCGACGAAAATTGAAAGGAACAACACTTTATGCGTACATAACGCTGTATTATTCGTCTACATTGTGCGCATAAAAGAAATATCTACACCTCTGAACCACTGAACCTCTAGAAAGTACCTCTGAACCACTGAAATACCAACCTTTCTAGAAGTCGTTGGTGCAACAGAACACCTCTGAACCTCTGAAGTGCACCACTGAACCACTGAACCTCTGAACCACTGAATTGGTGCAACAAGCCCCTGGGCCCTAAACGGCCAATAATCGATGCATTAAAACTATGCATTGCATATCTGAGCAGTCAGACAGATTCGATTAGGTACAAAAAAGAAAAGCATCTTCGTCATACACGCATAGCCTGGGAATGCAGGGTTAGTAAGTTCTTTTTGGAACAAAGGAGAACATGAAGAATTTTGAAAAAATCAGAGTAAATTGAACAAAATATAGTAAAAAAGTATGTATATGGAACGAAGCGCCGCAGGACGTACATAGCTGGCCGTCCTATTTGGGGAGGGACCAACATCAATTCTGTGGGGGATTAAGCCCAAAAAGCAAAAAAGTCCTATTTTCCCGATTTTTCTAAATTTTGGGGGTTCGAACCCCCCATTCCCCCCACAGATACGTGCCTGAAGCGCCAAAAATTCGACACCTTCGAGTCAAAAATTAGCTGAAAACGCGCAGAACATCTCCTTTACTGATGAATTTTTCGAAAGATCGCGAATTCCAGAGTGGGGATTAAAAGCTTTCTAGAGGGTAACCTGAAACCCCCCTCAAAACCCAACAAGATCAAGTATGCGTCTAAAGCGTATATTTTGAAAATAAATTCACCTCATTTTTATCTACTTCGTCATTAGAGCGAACCGGATTCATTTTAGGCGAAGCTACGATACGAGGTAAGTAGCCATTTTCTCGTTTGAACTCGACGACGTGCAAACGCTTGCGTTCGGCCAGTTCTTGATGAGTTTCTTGATTCAAAAGACCCGTCACAAACGCCTTCACGACGTTCTTGTAATTGTTCGTCGCTCCGTCAACCTTGGCGTGCAAATCCGTTATTCCCGCCAATTCGCACAAGGCCTGGGAATAATTCAAAACCCTAATTACGAAAATAATTAAAATTAAAAAATCATAAATTAGTTATATTTCAAATTGATTACTTATTTATTGGTTATTTTATGAATAAAACGTGCCAAAAAAGATAATAAATGAGTGAGTAAACAAATAAAACAAAAAACTCATATAAAGAAACAACCCAAAGCGTAAACTTACGTATGTATATAAATCAGTATGTATTTATTATACGAAGAACGATAATTATAAACAGAAATGTACGTGGGGATTCGAAAGTATAGATCGTCCAGAATAGAAAAATGGATGAAAATGGAAAATTTTCTACAAAAGTGATTGAAATTGACCAGAAACCGTGAATTCAGATAGTTTTACGCATTTTAGAATGGTCATAAATACATAAGTGCAGGCCAGTATCCAGGATTCGGCCAAGGGAGAAGGGGGGCGGACCCAACATAAATTAATCTACCTCTAGGAAAATTCGTCGGGGTAGCAAGTAAAAACTACATTTTTCGAGGTTTTTTGACATGCTCTATCTATTGAGATCATAAAATTCGAATTTTCCGAAAAAAATCGTTTTCTCATTTACAAAGGCAATAAAAAGTGTTGTTTTTGATCGCGCTTTGGCCGCTTACCTTTCAAAATTTTTTACGGCGAAAGAGGGACGCGGCAGCGCCCCTTAAATACGCCCTGCTTAAGTGCGTAATGATATGAATGATTCAGAGAGGGGATAATGCACATAAGGAGAGACGAGGGAGTTCTACACACAAAAAAGATTCAAAGCACAAAAAATGAATCAAAGATTAAGAGTCGGGCCATGAGACACTGTCAGGCGATTTTGAGCTTACGAGAACTTATCGGCATTATTTGAAGGAGCAAATTTACATTGCCTATTTAAACTAATAATACTGCCAAAATTCGAATTAATGCAATGTCCCGGTTATCACTGAAGCGACTAAAGTTAGAAGAAAAAGTCAGTCGATAAAGTCCACAATTTTGTCTGACAGGGTAGCCCATAAGAAAGGCTACACCCGATGTTACATACATCATAGCTTGAGCGATTATTGACAGAATTTTAGGGCAAACTGCATTAGATAGATAAACATGTCTTTGTTTAAACCGTATAAAAATTTGGCCAAAGGCCAGCGCTTCGTGCTCAAAGGCGATTTGTTACACCTGACTTTGGTATGATTTACCTCCAGGGTTTCTGCATTGTGTCACATTATTGAGGTCTGAGGATAAGCTCGTACATAGAGGTAAACAATTTTACGAAATATGCAGTCAAGAAAATTAATAAGCACGTTTTTAAATGCCTAGAATAGGTATGCGCCATGCAAGGCGTAAAAACTTCAAGATATTGTCGAGAAATGGAGCAAATTGATGACAGAACCAATGAGACACTCGACGTTTAAACAATACCGGAGCAATCTGTAAACAAATCACCGTAGCATTCAAACCCATGGCAACTGTCGAAAATTATTTTCGCAGATTGAAAGAAGACATTTACATTTATCTAATACAACTGGTTCTAACGTTTTATGTTCACATCAGCCGAAGTTATGAGCCATAACATTGGAATGTAGCCTTTTTTATGGGTCATCCTGTATATACAGAATTCATAATCACTAGTAAATTTTAATTTTTTCACCGCTTTTTTAATTAAAAAACAATGTATCCTCTTTAGACTTTTAATCAACAAATAGGCCTTATCTTCGCATAAACGATCATTATTTTGTCAGTTTGCAAGTGCTTTCTAAAAATAGTAGTGATTCTCTACTCGGTCAAGTCCTTTAAAGCTGGCCACCTATTTAACTTGACTACATATATCAAATTTTGAACTCCTACACACACCTTTGCAGCTAATTCCGAATTATAAGCATATATTTAATTACGCCACATTACAGCTCACGCATGTACATAACCGAGCGATATTTGCAAGCACGTAGCTCTGGGAGGGAATGGGGGGGAGGGTTCGGACCCCCCAAAATTCAGAAAAACCGGAAAAAGATGACTTTTTAAATCTTACTTTGTGCTATTTTCGGCCTTTTTGGACCCCGGACCCCCAAAAATTGGTGTTGGCCCCCCCCCAAAATAGGACGGCCAGCTACGTGCCTGAAAATTTGGAGAAAAAGAACGAACTTTCAATTTTCGCAATAAAGAAAAAAGGCAAACAAAAAGGCCTTAAGGAAGAAAGTTTAAGCTCAGAATTGAAGATTAAAAAATCACAGCTTAAAGCGGTGAAAGCGTCCACCCCATAAAGCTGTGATTTGAATTTTCACATACCTAAAGCTGCGGATAAAAAGACTTCACTTGCGCTCAGACATGTAGCAGGGGGATAAGGTGGGGATACCCGTCCAAAATTGGTTATCACTCCATACTCCGAAGTCGAAAAACTTTACCCTTCCCCCACATTTGAACGAAAACTTAAGTTTGTAGCCATTTTTAGGTGTGTTTTGCCATTTTTGGCCAAAAATTGGAGGTCACCTCCCTTAAAAATGGCCGGGGACACCACCAGCCCAAAATTTTCAGCCTATATACATATGTTTACACTCCGATGGTTTAGGCGTTTCACCTTTATAACGCGGTGGCAACGCAAGCCATAACCCTTCGGTTTTCGTTGAACAAATATTCGCACACCACAACACTGGGCGTAAAAGTCGTGATACACTAAAAGATAGTAAAGAATACAAACAACAGAGGCGATTGTACGGCGGCTAAAACTCAGGTCAAAAGATGGCGGTCATATTACGCATACACATAACTAATCTGAATGGCCAAAAAACGGTCTGATTATATAATATTGAGTCAAACAAAAAAAAACGAATAAACGTGGCGAAAAATAAAAAGCGCGATAAAGATAAAAATCAAGATTGTCAATATTAAGAACAGAAGCTTGAATTTTAAAACATAGTAGTAATCAGACCTGTTCTCGGGAGCGGGGTTTTGACCCCCCCAGTATGCCAACTGACCCCCCGCAAAATGGCTGCAACCCCCCACCCCACCCAAAATTGTCGATTTTTCGTAAAAGTTGGTAAAAGTTACAAAAGGTATGCCCTTTTAAGCGGGTGTAGCTCAGTTTTGGGCTAAAAAATCTCAGTTTTGGCGCTTCGCGCCATATACACATTTTTTGACTATATTTTGTTCGATTTACTCAATTTTTTCAAATTTTTTCGAAATTTGTTTAAACATTTTTATGTTTCAGAAAGAACGACTATTGTCTGAAAAGTCAAAAACATTGTTTTTGACGCGTACCCTTCGTTTTAGCCAAAAAAGAAACTTTTTCAAAATTTTTTGGGTCTGACCTCTCAGAATTCCATTGCTGTATGTACATGTATGGCAGTAATTAGATAAATAATGCACTCGTCATATTAGCAGCATATTAATTTCAAATTGCAATAATTTACTCGTCGCATCCATGTAAATCGGTCTGACTACAATCCACCGACTCAAACAAAAAAATGAAAAAACATGGTAAAAAATAAGAAGTATAAAAGCACAAGAACGAAAAAATAGAAATTGACAAAAATAAGAACACGAAAGTGAAATTTGAAAACACAGTAGTGATGATATAAATAATGTACTTGTCTATTACATCAGCCAGCAGTATATTTATTCAAAATAAAAGTAATTTTTACTGTTCACAAAGACGTAATAGGTCTGATTATAGTTCACTGAATCAAACAAAGAAGCAGAAAGACGTGGCAATAAATAAAAATTATAAAAGTGCAAAAACGAAAAAAGAAGATTGACAAAAATAAGAACATAAAAACAAACAGTGTTAGATAAATAATGTACTCGTCATCATACATGTACAGCATGAGAATTCTGGGGGGGATGTCAGGCCCAAACATATTCAAAGAAGTGCCCTTCTTGGGCTAAAAAATGATGGGTACACGTCAAAAACACTGTTTTTTGACGTTTGGGACAATGCTCGTTCTTTCCACAACATAAAAAAATTTTAGAAAAATTTCCAAAAAATTCGAAAAAGGTTGAGTACATTGAATAAAATATGTTTAAAAAAATGTGTGTATGGCGCGAAGCACCGAAAATTTGAGATTTTTCGAGCAAAAATGGGCTAAAAACGCTCAAAAAGGTACACTTTTTCAACTTTTACAAAAAATCGATAATCCTGGAAGGTCGCAGCCATTTAGCGGGGGATCAGTTGCCATTCTGGGGTGTAGGGGGAGTAAAAATCCCCAACCCTCAAGAAAACGTCTGCTCGTCACAGCATCAGTATTTTCATTTAAGATTACCGTAATTTACTCGTCACTTCAACGTACATGCATATGAAAAAAGCACAATGTACGAGTATATCTACTTTCTAGATGAGTAATTCATTTTACGAAACAAAGTGTATGCGAGGTAAGTTCAACGGCAGAAAGGGCTCATTACAAGTGTAGTTTCTAGGTTATTCTGCGCCGATAATTCTGGGGGGTCGCAACCATTTAGCGGGGGATCAGTAAAAATCTCTGGAATGAGGGGGGGTCGGACCCTCTAAAATTCAGAAAAATCGGAGGAAAACTAGGACTTTTTAAACATTATTTTGTGCTATTTTTGGGCTTAGTCCCCAAAAATTGATGTTGGTCCCCCAAAATAGGACGGCCAGCTACGGGCCTGCTAATAAATCCAAATTTATATTAAATCTGAATGAATAAAACCCGCTTTTATAATTTCTGCCTGTCTAATCTAGGCATCTAAACTTACCCGTGTGACCGTCCAGTCGATGAATATATTGCAAACGTTTGGGTGCGTCTTGCAAGGCCGCTTTAGTCGACTGAAGAGAAGTTTTATGCATCGCAAATCCATATCCTAATTTAATTGCCCAAAAAAATTAGCTTAGTGTTAAAAAAGCGCATAAATGCAAGAAAAGCGATGTACGCTTCTATAG
Source organism: Mermis nigrescens (assembly GCA_036768485.1). Classification (NCBI taxonomy): domain Eukaryota; kingdom Metazoa; phylum Nematoda; class Enoplea; order Mermithida; family Mermithidae; genus Mermis; species Mermis nigrescens. The sequence continues at coordinate 131,112 of JAVLUZ010000243.1, read as the reverse complement.
GTACCGAGTAATCCATTGCCGTTTCCTATGCCAAAGAGCGAACTATGACGCACAGTACGGCCCAGCGGTTGCATAATTCTTGCGGCCTTTTTCTTCAGACAAATAAACGTATATTTATCGAAATTTTCTATAAAAAAGGTATAACGACCTTCGAACATTATCGATAGATACCGTAAATTAAGGCACGAGCATACAAGTCAGTAGAATATGTAAATGCATGAGGTACAATGCAAATTTAGAAGTCAACGGGAAAATGGAAAAAAGTCGGTAGAATATGTATGTATGCATGCATGCTTGTATTCGTAGCATAGATGCACAAGGTCAAGATCGGTAGGGGGTTCATGATTCACAACTTTTTTGCTGTTTTAATCCTCAAAATGATCAAAATAGCATATAAAACCTTTTTTCATATTAATATCGCATTCTAAAAGAATTTTTAGTTCATTTTGACTGCAATTTATCACTTTTAACACTGAAAAATGCAAAATGTTATCAATTTTATCAATTTTGGGCGTTTATTGAGTAAAAAGTACTTGAAAGTACTTATCTGGCGCGGAGCGCCGGAAAAAATTTTGACGTTTTTATTGCTTTTGACCTTAAAAACGATGCAAAACACGTTCCATCAGCTAAAAATCGCCGGACAGTACCTGTCCGGCTGACCCTTCAGGGGAAGATATACCCCCTCCCCATGTGCATGTATAACTCGTTGGCAGGGCTGTATTTAAGGGGAGGGGCGGCCGCATACCCCCTTGCCCGGAAAATTTTTTCGAAAGGTAAGATTATGTACGGAAAGATGGAAAAATCGCACATCGTTGTCACCAAATCTTCGAATTTTCGGCGCTTCGCGCCGGATATGAAGTAGTTTCTATAATTTTGGCCCAAGCGCGACCAAAAAATGATACTTTTATAGCCTTTTGAGTTAAAAGAAATTTTTTTCAAAGGAATTCGAATTTTATGATATTAATGGATAGAGCATGCCAAAAAACATCGAAAAAATAGGTTTTTACGAGCTATCTCGACGAAGTTTTCGAAATATAGACCAATTTATGTTGGGTCCGCCCCAACCGGACCGAATCCTAGATACGGGCCTGCACATGAAATATACATACATTTATCATTTCCGCAAACATGACCTTCAATTATGCCTTAGCTTTTCATACATTTTAAAAGCATTGCATTCTCATTAAATGATACGTACCTAATTACTAAACCAGTAATTTTATGAAAAAAACCATGGATGCTACAGTTTCAAGATGCTTGATCATTAAATGTAACTTTAGGCTTAATAAAGCAAAAGCAAACATCTAAAAACTTTGAAATCAATACGTGAGCATTTGTCATAGCTCCAGCATGTCCAATTATGGGCTCTCCAAGGCTGTTTGGTCCACTAATTCAACTGAAATTACATAAGTTAAGAAAGACAATTTTCTCCGATCATTCACTGAATTCACATATTTGTTCAAAATCAGCCCACCCAAGTGGACACTTCAGCACGTCCAGCCAGCTCTTGAGTAAGCCCTTTCCATGGAAGGGCTAGGATCATATGTATAGATGCAAGAGGGGGATGGGGATTCCCCACCCAAAATCGGACGTTCCCTCATCCCCCAAAGCCAGAATATTTTTGACACACACACCCCGATTTTTGGAAAAAAAATTTTGGCCGCTTTCAGACGTTTTTCGGCCATTTTTGGATAAAAATTTGAGGTCATTCACTCTCCCCCCTAAAATTGGCCGGGGACCCCTTCCCGAAATTTCGAGCCGTTACATGTATGATCATACGTGTTCCAGGAGACAATGAGGGTTTGACCCCCAGAATGGCAACTGACCCCCCACAAAATGGCTGCAACCCCCCAGAATTGTCGATTTTTTTTGTAAAAATTGTAAAAAGTGTCTCTTTAAGCGTTTTTGGCTCAAAACTCTTTTGACTATAATTTGTTCAATTTACTCAATTTTTTGAAATTCTTTTTATATTTTTACGTTCTAGAAAAAAGGGAATTGTCTGAAACGTCAAAAAACGGTGTTTTTGACGTGCACCATCGCTTTTAGCCAAAAAAGGCATTTTTCTAAAATTTTTTGGGTCTAAACCCCAAATGCCCATGCTGTATATGTACGGCTAGGATGGGCTAATCCGTCCTATGCTTTATAATTTTTAATAAAGTAAGCGAAATTTTCGTCCCCAACTGGAGGAGGCGGTTCAAATTTGCGACCCTGTGGCGATCGGCCAGACCAACCGCGTTCCATTGGGTGTAATTTTCTACCACGACCAATCAATTTTCGTTCTTGACGATGAGCTAACATGCGTTCGAGACGCATAGGATCCGGCTTGAGATAGCGATGCTGAACCACAGAACGCGTTTCTTCAATGGGAGAGTTCAATCCAGGCCACAGCATGTTGATTGGTCCTGAGAAAGCAGGAGTATACATATCATCAGCGGCAAGATTAATTAAAATAATCGTTTATTTGTAAAACGTTTTAAAAGGCATTTAAAGTTTCTAATTGTTTTTCGGAAAAAGCTGGCAATTAAAACCAAATTTGAAACGTCTAAATTTTTTTACAACACTCGTTCCCCACATTTTAGTATTTTAAACGATCATAATCTATTTTTATTTGATCATAAGCGACTTTTGCTGCAAAGAGAAGAAGTCGTTAGGAAGAAAGCTCACTGATATAGTTTAGAGAAATGAATGTAAATGCCTGATAACTTTTCCCTCTCTAATCCATGATACGGCAACAAGATAGCTCTTCGATTCGAATTGCTTTTGCAGTCGACATACCGTGTAGACTTGACAAAGTTAGCATGCATCATATTTCTTAGGACGTGCCACACTCGTTTTTTCGTCAGCTGGCCGCTCCAATTAAATCGAATACTTTTTACTTCGAAAGGGTCAACAGAAGAACTTATATTTTTAAATTTTCACTTCTTTCATTCAAAAGTAAGGCGGCGCCTTTCTGAAAAGACCGCATTTCAAAATTTTTGGTCAGAAAATTGAAGAGCGCTCACCTCTCTAAAAAACTGCCTATCTTTTATCCGCATATGCTAATATTTTTCACACACCTGTTTAAAACTTGAATATACCTTATTTTACGTAAAGTTACGTCTGTAATACTGACACGTTTGATATAAATGATTTGGTATAATAGAATATAGAACATTCTAGGATTTTACAATAACAGCAGCTAAGCCTGGAATTTAAGACAGCAGGGTCGACGCATAATTGATACACAATTCCACGCGTCTGATCGGTAAAAACGTGAGTACATGCACGCAAAATATACGAAATATTGCAAATTATTTATATTCTCACCTGAGCCCAATTCCTGACCCTTGTTCAAATCTTTCGGCTTTTTGAATGCCCTCATACGGCCTTTTTTTACGCCCCCCGCTCGACATGATGTAATGGCTTTCCACAAGGTGTCGGCGCTCACTACAACAGTGAAAATCGCAAAAAAATCGAAAAAACAATTCTCGTATAAAAGTTAAAAATAACCTTTCGTAAAAAAGCTGGCCGTCCGGTTTTGAACGTAATTCAGTAAGGAAGCCATGCGACAACAAACTTACCCTAATACTAAAATGAATGCTATAAAAAAGAAAAAGCCTGGAACAACTACTGGAAGACAAAAATATCATGGAAATGTATCGATAAAAAATGAATTATTTAACGAATTTGAATTTTAATAAATTTCAATGAATTCATGTAGGCGACTAATGAAGAAGCAATTATTTTAAGTGTTATTTTCTGAAGTCATATAACAAGGAAAAGAAGCTCGCGAACACGTAAACAATTTTAACCTTGTGCTGTGCTATGACAGGCGAGTTCCATTGGAGGTAAAGAAACGGGTCCTCCCAAGAAATAATGTTTATTCTCCGCGTACTTTGAACTAGACTCGTCTTTTTAGACATTTTACAGGTATTTTTTCGATTTCGTTTGGCGTATATTCGTGTACTCGGAAATCACTTCTTGCCTTTTTTCTCAGAATAGATGCACCGAGATTTCTAGCATCCCAAAAAAGCGAATAAAACAGATTAAAGATCTTGTGGGCAAAAATTAGCATTGTTCTGGCGCTTGACACCGAGAAATTTAACTTTCCGACCATTTGTGTCTGATTTGAAGGCTTTTAAAAGTTTCCTCAAATACTAAGAATCGTCGAGGTATATACCTGAACGACTTGCATGACCCCCAGAACATAATTGGATATAACACGGTCAGGAGAAAAAAGATAAGAACCAGTACATTAAAATCATTAGCCTTATTTCGTGTCCTGTTTTTTGGAAAATTTTTATTCTGGGTTCAAGAATTCTGGACCCCATCATAAAAATACCTATTCAGCTATTGAACTGTTCAACGAACGAGTAAATGTTATATCGCAACGGAGCAGTATTTTTTTCGTACAAGGTCCGTTTGTACATGTTAAAAGATGGTCCCTAGAAGTCTTTGCACATTGCGTACACGCAAATTTTTGGGTACTATAATATAGTACGGTAGCGACTTTAGTGTGGTAAAAACTGAGTTGTTAGACCTTTGGTAGTGTATTTTAGCTAATTCATGGGTTTATGAGGGCTAAAATCATTGAGAATCATCTCAAAACGGCGCGAAGCGCCGAAAAATATATTTTACATTTTTCCTTTCGACACGCGATTTCTGTCATTATAGAGATATAAAGGACACACAATTACTCATTTCGGCGCGAATCGCCGAAATTTTTTGCGAATTTTGGATCTTTTTTTGCAGTTTTTGTCTTCCCATAAATCTTTGTACATGTACAAAGACGGTCCCGAAATCTTCGTAGAACGGGAAAAATCTTTGCCGAATACAAAAAAAGCATGCAACGGAGCAAACGATTTAACAATGGTTTGTGTTTCAGACTAGTCAAACTTTTATTCGCATTATATAATTCGAAAAAAGTCGATCACCATTGCGAAAGAATACGAAACAATGCACAATGCCGCCGAAAACCATACAAAACATTATCTACAGTGCACCACAAAAAACAGAAAGGTAATGAGGATGAGTTTGCGTCAAAATAACACTGACTCCGTAAAGGTAATTAGTAGCTGCAGAGTCGGATGAGCATTTCTAGAAAATTTTTCTAGAGGGACAGTGAATGTTACAGAAAAGACAAACATCGGCATAGTAAATGTCCTTTTAAATGAAACTCTGAATTGAACAAAATAGTCTGGCTAATTATTGACCAAAATAAAGGTTCTTCGCACGAAAAATTACTTTATTCTTTAATAATCTGGATTACTCGATGGAAACCTCGGTATTTATATGAATATTTAAAAATAGTTAAAAAACACGATCATTGGAGAGAAGGAAAATATTAGTCGATAGAAATAGATGACCTTGGTTCAAGGATTCCATCATTCTTTATTATAACTCATAACATATGTAAGGGCATAAAGCACTTTACGAACAAAATTATGTAGCAGGGCAGAATTCTTACGTTGATCGCAAAATTCACGAATAATGTTCGAGTTTTCCGGATTAGAATAAAAAGTAGGCATTCTGCCACCATTCCGAGCTACGGCATTTTTTCGGCGGCGAGTAAGAACTTAAGAAATATCCAAATAATATAGCCAATTAGCAAAAAAAGTTTTCTGGCTATTACGTACACATGTATAATTATTCGATACGAATGAATTAGAATTGGTCTAATGCATGCTAATTGTATCAGTAGGCAATTTTCTGACGGAAGTGAATGGTCAGGCAGCGGTAAATCATAGAGGAGCGAAAAACGCCACGTCAACGTGAGACCAGCAGTAAATTTTTGGGACAACAGACGCGGTACAGCATTAAACCATTAAAATAGTTAACAAGATAAATCACGATCACTTTGGAAATCACCGCTGTCTCCTGGTGAACAGTAAAATTAAAACGAGTCCTATCAACGCAGTCATTAAATAAACGTCCCAATAGGTGCCGAAAAACGCATCCAAGTGCGCGACGTGAAAGTTCATTTTCTATAAATGAATGTATGTATGTGTTGAGCGCATACATGTAACAGGGGGTGGGTGGATCCCACCGACCCAAAGTCGGACGTCTTCCCAACCCCTAAAATTTTTGACCCTAATTTTTGGAACAAATTGAATTTTCGGTCGTTTTTAGGCGTTTTTTGGCCAGAAATTAGAGGTCATATACCCCCCCCCTTAAAAATGGCCGAGACCCCCAAAATTTCAAGCCGTTACATGTACGGTTGAGTGTATTAATTCCGCATTGTGTATTTAGGTCATAAGGACGTCGAAAATCGAAGGAACAATTGAAAGATTATATCGTTTAGTCCCCTTTAAACACGAACTTTAGGAATGGGTCTTAACCCCCCAGAAATTTTTTCACCTCTAGAATTTTTCGAAAAATTCGTAGAAAAGGCGCTGTTTAAAGCGTTATTCGCTATCTGTATGCTATGAATAGTCGCATTTTCAGCGCTTCGTGCCATATACTCATTTTTTGACCATATTTTGTTCAATTTAATCGAATTTTTCTGAAAGTTCTTCAAATTTTTCATAGTTTCATGCTCTAGAAAGATAGCACATGGTCATTTTATACAATATATTTTTTGAATATGATTGAAATCTAATTAGATTTTTTAAAAATTACAATGAATTTTTCCTTTTACAATGTTTAGAGTTCGCCGAAAAACGCTAAAAGCACCATTATTTTTGCACATCGTTAAATATGAAGTTGTGAAGCTATCTGAGTTCAAAAATTCCGTTCCTCACCAAACATTATGATTATATTACTAACAAGATTAATTAATTTTGTAATATATTATTTTATATATGATCATGAATAATTAATAAAATATGCATTCCCTCTGATTCCTTTTTAAAGTATACTTATTAGGCTTCTAATTTTATTATAAATTATAGATAACTGAATAAGAAATGAAGAATGCGGAGGGCGCATGATGGCTTATGCATAAGCCTCTAAGAGTATTTTAAGTCCCATGGGTGATACATAAATAAAATCGTTCAAAATTCGATAAGTAGTCGGTTTTTTAATAAAACTAGTCCACCTTTCAAAATCTTGATATGGAATAAAGGAAGGCACTATTTTTGTCGATAAATCGAATACTACTCAATTATAAAAATGTCAAAAACATTATTCTAGCATCAAAAATAATAAAAAACCTTATTTTGATTAAAAGTCTAGCGAATAAGAAAAATTAGAAACTGTAACATTATGAAAAGAATAATACTAAATCATATCGATTAATGAATAAAAATATAAATCTCATTAGATAATGTAAATGCAAATTATAAATATCACTATATTATATTACATAATTGCAATTTATAAGATGGAAAATTATAAATTATAAAACAAATTTAACATATTGAACTGAAACATATGGCCCTAATTCATAGGTGCACAAGGCCAGGGTCGAAAGGAGGGATGACATACCGGAAATCAAAAACAGCTAACTTAATGTTCACGATTTTTTGCTGTTTAAACAATCCAAATGGTTAAAATAGCCTATAAGAGGTTTTTTCGTGGTAATATCGCATTTTTAAAGCATTTCTAGTCCATTTTGACTGCATTATACGACTTTTAACACTAAAAAATGCAAAAATTCATCAATTTTGCGCGCTTTTTGAGTAAAAAGTACAGAAAAATACTGATCTGGTGCGAAGCGCCAGAAAAGTCCAGATATTTTTACTGCTTTTGACCTCGAAAATGAAGCAAAAAACGTTCCAACAGCTCAAAATCGTCTGAAAGTACCTGTACGGCCGAAACTTCAGGAGGTAATACCCCCTCACCCTCCTATGTGCAAGTGTGCCCTAATTCTCGATTAACTACTTCCGATTTATGATTATAAAACGATACCTCTTGGAAAAATTGACCCGCGACAACGAAACTTAGTTTCATCAGAGCAAGAGTCACAGGCACTTGAGCATCTACGCTCGTTTCAGCAGCCATGTCATAGAAGCGTTTGGCCAAATGTAAATCCTTCTTAGTGCCTAAGCCCTGTTCGTACATGTAACCTAAGGGCGGAGAAAGAAGACTTTATTTGGCTTAGCTAACATACATGATCTTGGAAAGTTCAATGGGGGTTCACCAGATATGCACAGCATGGGAATTCTGGGCAGGGGTGGGATGATTGAAATTTTAAAATGTATTTTTTCTGGCCCAAAAATAGTGTATATGCGTCAAAAAACAACGTTTTTCGGCGTTTCTGATGATGTTTTATTTTTCTAGAGCATAAAACAAAAAAATTGGAAAAAATAAAAAAAAGTTGAACAACAATATTTAACAAAATACAGTCAAAAAATAAGCATATGGCGCGAAGCGCCGAAAAATTGACGCTTTTGAGCAAATGATAGCTAAAATGCTTAAATAGCACCTTTTCTACGAATTTTTCAGAAACTTTTGGAAAATCGCGAATTCTGGTGGAAGGGGGTAGAAACTTTTCTGCAGAGGCGCGAAAATCCGCAGAAATGGTGCTCTTTTAAGCGTTTTCAGCTATCTATTTGCAAAAGAGGCCAAAATTTCGGCGCCTCGCGACATATATTAATTTTTCGACTTCATATTTTATTTACAGATATTTTTTGAAATACTTTTATTTTCACGTTTTATAAAAATAGAGCATCGGCGTAAAAACTAAAAATTATGTTTTTTGACGCGCCTCCACCGTTTTTTAAGCCCGCGACGCTTCAGAAATATTTTTGGTTCCACCCCAAGAAGTCTCATGCTCTTCATGTCCGTTAGCAAGGTCAAGTAGATATTTCAAAACAAAAAACAATGATGCTGATATTTTAAGTACCTAGATGCGCAATCTGATAGCTGTATTCAGTTCACAACGATAAAAAAACACCAAAAAAAGATTTAGCATATTTTGACGCAAGGAAAACTAGAATTTCAGGCAAATTTCTTATTTTTGTAAATTGTTTGTTGTGTAAAGCTTGATACAGCCATGGTAAACATGTTAACATTTTGCCAAGTTATCAATTTCTGCCTTTACAAGTATACAAAATTAAGAACAAAGTATACAAAATTAAGAACAAAAACCAAAAATTTAAATATTGATCAGAGTCGAGCGAGCTTGCATCGGATGCTTGAAGATCAGTCATGCTACATAACATTTTAGACAATATTTTTGGATTGCAGGTTTAATTTTTTGAATTTTTCCTTCACAGTTCTTGAAAACTCGTCCAGAAACTCTCAAAATTGCCTTTCTCCTAATGATTTCCGAGATATTTGACTTCAAAACTTTCGAGTCGACCAAAATAAAATTTAAGGCCCTTTGTATAACAAATCCTCTTCCATTCAAACAAACAGGCACGTACCTGGCCGTCCTATTTTGGAGAGGACCAACACCAATTTTGGGGGACCAAGCCCAAAAAGGCCAAAAATAGCACAAAATAACGTTTAAAAAGCCCGATTTTTCTGAATTGGGGAGGGGGTCCGGACCCTCCATTCCCCACAGAACTACGTGCCTGCAAACAAAAGCCATCGATGAACATTTAGACTCCATTGAAGTCACATGCACACATTTAGCTTATTCTTCTCCAATACCATGAATCTCACTATAGTATATAAACAATATATTCTTGCTTCGCATGCAGAATACGGAATACCATTCATTGCATCTTTACATCCCAGAATTTCTGTATAATGAATCATACCACATTTTATACGCTGGATAGGAAAATAAAATATAAAGCAGCCCCTTAATGGAAAATAAGGTGGTAAGATATGTACATAGGTATAAGCTTATCAAAACAAATACCTAAATTGAACATGGCCTGAGCGTTGTGCTGAGTATCAGACGCCAACTTGTATTGTGAAACAGCAGCTTCGTAGTCCACGTCAGTGCCCGACCCGTAATAAAAACAATCTCCCACTTTGACTCTGGCCCAACCGTACCCCTGATTGGCTGACCTTTGCCATTGCAATAAGGCGCGAGCGCGACTATCTTCCTTGTCAAACATGCTAACTTTTCCTGCAGCATAGCGTAACAGCCAACGATGCAAGAAAATCGGAATGAAATCACTGACAACAACATATGACCGTGCATGATCTCGGGGGGAGGGAGGGGGGTTTTACCCCCAAGAAATTATTTTTCTACTTCACGATTTTCAAATTTTTCCAAAAAGTCCGTAGAGAAAGGCGCCTTTCTAAACGATTTTAGCTTGTAGCTGCCGCTAAAAGAGACACATTTTTGGCGCTTCGCGCCATACATTCCTTTTGGCTATTTTGTTCAAATCATTCGATTTTTTAATTTGTCGATAATTTTTTTGTTTAGATAAGCATCTCGTCTGAAATGCCGAAAAACGATGTTTTTACGCGGGAGTTCAAAAAAGGCATTTTGAAATTTTTGCCAGGAACATACTTTATTGCATATGCAGTCATGACTCATCTAACATGTACAATTCAAATTTTGCTTCTCTTTCTTTCATTTACTTCACTTACTTCATTGTTTAATTCCAATTTCAACTCATTTATTTCTTCATTTCTTCTAGCCTTAAAATCGGAAAAATAACAAGAAAAGAACATACTTTTAGAATGCAAAAGGCCAGCAGAAGCGAAAGGATTGTATGAAATAAAAAGCTCGCCACAGAAGCTCAACAATGGTATTGCTATATATGGGGATGTCAGTCAATATGCTCAAAAATTGTCGACTGAAGCACAAGAAAGCATGAGCTAATCACATAGTTTATCATTTCGAGAGAAGATAAACGTATTCTTCCTAGTACATAGTTTCGGTATTCTCACTTTTACCTATGCATCTTAACATGCTATGATACATATTATAGAAAACAAATTTTAAAAAAATATAAAAATTGTCAGTATTATTTAATCAGCATATTTCTCATCTCAGGAACTGTCAATACTGACCACCACTATTTTTTGTACGAGACAAAAATTTTGAGGCGCACAAAAGACTTTTGGAGCCATCTTTGTACAATGTACAAAAAAGACTTTTAAAAAGCAAAGTAATAGGGGTTTAACGTTTTTTCACTTTTTGTGAAGCGTGCGGGTCACGGATATTAATCTAGTATGTAAAAATGCGTATATTAAATAGCATATCTATATAATAGTGCGAAAAATTTTCCGTTCGCACAAAGACGTTTCCGGAGACCTTTGTACATGTACAAGAAGCTCGTACAAAAAAAACGGTGTTGACCACGCGTGAAAAATTGTTCGAAACAACTTTAAAATTCATGTTTCAATAAATAATGAAGCTGGAGTAAAGTTAACATTTTGTAATCGGAGCAGAAATATTGAATATAGTAACAAAAATCATTTTCAAAATTCGCTGAAACACATGAAGTGCACAAGTGCGGGCAAATGCAAAACAGCTGAAAAGAAACGTATACAAACCTGTATCCAACGAGTAAGCCAAAGTTGCTTGTGCGACTTCGTAGCCCATTTCAGCTAAGAAATAATATTTTTAGCTTGGCAGTCGACATAGCCAGATTTATATAAAGAATAGGCGTCCATGAGCATTTCGGACCAACGGCCTCTTTCGGCAACGTTTTTGTACAGCCTGAAAAAAATCGTCTTACATGATGTAAGCAGGTGCGAAAATAGCTGGGGGGGGGGGGAGGAAACTGCCCCCAGAAATAACAAAAAATATTTTTATCTTCTACAAGGGTCATGCAAAGGAAAAATCGAAATTTCTCGGAAAGCTACATATTAAGAATTCAGTCAAAATAGATTGTTAACACACTTTGAATCGCTAGACTCAGAGAATTTTCTGAGCGCTTCGCGCCGGATTTCTGACTTTCAGGTATATTTCTCAGCTCGAGCCTAAACTTGACTTAAAAATGGTGAATATGTCAGAATTTTCTGGGGCTTCGGACCGATTTATTATTTTCTGCATGATTTTCTTTGGAAAGCTGCAAAATTAAATGGAAAAGCAAAAAATTCCGAAATGTGTGCTGAGTCCAAGCTAGGACTTGAAATTGAGAAATCAGTCGTGTTGATAGGTTTAAGGGTATATTTTTCATATCCACGTTTGATATGTAACAAGCAATGAAAATTTCCGATCTTTGAAATTTTTTCTCCGTCTATCATTATGAATTTCGTCGAAAAACGCTTAAAAAATGCCCACATATGTACATATCTCCTAATGGTTCTGAGATACAGGACATGAAAATTTTTGCCCCCCACCAGAAATGAAGTCCTGGATTGCGCACTGCCTTGTACGCAAGATTATTTTTGGGTCTTTTAAGCCGCCACACAAAATTTTGACCGTAACACTTCAGATTTTCAAAAAAAAAAAATCGTACAAAAATTCATGTTTCGACGTTTTTAAAAGAAAATTAGATCTGATCTAAAATCGAAAAATCCAAGTCGGGAAATACATTTAAATCAATATCAATCAAATCGGATTAAAAGTAGGCGCATTGTACACAGCTATGAATACGGTCTTCAGCTGTTCATCAAACAGAACATAAGTCTTCCTTTATAGCGCGCGATAACAAACTATGCAATTGCATGGGAAACCGAGAAAGGTGTACTTATACGTGCATGGGCGTATCGCAGGCATAGGTGGGCGGCACCAAAGTTCTGGAAGGGAATGCAAAATTTTCTCGAAGGTCAAAAAATGGCCTTAAAAATAGAGTTATGGCGAAAAAACACTATGTTTCAACGTTTCTAATCGAGCACTATCCATTGGCATCAAAAATTGCGAAAACAAACGAAAAAATTTCAAAAATTGAATTCTAGGGGGGGGGGGTATTTTGGCTTCTGGGAATGCATACCCCCCAAACCCCCTACGCGCCAAGGTATGATCGCACGGCGGGGTGACCGCACTCTGCCCTCTTAGACCCAAATTGTTTTGGGCAGATACAATAATGCACGGTAAAGTAATGAAAATGAGGATTTTTATCATAAAAAATCTCAAAAATATTCTCAAACGCGGCCAAAAAAGTAACTTTCCACAACCCATAGCCCAATGACAGTAAATTAATTTTTTTCGAAAAGTTATTTTATGAGATCAATAAATAGCGTTCGGAAACGTCAGAAAATGACTTTATTTTGTGTACTACCGAACAAATCTTAAAATGTAGGGTCATTAGTTTTTGACTTGCCCCTCCCTTCTAAAAAAATCCTGTGTGCCTTTTGCATAATTACACATATGTACATTTTAATAATCCAACTAAACGTTCAAAAAAATCAGGTACTGTCGAACATACCTGAACAAAGGCCGGTCTTCTAGCTGATACCGGCAGCCAAAAATTGTGGTTGGTTGCTGGTTCGAAAAAGGGTTTTTTTGGAATATGTTACCTCATATTTTTTCGAAACGTTCTGCATGTCTGCATGCATCATTTGCGTTTGTTTTATCCGTCTTAATTTACTCGCATTTAGCATCATCAGTCAGTACACTAATTGTTTACAACTATAGTTTTTAGAGTGTTCACCTCTGTAAATTTTTTTGCCTTTTCATCATCCTCAGCTCAATTTCACAGATTTTTTAAATTACAAGACAACGCAAAAATTGACCTTATTATGGGAAATTTCTACTCTATACTTTACCTAAGTCCAATTAAGCAGCCTTTTTACAAATAAACAATGAAATAATTTATTATAGCATATCTGCCAAATAGTGCATGAAAATTTTAGCCTTTATATTTTTTAAAACATTAAACATTACATCTCGCACGAAAAGCCAAATAATCTTGACTTTCTATCCTCTTAAAGCTCAGTAAGATCGCTTTTCAAAGATACGAGTATACAAGCAGTACCAAAACTTATTACCGTTCTCGCCACAACATTTGCAGCCTTAATTATCCTTAAACTTCGCTTAGGTTTTTACCTGCTTCTTTCATGCGAAACGGGAAATAAGAATATTAAATCTAGCAGAAATGATGATAATTTCCCATTCCAGCTCAATTTTAGGAATTTATCGAAACAGACTTATGAATAAATTAGTAACGTCGGCATTACTAATGGAAAATTATGGCATTTCCATCACCTTCGACTTAATTTTGAGACATTTAGGGTTGATAAGAGAAAGACAAAATTCTGGTATTTAGATTTTTGTCCTCTGAAATTTTGCGCCAGCTGTAAAACTTTAATCTAGTAAAAAATGTATTCGACTAAACGTCTGTCGACGAGCTTCATATAATGGCGAATGAACAAATTCAAAAAAATTTAAAATTTGTGATTCGAGAAATTTTTTAGCATTTTTACTCTTTTAAACTCAATTTTGCAGCCTTTGAAGACAAATAGTGCAAAAACGGGCGTATTATAAAACTGGCGAAAAATTTTTGATGTTCTGATCTCCTCAAGCTGAATTTTGAAGCTTTCTTAATAGAGTGAATGCTTAAATTATATCTGGCGCGAAGCGCCAGAACATTTCTACATTTTTGTCTTTTTAAACTCAAATGTGCAGGTTTCTGGATATAAACAATTCAGTAATTATGCCTAACGCGAAGCGCCGAAAATTTTCGAGAGTTCCATCCTTTTACCTAAATTTTACAAGGTTCTAAACAGCAATACAGTAATTATAGTTTGTGCAAAGCACCGGAAATTTCCGATGTTTTTATCCTTTTGAGCTCAATTTTGCAGCTTTCTGAATGTATGCAATAGAAATTATATTTGGCGCGAAGCGCTGGAAATTTTCGATATATTCATTCTTCTATGCTCACTTTTGCAGGTTTACAAATATAAGCTATGTAGCAATTATATCTGGCGTAAAGTGGGCTTTGTATGAGGCACAATTTGACACATTTCTAAAGATAAGAAATGTAGAAATTATGTTAAATCAATGTTTGACTTCAGTCTTAAACGCCAGCCTCAGTAGCAGCGGATCTTATGCCCTGACAAATGCACCGATTGACATGCCTTTGTCCAGTTTTTTTATACAAGGTCCCTTTGTTCAAATGCAAAAACGGTCTCCGAAGTCTTTCAATTTATAGGTTTCCAAAGATGAAAAAATTAGAATAGTTAATGAAATAGTTTGATATTTTTACCATTTTCAAGTAGATTTTGCAGACTTTTTTATTGACAAATAATTTAGTACCTTTACGTCCGACTGGCGTTTTTTCAGTGTTTTACGTCATCTACTTTCGTTTGAAATCGATCTTGGTACATCATTTCTTCGGAAATTTTTTAAGTTTTTGACAATTTTGTGCGAAAAAAATCATTAAATTTCGTTGGACTTCAGTGAAAATCCAGCGCGAAGTGCCGGAAAATTCGTGAATTTATGGCGGAAGGACGTTTAGAAGCTTGAATTACTGCTTGGTTTCCCGTATTTGTAGCGTTTGATGCGTAGCGTCGAAAATTTTTAAAAGTTATACATGAAATGAAAATAGAATAAAAGTATGATGAAATAGGTACATATCTGGCGAAATTTCGACATTTATATACTTTTGCGCTCGATTTTGCACCTTTTTGTATGATAAAAATGCAGAAAATGTTATTTGCCGAAAAATTTCATCTATCAAAAACTAAAATAGGCAAAAGGTGAGTTTTTTAAATGAATGGCGCCAAGCGCTGTATATTTCAGTATTTTTACGCTGTGAAACGTCAAAAACATGTGTAGCTTTTTTTGCTGAAAAGTCGGGGAAAAATTTTAAGAATGAATGGTTGAGTGGTTGGTTCGTCAGTTGGCTGGTCGGTTGATTAAATGATTGATTGGTACTGGTTGATTGATTGATTGATTGACTGGTTGGTTTGTTGGCTGGATGGCTGGTTGATTGGTCGCTCAGATGGTTGGTTGATCTGATGATTCGTCCTTTGGTCGGTTGGTCATTAAATGGGTTGGCTTGTCAGTTTATCAGCAGACTGTTTGGTTAGTTCGTTCATCAGCTGAGTAATTACATAATTTGTGAGTTGGTTGATAGGTCAGTTATGCATTGATTGGCTAATTAGTTGGTTAGCCAGATAGTTGTTTGAGCAGTTTGGTTGGGTGGTTGGTTGGCCGGTTAGTTGTTTAATTGACTAATTGGTTAGCTGATTGGCCTATTGTTTTGTTGTTTTGTTGGCCATTTGATTGGTTGGTTGTTTAGTTGGTTGTTTGGTTAGCTGGTTGGCCAGTCAGTTGGTTGGTTGGTTATTCAGTTGGCTAGTTATTTGGCCGGTTGGTTGGCTGTTTGATTGGTTGGTTGGCTAGTTGGTTGGTTGGCTAGTTGGTTGGTTGGCTAGTTGGTTGGTCGGTTGGCCGGTTGGGTGGCTAGTTCATTGGTTGGTTGGCTGGTTGGTTAGTTGGCCTCTTAGTTGGTCGGTCGGCTGGTTGATTGACTAATTAGTTGCCCTGTTGGCCGGTTGGTTGGTTGGCCAGTGAGTTGGTTGGTTGGCTCGTTACTTGATTGATTGGTTGGTGGTGTGTCGGTTGGTTGGTTGGTTAGCCAATTGGTTGGTTGGCCAATTGGTTGGTTGGCCAATTGATTGGTTGGCCAATTGGTTAGTTGGCCAAGGTTGGTTGGTTAATTGATTAGGTATCTAGTTGGTTGTTTGGTTGACCGGTTGGCTACTTAAATGGTTGGTTGGCCAGTCAGTTGGTCTGTTGGTTGGCCGGTTGGTTGTTTGGTTGGCCGGTTGGTTGGTTGGTTGCTGGTTGGTTGGCTAATTGGTTGGTTAGCTATACTTAAATAGTTGGTTGGCCGGTTTTTTGTTGGCTTCGTTGGATGGCCAGCTAGTTAGTTGGTTGGTTGCTTGCTTGCTTGGTTGGTCAGTTGGTTGGTTGGCTAGTTCCTTGGTTGGCTGATTGACTGGTTAGTCGGCCAGTTGGTCGGCCGCTTGGTTAGTTGTTTGTTTGGTTGGTTGGTTGGGTAGTTAGTTGGTTGGTTGGTTGGTTGATTGGCCTGTTGGTTGGTTGATTAGTTGGTGGGTTGGTTATTCGGTTGGTTGTGATTGGTTGGTTGGTTGTTTGGTTGGTCAGTTGGTGGGTTGGTTGGCCAATTAGTCAGTTGGTTGGTTAATTGATTGGTTGGTTGGACTGTTACTTGGTTGGCTGATTGACTGGTCCGATGACTGATTGAACTAATGTCTAAATGATCCGTTTACATGTTTTTGTACTTGTACATTGATTTTTGCTGAGTTTATCTTTGTTTTTTAGCGAAAAAAATTCAGGTGATACTCGCGATCTTCCCAGGTGATACCAAGTGGCCTTCAGGTGATACCGGGTTGAACCGGGTTGAACCATTGTCCAGATGTGCTGTCGATCAATTTTTGGCTTACAAATATGTTCAGATAAATGATATATAAAACAGATCCACCTGTTATCAGCAAGTCATATTTTAACCATTACTATCCAAATTTAGGATTTCATTTCTCCCTGGTCGTGTCAAATGTACCTTTTGCGAGTCAAAAAAACTTAAAAAATTAGTAACTATGAAAGTCATTGATTGTCCGCAAGAGAAAAAAGATAAATCGACAGTTATATTTCACTTGGAGATGAAAAATGAAATTCCTGAAAACTGAATAAATTATTATGCTTAGATTAAGCTCAAATTGAGAAAAGTAAAAGACCTAAATGTGAAGACGAGATGTTTCTGAAAAACAGTAATTCTAACACAATTTTCCATTGAAAATGAAAATTTTTGACAATTCCAAACTAAAAAAACAGTATTTTCTACAAGTATTCGCAATAATTGATCATTCCATTCCAACTTTATACAGAAATCGACGAACTCAACGATTTTGGAAAATAAATCAATACGATGTCTTACTTCTTATGGTATAAAACACATGGTAAAATCTCAATAAAGGGTAATAAAAGTAGCAAATTTTACTTCTACCGCCGTCGGGCAATTACGCAGCATTCCGGTGCCAGTAGCGTGCATCTGTGCGAGATTATAAAACGCCAACACGTGGCCCGACTGACTGGCCAATTGAAAATACCTGGACGCCATCTTGTAATCGCGTTTAACGCCTATTCCATCTAGAAAAATAATAAATATCAATGATTTACGCCGAAAAATTCCTTTATTTACAATTTACGCATTGAAAATGTATATTACATCGCCCATCTTTAAATAAAATCTTGAATACCTCATTTAAATAAATTCTATTAAATTAAATATGGTATGCAAAAAAGAGAAAAGGATAATACGAAACAGACCTGAGCGGAGCATCCTTGCTAAACCTGCACAGGGAAGTACGGGACTTGAATTCAAGGAAAGTATGTAGGGATGCTACGGATCAATGGAAATAGTATATTTTGGTGTTAAACCCGTGGGGTTGATGTTGTAATTGAACATGTTTTCGAAGAATATATTGCGCAGAAGTGAGCGAGAGCCCGAGTAGTCGGTTAGTACTACACACGCGTGTTAGAGCGGAAGATCCGGGAAACCGGTGCGGGTAAAATTTAGCTCACTCAGTAACGTGGTTGGCAGGTTGCCACGTTACGAGTATAGGAGAAGCCGGAAGAAACTGGATACCATTTATGGAAATTTCAATTCGTTATTTAAGGCAGCTACTGCACAAGCCACATGCTATTCAGAACAACATTGTTTCACAGTAGATCGATAAAGCTATTCGGTTGCCGAAATGATCTGAATTATGGAAACTTTTATTTGGAGGAAAAATAGCCGAAATCAAACACCTTAAATGCATAACTTGCCAGGGATAGAAGATCGCGACTTTCGCGGATTAACCAATTCTTTAAGTTGCCTATTAATCATACGTTAGGACATAGAACAATCATTTTAGTTTTCAATTACAAACAACTGTTTAAGATTGTATCGGCTAAATATACATCGTACGTTATATAATGAAAATGCTTGTGAATTCTAAGCTGGTTATGAGTCACCGATCAAAAGCAAAACTGTAATACAAAGCATTCATTATAAGGCAACAGTGAGCAGCCATGAAGTGGGGCTACACGAACAATGTAGACATATAGTAAAATAGAATACCAATAAAATCAACAAAATAAAATAAATACAATTAAAAATAAAATATAAAAATAAAATAAACGTAAGCTGCAAAATACTACTTACTGAAATACATATGACCAAGATTCAATTGACTGTCGACCCATCCATGTTCCGAAGCGTTCACAAAGTAACTGTACGCCTGATCGTAATCCCTTTCAACACCCCTGCCGTAAAGATACATGATTCCCAAGCCACTCATGCCGATTGGATTATTCTAAAAAGAGTTTTATGTAAATGCAGCAACCGTCAAAAGATCGTTCGAGAAACGCGAGCAAGCAGCAAAGAAAAACGAAATTTCAGCGCTTTTAAAAAAATAAGAAAATTTTGAGAAAGTGTGAATATATATATATATATATATATATATATATATATATATATATATATATATATATATATATATATATATATATATATATATATATATATATATATATATATATATATATATATATATACAGGGTGGGCCAAAAAAAGGCTACACTCCGATTCAACAGGGCATAACTTCGGCTGATGTGACCATGAGACGTTAGAACTGGCAACATTAGATGGATGAAAGTGTCTTCTTTGGAATCGTGTAAAAAATTTTGGCCAGCTGCCAGCGTTTCGTGCACTACGACTATTTGTTTACACCTCACTTTGATATTGTTCTAACCTAAGAGTTTCCGCATTGTATCACATTACTGCGTATGTAGGAATCTTTTTTTGACCTGTCTGACAATAAATACCTTCACAAAAATTAGGTAGCACATTTTTAAACCCCTAGAGTAGATACGCTTCGTACTGAGTGCAAAAATTTCAGGATATCGTGAAAATAGGATGCAAGTTGATGGCAGGACCGATGGCGCGATTGGCCTTTAGATAATATTAAAGTAGGGTGTAAACTAATTGCCGTAGCGCTCGAAGCATTGATATCTGGCCAAAATTTTTTACACGATTCGAAAGAAGACACTTTTATCTATCTAATGTTGCCAGATTTAACGTCTCTTGTTAAGATCAGCTGAAGTTATGACCTGTTGAATTGTAATGTAGCCTTTTTTTGGCCCACCTATACTATATATACATATATATATATATATATATATATATATATATATATATATATATATATATATATATATATATATATATATATATATATATATATATATATATATATATATATATATATATATATATATATATATATATATATTACAAGTTTTTTATTATACTGATCTTAGCTATATTAACCATGTGACAACAGTCCCAATATCCTTCACAGAGCAGAGAGAAAATCTAATGTTAATCGATTAAATCAAAGTCCAGCATTATATTAGCACACGTGTGTACAGGTCCGTATCCAGGGGGGGGGTAAAGGTGGGAATTCCTCACTTAATGTTTTTAGAATTTTCAGCAATGAAGTTTATTCGTGAGATCAAGTTTATTGCATTTCTTATCTTTAAATATGTAGGTGCAAAATTGAGCATAGCAACATAACGTGCAAATTTTCTGGTGCTTCACGCCAGATATCATTCTTTCCTGCATTGCTTACCTTCGGAACCCTATAGAAGTGAGCTTAAAAGAATAATATGGAAAATTTCCGGCGCTTCGCGCCGTATTGATTGTTTTATGTACACTTTTGCCTTCTAAAACGTTCAAAACTGCTCAAAATTAAGTTAGACATGGAGACCATGTCGAATGTTGCCTCATTTTCTCTGTTATTTTTGTTTGTAAAGTACAAAGACCGAGTACAAAAACAACAGTTGAGAAGTTTCCCATGAATCGAATGATACGAAATCAGTAATGCAGACAGTTTGAACGATAGACTTCGCGTATATAATTATAAAATGAAGTGAATTTTTTTACAATTTTTCAAAAAATTTATCATCGCCATCGAATGGTCAAGAAACGTCCGAAAATTCCTTAATTTTCTTCAAAGTTTGCGATTCTCCCTGGAATAAAATCCTGGATACGGGGTTGCGTACGTAGCTTATCTTCAACGTTATTCTAAACACGAATCAGATAAGGAAATTTAAGAAAAATCTAATAAAAAGACTAAAACAAAACAATGCAGAAAAAGAAGATTAAGTGAAAAAGGCACTTTGTCTGCAGCTCGTTTGAAGTATTTATAGGCGGTCGTGTTATCGGCGAATGTGGCGCTAGTTCCGTCCAAGTACATTTTCCCCAAATAAGCGTCAGCGTTAGCGTTGCCCGTTTCGGACGCTTTTTTGAAGTAGTAATAAGCGTATTGGTGATTTTGCTCAACGCCTCTTCCGCCAGTAAGGTAAAGCTGCGCGAGACCTACCTGGAATTTAAAATTTTAATTTCGGAAATATAAATTTTAAATGGATGGCATTTGAATTTTAGACTGGCAGCAGCAGTAAAATTTGTTTACCTGCGCTTGCTCGTCCCCTTTGTCGGCCAAAAATTTATAATAGTGCAACAGGTTTTCGTCCAAAATAACCTGAGCGCTTTGAGAATTCGGATTTTCAGTCTCGTCCAACAAACGAATTTTTTGAATAGCGGGACCGCCGATAAACTGCACTTCACCGGCAACTACAAAACGTGGATGGATGTTGCGATTGAAAAAAGGGGCATTTGCAGAGCATGATAAGCATAGCTGATCTGGGAGACCCCCAGAAAAATTTTCACCCCTACCAGAATTCGCGATTTATATTTAGTTCGTCCTATTTTATTTTTCATGAATATTTATGGTTAAATCTGCATGAAAGCAATAACAACAAGGGTGACGGAATGACTTTTAACATCAAATATGTACAAAATAATGGACGAAAACTGCCTAAATGACCAAATTGAACAGTCTGTTGCTCGAAAAATAAGTATATATGAACTTGAAATTACACTCTTAGCCGTCGTTTGACGTTTTTTCATGGTCCAAACAACCAGTTTCGGTCCGAAATCGCCTGAGGGGTATGCTCCCAAAACCTGTGGTAGAAGGAAACCTCCCGTACCCCCTAAAGTGTACCATGTTTTGACTATACTTTGTTGTACTTGTTCGACTTTTCTGATTTTTTTCGAATTTTTTTTGTTTTTATGCTCCAAGAAGAGTATCGCTAAAAACGCCAAAAACGACGTTTTTGACGCATATCCAGAATTTTTAGGTTCAAAACAGACCCTTTAAAATTACACCTCCCCCAGAATTCTATACTGCGCATGCCTGATAATAAGTGGAATACTTTAGAAATGCGCATAATCAGTAGATCTTCGTTTTATTCTAGAAATTGATGCAATATATGTACTCATACGTAAATATGCTTAGGTACAGAGAGTGATAAGAATCTGAAGAAACATTTCTCAAAGCTAATCTTTTAACTGATACGCATGTACTTTTTATAATATCGCAATACATTATTAAGCAGACAAATACCGTCTTTCAAATAAGCACACAGCAGTGACGAAGAATGCAAAACATGCACGAAAATGATTTTTGATGAAAAGGCATGCCCTGCTTGTAAGAAACAAGTCATTTTTATACAGGACACTTAAATATCGAGAATGCTCAGTAAAGGATTGAATTTGTGCGGAAATTAGAAAAAAATGTGTACGTCAAGTTTGCTTACATACGTACGTTACTCAAGTAAGTACGGATAATAATCATTACAGCCATACATGTAGCGGCTTAAACTTCCGGTACAGGATTTCCGGCCATTTTCAGGGAAGGGGTAGGGTAGATGACACTTAATTTTTGGCCAAAATGGCCAAAAAACGCCTAAAAATGGACGAAAAAGTCAAATTTTTCCAAAAATCGGGGGGGGGGACGACCGACTTTGGGTGGAGGATCCCTATCTCCCTATTATATGCAAGATAACAGCGATTTTCAGTTGGAAAAAAGTAACTTTTGGCCAATTTAGGATGTGGGATGATCTCGAATAGAAAATACGTACGATAAATAATCCAAAACATATTGTAGAAATAGTTCTAATCGATTATTTTAGATTAATCATCTTATTTGTTTTTAGATTCATTTTTAGATTTAAAAATTAAAATAGGCAGTTAAGCGAAATGTGATATGCTGATTGAAAAAACGAACAAGTCAAAAGAAATACAACGAGAAAAACAAAAATATACCAAAGCAGTACGTGACCGTGTTTTTTGTACAATGCACCTTTGTATATACATGAACAAAGAAGGTACCCAAAAGTCTGTACATTTTGTACCAGTGTTTTTTTTGTACATGGTCCATTTGTGCGTTACAAAGATGGTCCCCAAAAGTCTTTGTACATTTTCTACACACAAATTTTTGGTTACTGTAATATGGTACAGTAGCGGATTTTAGTATGGTAAAACAGGGTCTTTTGACTTTTGATTGTATATTTTAGCTAATTTCTGGGTTCCTAATGCCAAAAATTACTAAAATTGTCTCAAAACCGCGCAAAGCGCCTAAAAATTTGACATTTTCCCATTCTAAATATAAAATTTTGCCATTTTAAAGATATATAGGACAGACGATTTTTCATATCGGAGTCAAGCAACGGAAAATTTTTGGAATTCTACACCTTTTTACAGTTTTCATCTTCCCAAAAATCTTTGTACATGTACAAAGATAGTCCTGAAAAGTCTTTGTACATCAGATAAAATCTTTGGCGAATACAAAAAACACCGTTTTGTACATGCAAATGCTTGTATACTTTAATATGGTACAGCTACGATTTCAGTGTGGTAGAACATAGTTTTCGACCTTTAGTAGTGTATTTGGCTAATTTTTGGGTTTCTAAATATTTGACATTTTTCCATTTTTCCATTCTAAGCGCAGTGTTGCTTATTACAAGATTTAATTCGCATATTACAATTTTTGTAATATTTCTGATTTTGTAGTACAAGTTGTTTTAGCTTTCTCATTCGAGTTTTATGTGTGAATTCCATCAAAAAGCTCATAAAAATTCTGGCACTTTGCGCCAAACTAATATTATCAACTTAATTCAGGCCGAATCATCACATTTAGAAGCACGCACGGTTTTTTTTTGTATTCGGCAAAGATTTTTCCCGATGTACAAAGACTTTTTGGGACCGTCTTTGTACATGTACAAAGATTTTTGGGAAGACAAAAATTGCAAAAAAGGTCTATAATTCGAAAAAATTTCGCGCTTCGCGCCGAAATGAGTAATTGTGTGTTCTATATATCTTTATAATGGCAGAAATTGCATTTCAAAAGTAAAAATGTCAAATTTTTTGGCGCTTCGCGCCGTTTTTAAGACGATTCTTGGTGATTTTTGCCCTTAGAGACCCAGAAATTAGCTAAAACACACCACGAAAAGTCGAAGAACTCTGTTTTTACGATACTAAAATCGCTGCTGTACCATATTATAGTACCCAAAAATTTTGTGTGTACAAAATGTACAAAGATTTTTAGGAAGACAAAAACTGTAAAAAGGTGTAAAATTCCCAAAATTTTCGGCGCTTCGCGCCGAACTGATAAATTATTTGTCCTATATATCTTTAAAATGGCAGACTTTGCATTTAGAATGGAAAATTTCAATATTTTTCGGCGCTTCGCGCCGTTTTCAGATAATTTTTAGTAATTTTTAGCGTCATAAACCCAGAAATTAGCTAAAATACACTACCTAAGATCGAAAACCCTGTTTTACCACACTAAAATCGCTACTGTACTATATTATAGTACACGAAAATTTGCATGTGCAAAATGTACAAAGACTTTTGGGGACCATCTTTGTACATGTACAAACGGACCTTGTACAAAAAAAACACTGGAAGCACGGTCTTTTTGTATTCGGCGAAGATTTTTGCTGATGTACAAAGACGTTTCAGGACTGTCTTTGGACATGTACAAAGATTTTTGAAGAACAAATACTGTAAAAAGGTGTAGAATTCCTTATTGCAAATTCTACAACGTTAAAGATTTTCAGGGGGGTAAGCGGCTGCAAAAATGGAGCTGCTTACCCCCCTTCCCCTGAAAATGGCTGAGAAATATACATGTGACAGGGGGTTTGGGCCATCCCCCATCCACTATTTGAAACCCCGAACTTCCTTGAAAGTCAGAAAATATTTGACCACCCTCCCCCATTTTTTTGGCGAAAACCTGCGCTTTTTTGGCTATTTTTATGTGTTTTTACCATTTTTGATCTAGTCGCTGACCCCTTCCTTCTAAAAATGGCGAGGAACCCCTACCCTAGATTTCCAGCCGTTACACGTGTACTGAGGGACCCTCATAAAATTTTAAGCAATTACATGCATGTTTTATAGTGATAGTTTATCTATTTACTCTAGCTCACATTCTAAAATAATGTATCACTTCGTGAAATTCTAATAGTTAGGTACACTTTTGCTATACTAAAAAATTAAGTTCGAAAAATTCAAAAGATTTTCACCAAAAATCGTCTGACAGTGACTTGTGTCTTGGACCCTGAGGGGTAATACCCCTCCCCTTATGGGGAGGGTATTACTAGTAGTAGTAGCGAAGATTCAAATGATACAGAGTGTGCTAATAGCAGCAACATAAACTTTATTGATGGTTCAGATGAAACACTGGACTAAATTTGTTTCTTGTGACATAAATAGTAATAAAACTTGATATGAAAACGCGCACCTAACTTTGCGCTTGCCATTCACTACTGAATGGAGCAGTCGATCATTATTTCTTTTCCTATGCCCACCCCAAGTATGTGTCATGCAATAATATTTTCCTTGTCTGACCCCAGCCAGCCTCAGCCCTCGGCCCCGGCCGGGGCCGGGGATTTTTTTCCAGCCCCGGTACCGCCCCGGCCAAAAAAGTCGCCCGGTCGATCACTATTAAAAAACACTGATTTTTCAACACAGGCGCTCTATTTTTAACGTTTTTAGACTTCCAAAAAAACGTGGAAAAAGGTCGGAAAAAGTGGAAAAATTTTTGGGTTTGGTCTATGTCAACCAAATCGCTGGGAACAGAGGCGTAGCCAGGATTTTGGTTCGGAGGGGCATGCACAAAAATTTTTAAAGACCACTTTTGCATCGAATGCTTTGATGTGATACAGTGGCATGATGTATTGTAAATTGAGTTTTTCGACCATTAGTTGTGTAGCCTGTTTGATTTATGGCTTTCTGACGATCAACAATACAAAAAGTGTGAAGCGGCGCAAAGCGCCAAAATTTTTTAATTTTTTTACCGTTTTCGTGTAGAATTTATGGCCTTTCTATAGACAAACAGTTCGGAAATCATGAGTGACTCAAAATGCCCAAAAATTGAATCATTTTTACCGCCGTTAACATTTTGTAGCCCTGTGAATACTGTCAGTCTGACAGAGCAGAAAATTATCGAATTTGTGCAAACTAATTTTGACATAATGCCGTAAGTTCAGGCTTCTAACAGAAAAACTGCGCATTAATAACTTAGTATGAGGCACTAGAATATTTTGACTAATTCACGCTCTTAAACGCAATGCTGGAGCTTTAAAAAGAGAAACAACTGTACTCGGCGGAGCCATGCACCAGAAAATTTTGACGCTTTTGCTCTCTAAACTTAATTTTATACCTTTACATTATACAGAACAGACAAACTTTCCAGCGCCGCCGGAAACTTTAAGAAATTTCTAACCTTTTTACCCCTTTTTGTCCTAACAAAAGTTTTTTACAAGTGAAGTAGATTTTAAGGCTGGCCACAGCGGGTCCGTTGCCATGCACCGGGAAATTTTGTAAAAAGGTTTTTACCCAAGTTATAAAGAGCGTGGCAACTAATCGAGCTGAAGAGCCGCAATGCGTTACTTCTAATTAATTTGATCAATATTTCAACTCTACATACCTACATATTTCGACCATGGGTAAAAAAAATGGCGTACCGAAGATCATGGATACCAGCCTACGTTCTAAGTCTCCATCTCGAAGGTCCAACTTTGATTTACTTGATGATACGAACGATAATTCTTGTGATTGTATCATTTGCTACAAGTTAGTTTCTGATGACGACACTGCCTTATTATGCGATTTTTGCGACCATTGGGGTCTTACTTCTTGTTTGAAAGTTAATGATCATGATTATGAAACTTATTCAAAGCCCGATTCCACTTTCTATTGTTTCCACTGTAAACCAATTGTGAAAAAATATTTGCATATTGAACGTTGCTTAGATGATTTTGCTACTAAGCTTGCCGATTTAGAAAAGAAAGTTGATCGTCTTGAACATTCTCGAAATTCTCCTACCAATTATGATAAAAACGAACTATCTGCTCTGATTAATGATGCTATCGAAAGAGATTCTAAGAAATGTAATGCTGTTCTGTTTAACTTGCCTTTATCGAACAGTGTTGAGGACATTGATCAGGTCAAACGGCTAATCGATTCTCATTCTGATGGTCACGATCTAGTATCATCTGATGTTACACGCGTCTTTCGTGATGGTCCCATTCACGAAAACCGCGTCCAGTTTGTCAAAGTTTGCCTAGCGTTGGTTCAGGCAAGGCATCGCTTCGTTTCCTTGATCAATAAGACAGTCCGCGTTAAATCCAAAGACCAACTTTCGCGTTTGCGGTGCCATCCTGACTAATCATTCCTTCAAAGAAAACGTCAACGCAAACTGGTTTCCGAGCTCAACGATCGTAAATCTCGAGGTGAAGAAGGTCTTTTTATCGATTTTCGCGCCGATTGTGTTAAATGCAAACCAAACCGTAATATTAATAACCAACTCTTCACCTAGGTAGTCGCGCCCCTTTCTCGTACTTTGCGTTTAAAAGTTCTGTATTTCAATTCAAGAAGTTTGTTAAATAAGCTAGGTGATTTAAAACTGTTACTAAATAGCAAACAGTTTGAAATAATACTTTGTTGTGAATCTTGGCTTTATCCTGAAATTCCAGATAGTCTACTTTGCAGTTCAAATAATTACCAAATTATTCAATGTGATCGGTTAAATAAACGTGGGGGTGGACTTATAGTTTTTGCTAATAATAATTTTCCTGCCTGTGAAATTTTAATTTTTGATTTATGCAATACTGATTTCAAAACTAGATTTATTCTAGCTTATCGTCCTCCTACTTATGATATTATGTATGCTGAAAGTCTTTGTAATTCTATTGAATGGGCTTCTAATGTACCTTATCCTTTATTAATTGTTGGTGATTTTAATCTTCCTAAAATTAATTGGGTCTCCAACACCTTTCCTTCTGATCCCATCAATACTTTATTTTATGACACCTTCTGTACAACTGGTTTGGAGCAACTAATCCGTAGTCCAACTCACGATAATAATATATTAGATTTGCTTTTTTCACTTAATCAAGCCATTAACGTGAAGATATCACCTCCTTTTTCTGTTAGTGATCATAATTCTATTGCTTTCGAAATTCAAGGGTACGAAGAGACAAATCACATGCCCTCTTGTTTAAATTTTCGAAAAGCCAATTACGAGTTAATTTCTATGCGATTAGCCACTGTTTCTTGGCCCGATTTATTTAATCAGTGTACTTCGGCAGATGATATGTATAATGTTTTTGTTTCAGTTCTTCAAACTATTAGTTCTGATCTAATACCTAAAAAAGTACATAGAAATTTTAAGAAAGTATTTCCTAAACACATCCGTAAGTTATATTTAAAAAAACTTAAATTATGGAAAAATTACAAAAAGTTCAAAACTCGAACAAATCGAACTATCTATTCTAGTTTCTGCAAATCTATAAAAAGAGAAACCAAAAATTTTTAGGCTAAAGAAGAATTAGAAGTTTTGAAATCAGGCGATATCCGTAACTTTTACAATTTTGTTAATTCTCGTTTAAAAATCAGGAAAAGTTCATTTCCCCTGACTTTATCTAATGGTATTGAATTAGATGACGATCATGTAAAAGCTAATCATTTTAACTCATATTTTGCCTCTGTTTTCACTGTTGATGATCAAAATCTTCCTGTTTTTCAGGCTCGTACTTTTTCTTCGTTAGCAGAAATGAATTTCGATGTAGACACCGTTTACAGAGCTATTCGCGAATCTAAACCAAGTACTGCATGTGGCCCTGATGGCCTATGCTCATTTTTTATTAAAAAACTAGGTTATTTGCTTCCTCCTCCTCTTGCTTCCATCTTTGAAACTTCTTTTCGATCAGGTTCAATTCCAAAATTGTGGTATCAAGCAAACGTAATTCCAGTTTTCAAAAATAAAGGTGATTCTGCTTGTGTAGAAAATTATCGTCCGATTTCGTTGTGTTGCTCTCCTTGTAAAATTATGGAAAAAATTGTTAATAAAAAGATTCTGGATTACTTAAATATAAATAATTTACTTTCTCCTCTCCAATTTGGATTTTTAAAAGGTCGATCATGTGAAATGCAATTGCTAAAGTGTAAAAACGAATGGGCAAAATTTATTGATAGAAAAATCTACTGTAGATGTAATTTTTATCGACTTTAAAAAAGCTTTCGATTCTTTATCGCACACAAAATTACTTCATAAACTTTCTGCATATGGTCTAAATGGTTTTCTTTTCAACTGGCTTAAATCTTTTTATCCTCTCGATCTCAGTGCGTTGTTGTTAATAGTTCTTTTTCAGATAGCTTTAATGTAACTAGCGGCGTCCCGCAAGGGAGCGTGATAGGGCCAACCCTTTTTCTGATTTACATTAATGATTTATGTGATAATATGAGTAGTCGTATTCGGTTATTTGCTGACGATGTTAAAATGTATAATTTGTCCTCTTCTAAAACTATACTTCAAAACGACCTTAATAAGCTTTATACATGGTCGCGTGAATGGCAGCTTCAGATATCTATTGATAAATGCTCAGTTTTGTACATGGGTTATAATAATCCTAAACATCAATATTTTATTGGAAATCAACTTTTACCTTCTGATTCTGACTGTGTCCGCGATTTAGGTGTTCTAATGTCTCAAAATTTGAAATTTCAGCAGCACTATCATGAAGTGATTAAAAAGCTTCTCAGCGATCCAGTCTGATACTGAAGTTATTCTTCTCTCGTGATCATAAAATTTTGTCTCGTGCTTTTGTTGTATATGTTCGTCCGCTTTTAGAGTACTGCTGTACCGTTTGGAGTCCTTATCGTATTCGAGATATTGATCGTATCGAGCGAGTTCAGCGCAAGTTTACCCGTTGTATTTTTGGTTTTAACAGTGGTTTGTCATATAATGATCGTTTAAAAAGTCTGTCGTTAGAACGTCTCGAAATACGCCGTATTCGTTTTGCTTTATCCTTTTATTATCAGATTATTAATGGAAAATCACACATTCTCTGTGACGAGTTTTTCGCATTTAATCGTAACTATACTCGCTCTGTCAATAACCTTAAACTGACTGTTCCAGTAGCTCGTTCAGATATTCTCAAGTATGATTTCAGTCATAGATATGTGAATCTGTGGAATTCACTTCCAGTTGATGTTGTAAATTCACCTAGCTTAGAAATTTTTAAACGCAAACTAAATGCTTTTGATTTTTCTGTTCATCTGAAGGGGCACGTGTAAGTTTTCACGTTCGTGACTGCGTGTCCCGTTGCTGACGTTTTAGTCATATATCGTTTTATCATATCTTTGTATCGTACGCTGTGTCTTTATTTTTACCATGTCTTGTACGTTTTACAATAAAATCTTTGTTGTTGTTGTTGTTGTTGTTGTTGTTGTTGTTGTTGTTGTAAACAATGCACTTCAATGTTGAATACTAATGTTAAAATTTTTGCAGAATCGGCCAAATCGTAGTTCTGAATTAAGCCCGAAAACAGCTAAAATTGATCGACTCAAACGAGACTTCTGAGCTAAAATGCGTTTTTCGACCTCTGCTAAGTATGCAGCAACGGACCCTGGAAAATGTATCCATGAAAATTTTGTTCTTACCGTTTTCAGACCTATTTGTAGCCTTCTTATTATAAGGATGTAGTTCAGAAAACAGGAAATGCCTAAAAACACAAGAAAGTGCGGATATTCTTTTCGATTACAAGAGAATTATGTGTCCTTGTAAAAAAACACAAACAAAGCAGAGAATAGCAAAGTAGTACGCAACCATTTTCACACTTTCACTATTATGCTCAATAAGCATGCGCAGTTTCATTCAACGAACAAATAGTGGATTAAATCACTAAAGTGATCTGAAGCGCTGGATTATTTCAGCTTATTCAAGCTATAATAATGACTCGGCGCTGAGCGCCGGAAGATTTTGACGTTTTTTGCCTCTTTGAACTCAATTTTCTGATCACAATTATTGCACCACCAGAAAAATCAACAAAATTTTAGAAAAATTTCGGAGGGGGCATTTGCCCCCTATGCCCCCCCTGGCTACGCCCTTGCTGGGAAAAACGGTGACGACACTGCAGGATTTAAACGATCGTCATGCACGCGCACCTTACTTGCACAGTATTTACCCCTGAAAGTACATGTGTATAATATTTTCATAATCATATCAACTTTTGTTAAAATCTTTTTATTCTTAATATGTACCACAGCTTCTTGTCTGTTTGCTCCTTCCTAAAGGTTAAGTGTATTGTCATAAGATTACTGCAAATTGAGTCAAAGTTTTAGATGCTTCACAGCACTCTTTAGATTCTTCTGATTATTATCGCACTTACTAAAGAGCCGCTTTTCATTGAATTCATTGCGTAATTTAAATTTGCTGATAACAAAAAGCTGGTAGATTTATGCAGCTATTTGCTTTCAGCGTATTTCTGATTGGGGCGACATATGTATTCAAGATAAAGTATCAACGAATTTATTTAGTGATCAAATATACTTTATAGCCGGTTTAAAGTAAAATTCATCCTTGGTCAGCGCATGCTATCAGACATACCTTAGTAAGTAGGTATAAGAATCGAGAATGTGTGAATGTGAATTGATAAGTTTCAAAATACAGCGAAGGATCAAAAGGTGCAAAAATAAAGGCCAATAAACAATGACTGTAGCAAAAATTGAGGGAAAGAAACAATTATAGTCTGTTTCACATAACTTCGTGCATAAATTCTAAGAATTTTCGTGGACAGTAGGTTGTACGATATTTATATTTCAGATCGGTGCTATAATCGCAATCTGTCAGCTTATTGTCATAGGTACTTTCAAAATTTATGACCGAAGTTGTGTGAAACAGACCATAGGTCAAAATGGAAAATCACTGGAATGCCATTACACACCGTGAACAACTCGTTAAAATCGATGTCTATAAGACCATGGTAAATTTTATAGGCCATCGATAGATCATAACGGACTCGACGTAACTGAAGTGAGTCTAATTATTCTCAAGTATGATTTCAGTCATAGATATGTGAATCTGTGGAATTCACTTCCAGTTGATGTTGTAAATTCACCTAGCTTAGAAATTTTTAAACGCAAACTAAATGCTTTTGATTTTTCTGTTCATCTGAAGGGGCACGTGTGTTTTCACGTTCGTGACTGCGTGTCCCGTTGCTGACGTTTTAGTCATATATCGTTTTATTATATCTTTGTATCGTACGCTGTGTCTTTATTTTTACCATGTCTTGTACGTTTTGCAATAAATCTTTGTTGTTGTTGTTTGTTGTTAAAATCTAATCGTTCACTATATTATAGGTCAAGGGCTAAACTTAAGAATATGGTACTTTTAGAAAAGGAGCAAAACGAATATGGAATGCCGAAATTTTTTTGCCAAAATGGTAGAACATGATAAATTGAAGGGCGGAAAAAAATTTGGTGAAAAACTGAGCCATACTTGCAAAGTTGCAGGCAACTCTCTATGTGAGCGTTGGGTGGGACGGTTAAACGGCTTAATCCAAGGACATACACATTTGTCAGAAATAAATAATATGGGCTGAAATCACGGGAGGAAGCATAGCAATGAAGGAGAAGAAAGAAGAAAGGCACGAAAAGCTGTTTGAAATTTTAAAAAACTTAAAAAAATTTTCATATTTTTTTTGCATGTTTTTTTCGGTTTTACTTGACAAGATATACAAAAATCTAAGTTTTTGCTTCTATTATATTTAGGCTTAGGCTTAGTATATCTAAAAAGGTGTTTTAAGCTGCTTAGGTCGAGGTCGCTCCCGCTCAGGTCGATGTATAGATGCTTAGGTCGATGTATAGATGCTTAGGTCGATGTATAGATGCTTAGGTCGATGTAAAGACGCTTAGGTCGATGTATAAATGCTTAGATCGACGTAAATTGGATATCTGCATGTCATCCTGCATTCAGCTGTTTGAATCTTCAAATACTCAGGTCGAGAAGATGCTTGCTTAGGTCAAGAAGAGGCTAATTAACGAAACCCATAGCTTTTGTAATATTGATCATAGACGGATGAAATTTTTTCCGCGCTTTCTTTCAACACGTTCTAAGTACTGAGCAAAAAAATTCGCTTTTCTCAAGTTTATTTCTTAGTATTCTGAAAGTACCATATTCTTAAGTTACTCCTAGGTCAAGTTGGGAAAATTTAAGACCCTTCTAGTGAAGTATCTTTGAACTCTCTCAATACTTTTCACGTCTTGCTTTTTGTGTGGTGACCAAATAACCGTGCAATATTCTAGTAAAGGTCGGATATACGTTTTATAAGCCATAACTAGCAGTTCAGCATCTTTAGCCTTAAATGCTCGAAAAATCAATGACATCCTAAAATACGCGCTTTTAACTATATGTGCAATGTGCGGCGAAAAATCCATATATTCGTTCAAAAGAATATCTAAATCTTTTACTTCGTTGTTTTCCAAAATATCCTCCATTCCAATCGAATATTTTTGCCTGGGATTTTTATTACCGAAATGCAAAAAGGAGCACTTAGCCAAAGATAAAGGTAATTGCCACTTTTCAGACCACTCATGAATATTCAGTAACAAATTGTTCAACAAACCTGCTTGTTCTGTTACGGAAAACATTTTTACATCATCCGCAGATAGGTACATTTTCAACTTTTCATTTTTGTTCAGAAAAGCGATATCATTTATGTAAAAAAGAAACAAAAGAGGACTAAGAACGCTACCGTGTGGAACTCCGCTAGTAACATCAGTGAGCTCAGAAAAAGAATCACCAATTTTTACCTGCTGAGTTCGACCATGTAAAAAATCTGTAATCCACAAAGATAATCGTCCTTTTAGTCCGTAAAATGAAAGTTTGTGAAGGAGTTTATTATGTGAGACAGAATCAAAAGCTTTGCAGAAGTCTAAATATATAGCATCAACCGGACTTTTAGAATCGATGTGGCATATAATTTCGTTTATGTACATTAATAGTTGGGCCTCACACGATTTTTTCGGCAAAAAACCGAACTGAATAGATGAAAAAATTTTGTTAATGTATGTTAAGATATTATCTTTTAATATTTTCTCTAAAATTCTGCAACACACACGTTAACGAAATAGGCCTATAATTAGAAGTTATGGAAGGATCACCCTTCTTGAAAATGGGGATGACGTGAGCTGTTTTCCAGATTTTTGGAAGTTTACCAGTTAACAAGGAAATGGAAAAGATCTTTTTAAGCGGTAACAAAAGCGAGACTTTCAAATTTTTATACAAAATACTAGGTAATCCGTCTGGACCAAAGGAACTAGATAGAACAATTTAAGTTGGAAATGGCTTTAGCTATAGCTGCTTCATCAAGTACGATATTTTCCAAACCAGGCAAATTCTTCAAATCAAGGTCAAGTAAGGGTAAGCTTCCATCATCCGGAGTAAAAACTGAACAGAAAAAGTATTCAGTAAAGTAACTTTCTTAGATTCTTCCGAAACTAGCTCGCCATTTTCCTTTTTTAGCGGTGACATGGTTTTAGCACTTTTCAAACGTTTACCAACAAAATTATAAAACTGTTTTAAATTTCCCTTTTCAACTAATTTATTTTCGCACTTAAATTCAAAAGCCAAAATAGCTGAAGATATTTCTTTACAAACCAGGTCGTATTTTGCTTTTAAAATATCAGTTTTAGATGTTTTATATTTACGCCAAAGCCTTAGTTTTTTATTTTGTAGTTTTCTGATTTCGATTGGGTACAATTTAGCTCCAATCTTTCCGAAAGATACGAATTTAGAGACACCAAGATTAATAATAGCAAGGTATTTATCATAAAAGTCATCAATAGTTACACGGTCAAAAAAGGCATCTCCCCATGAAATTGAATCCAAATAAGCTGAAAAATCAAGATATTTCCCACGCGAAAAATTCTGTGATTTTGTTTTTATTTTTTTCTGCTACAATCAGCAATGACAGAAAAGCTTACCTGATAATGATCACAAGAAAGTGTTAAAGGTGGCAAAACATTTATGTCAAAAC